>OX439039.1:11373281-11828281 GCA_949317995.1 Acholoe squamosa
ATTCAGAATATCCGCCAAACAAGAATCCAATAGGAAATCCTTCACAGATTTTTTCAGCTAATAAAAGGGCAAACGCCTTGTAGGATTAACAAGAACAAGTTCATAACAGCCGAGGAATAGTGGGGTATTCGTTCACTTCTGTAAATGCCCTAGAAACACACTGTGACATGCTACTGACCAACCGGTTAGGGGGATGCTATACATCATCATTGTCATTCCTTTGATGTTTTGGCTTAACAAGGGTCCCCCTTAATCACTCAGTGATCGGTCTTTATGCCTGGGTCGATGATATAGGCACGACCAGGTCGGGTGTATTTGAAGTATTGTACGCACGACCAGGTCGTGTGTATTACTACCCACTATACACATGACCATCGGCTGATGTGCATATATAAGGGGTACTTATACACATAATAATGTTGTGTACATGGTAAGCTTATACACTCAACCAAGTCGTGTGTATTACTACCCACTATACACTAGACCATCTGAGAAACAGGAACATACAATTATCTTGGTAACGGGACAAAATACTATTATCTGAGAAACAGGACCATATGATTATACGATTTTCTTAGTAACGAGACAACATGCTATAATATTCGGAACAGGAGATTTTTGTCCCATTTCTAAAAAATTTTGGTCCCGTTTCTAAGATTTTTTGTCCCGTTTCTAAGATTTTTGTTTGTGTGTATAAGAACATATTATACGCACGACCACTGTCGTGCATATAATATACAATAATACGCACGACCACCTCGTGTGTATATCGCAGGCGTTATACCTGATATAGGGTTTGGCTGCTGTACACTGCAGCATGCAATATGATGTGAATATTTAGTATAACCCTATCCCGTGGCTTCAAGACCATCATATTGAATCTTCCAGCGTGTGTGTCTAGTTTACATGTACTAAATTAACTTTTACTTTCTCTATTCCTAAAGGATGAACTTTGGAACTTTAAAAGGCATGCCAACCACCTTTGCAGTGCATACCTGTAAAACACTCTAAAAGATAACTGTTGAATCTACCAGGTATCCTCGTAGAACTGTACAGTTAACCACAGTTATCATATTGTAGTGACGTAGTGTAGTTTCTACAATTGGGCAGTATGGTGGTAGAAGGAATCTCTGTGATAGTGACAACGGTAAATAACCAAGGACCGGGTTACTGTATTTCCCCGTGTATAAGGAATTAAGTTGTTATGACTTAGAAACAATGAAGTTTCAAGATTGAGTCAACCAACTGTGATATGATATACTTATGACGTAATTATGAAGTAGTTATGATGTATTAGGGGCTAAATGGTCAGGGGCCAAATGGAAAAGGTGCTGAGTAATTAGGGGCTGAATGGAAGGGGCCGAATGGTCAGGCGCTGAATGGTCAGGGGCTGAATGGCCTGAACCCGTAAAAGCCCCGGCTTGTATAAGCATTCAGTGACAATATACACAAGGCAGGCTGGTACATTTGGTGTGCTTCTATTTTCTTATCTAAGGAAACACTGTGGCACCTTCTTTAATTTTCTGCTGACCTTACTTCAAATTTTATGTCGACATAGGAAAAATTAATTGGTGTTAATTGGTGTTATATTCTGTCTAGAAGTGGAGATATGACCTTTTCAAAGTTAGTCTCTCACTTGTTCTGTTTAATGTAGCAGGGTTGTGTCATGCTGAAGTTGTTAAAGTAAGTTGGTTTTATTCTGAATCTGAATAGCAATAAATAAAAAGACCCAGCATGACTCTTTTTCCAATGCCCTAATTAAGGGTAGAATTATTCCTTTCAAGTTTCACTTGCCCACAGGCAGAAAAGGAAAGGCCTATTATCCAACATTTCTGACTTTATGAAAGAAATCGTTTGAAAAAAGTTGGTTTTACCACATCTTCATTCCTAACCGAACAGGTCATGACCCCTCTTCCCATTCTCACACACCTTCCCTTTTCAAATTCTTAATTTCTAAAGGTTTTCTTTTTACACCTTGATGAGAAAATGGGGAGGGCGCGACATTTTCAGAATTTCCAGACAACAGGGATGAAATATTGGTTGAAATTAGGCTTCTTTAGTTCAGAAATGGCGGCATTCCTACAGGGGTTAATCGGGACAGCATTAATGGTTAGAAGGGGTAGAATTCAGGTGTGAACCCGTTTTGTTTTTTAAATGGGACCATGGAACCAGACCCTTATTTTAAAGGGCAGTGGATATTGCATTAAAAGCACACACTTTCCTTTCTCTGACATTTTACCATTTAATATATTCCCACTTAGAAATATTTCTTGATGATCCTTGAAAGCCTGCACCCATCTTTTTATCAAAATGCAAAATGCTATGGCTCTGGAGGGTGATTCATAAAAGCGGGCGTCAGTTTTTATGAATTGCCTTGCTGTAAAGATAAAGTATGAATCAGGATTATAATCATTAGAAAACCTGAGGACCCCAAAAACCACGAGGGCATTTTTTATGTAAGATGTATGCTTTCCATCTAGCAACTTCTAAAGGTTTAAAGCATCAATTAATATTTATGACAATGATATATAGACTTTAACATCTAGGGGGACGGCTAACGATACACTAGCAACCAGTTATTATCTCTCAGGCTATTATCTCGACCAAGTGCAATATAGATCTATTATTGAAAACTGCCTGTGCAGGTTTTACTATCAAGGAAACTGCTTCTTATAATACCACCATGGTCTCTTTGGTATGTCTCGGGCCTGTAAAACAGCTTTACTGAAAACTGTTGTGGGTATTCATAATGTTGTATGGATCGCTCTTTATCATTTAATGGACTGAAATTTGACGCCCTTATGAAATCCCCTCCTGACAATTGAGAGTCACACATATTGTCAGGCAACATGCACAGATACAATATGTGCATAGGGGACATTTCATAACAGTGTCATAACAAATTTAGGGAATAATTGAGAAATTCCCCGTGCCGACATAACAAATATATTTAAGTGACTTGCAGTACCTTATATTGAAAAGGTTACAAAGGGAATGCTTTATTGACAGCTCCAAAAGCACCACCTCCCCATATGTTGCATCTGCACCATGCACAGAACAGTTTCCTTGACCCTATTTTTGTGTTCATTTGCAGGAATAATGAGTCCTAATTAAGTGATGGCTAGATGGTAATCACATTTGCCTTGATTACTCAGATATCCACAGCTGTTCATAACAAAATTACACGGGGATGAAGACAGATGACCCATGTGAGTACCACCCATGAGTGGCACTGGGGTATTTCTTTTTGTCTTTTACACGTGCACATTAGTTGGGGAGCCAGCCTGGGATCAGGTCGATCACCTGGTGTTGAAAGCAGCACAAGATATCAGAGTTGGATCTTGGTAATTTGATGGTGCTTATTACAGATCTGGGGTGTGTATCTGGGTATCTAGGTCGGAGCAAGGTCAAATTAAAGGTCAAAGGTCATGATCTGGTAATTAATATAGAACAAAAAGAGGGCTTTGTTCCACTCATTAACACTAGAGGTCCTTAGTGCACGGTGGATTCCCCATTCATATGTATCCCAAATGGATTAGGACCCATTGCAATAGTATGGTGAACTTTGACCTTTAATTTGACCTTGTTCTGACCTAGATATCAAGATACGCACCCCAGGTCTGTAACCAGCACTATCAAATTACCGAGATCCAACTCTGATTTCTTGTGCTGCTTTCAACACCAGGTCTTTTGTAAATAACGACATTTGAGCTGGCTGGCTCCCCAGCTACATGGAGAATCTGTGGGATGGGAAAAACCCACAGCGATGCACTGCAATATTCAGCTTGATTACAGCTGTGTATAAGATGAAACTTGTATGTCGGGCACATAAGTTCTGGCTAGACATACAAAGCACACGCTGGATGATATTTAAGCCACTTTAGGATTGTCCTATAGTGTATGAAATGCACACCGCAAGCATTGGAACAGCCTACAAGGGCTATGTTTGCATATGAGGCAGGGCTACAGTAATATGGTAGGACCTTTTTTGAACTTTTCTTTTAAGATGGAGGGGGGGGGATCGGGGTCGCGTGGAATTGTAGTGCACGTGCATCATTGCTCTTGTAGTTACACATGTACAAGTCCTATATAGGGGCATAGAATAGAGAGTATTGACCTTTAATTGAATCTATATTAGAGATGTATTTTTGTGGACAAAGAAGGTAAATCATTCCAAAATAACCAATGCACCTCTGCTCTGAAACCTGGGATCACTTTCTTAGAGGTCATAAACGATGGCAAATAAGTACCTCACACCCTAAGTACCTTATAGGCGTAAATGAAAGCTTAAGACGTCCCTGATTGCCCCATCGAGCCAGGTATGGGAATGATGGGGAGCAGGCGTCTTTCTGATGTGGGGCATTTACAGAAGCAGGGACAGGGGCATAGCTGATGTTTTATGTGACTAGTACTATTCACCCAGTGAAACACATCAGTGCCAGCCCTTTTTGGGCAACATGATACCACAGATCAAATTTTCTTTACCGTTATAATTCGTGCCTTACTGCAAAGTCAGCTCTGCAGCACTGCATTGATACATCTGCTAAACATTCAGGAGTGTATGTATCATTTATACTCCACCTGGCCCTGCACCCTATTGTTCCTACTGTAGGTTTATTTCCATATTCTACAGTTTGGGGACCATCAGGAGGTTTTATGAATTAGGTCAGTTCTAGCAGGAGGTTTTGTGAATTGGGTCAGGTCTAGGAGGAGGTTTTGTGAAATAGGCAAAGCGTAGCAGGAGGTTTTATGAATAAGGTCATTTTTGAACAGCAGATGTAATTCTTGGGAAAATTCTGTACCATATGGGATTCGTACCCACGCTCCAGACAGTGCTGGGATCCTGAGTCTCATGTGCTAACCATTACACCATGAGTCCTCAGCTGATACTGTGGGTGTTAGAACATCTACTGCAGGGCAATATGCTACTTCTATGACTGAGTAATCAATTATAGATAAACAAGGTGATTTCACTTTGAAAGTTTGACTGGTCAATCTAGTGTAGTAGTTTTCCATTGCATAGGGCGGTACAATGCAGAAATGGAGTCCTGCACTGTAAAACCAACCGTGTTGAATCTACCAGGGATCCTTGTAAAACTGAACAGTGAGCCACCATAATTATACAACAGGGAGCTAGTGTAGTTTTTACAAGAAACTCCAGGTGGCAGTGCAGTGGTACAAGGAATCCCTGTGAAAATAACGACATCCCTGTGAAAATAACGATGGATCTCTGGCAATCTCCTTTGTCATTTCGACAACATTTTTTACAGTGTGTAGATAAAACGTGCAATAGGTACATGCATTCAGGGATCGTGCAAACCACAGGTTATTACCAAGCAATGTCCTATGCAGCCCTGAAAGAGTTAGAAAACCATTTATTGCTAAGCTATTCCTTTCTTCGTTTGTGTAATTAAATTCCTCTAGAGGTAAAGTGGAGGCAATTGCAATTTAATTTCGTGATAATTGATGCTAATGTTCAATAGAACTGCATTGTTCTTGGCAGATGTAATTAGAGAAATAAAGGTGAATTCCAATCTTATTTTAATGGAACAAAGGACAGAGAGAATGCTATTTGTATACAGAAGGGACCTGAGAAAAAGCAAACATGCTCGGAATCGGGAACCGTGCAGGTAGTCAGATTGCTTAAGGGAATTCTCGACTTATCCTCTCTGTACATGCACATGTTTATCACCAGGTAAAGTGTAAAGGTTTTCATTAGATATTAAGGAAAGACAATGATTACGTGCATGCTACAGAACGTGTTTAGACAAACAAGTTATATACTGGAACTGGGCAAAGTCGTTTTCATTTTTGGCAAGACACTCCTGAACGTTTAATTACTAGTATTGTACAAGACAGCAAACTATCATCTGTACCACACTGTATAACATAATCTGTAACATAAAATATTCCCAGTTATTGATTAGATTTTTACATACGTCATGCAATAATGTATTGCAAAGACCTACAGCTCAAGCTCCACTTCTCTGAAGTGTTTGGCGTAAATGTCGCAGTAATTCCGTGTCAATATTGCGCGATTCACCCACCTGTGTCACCTAAAACAACGGATTTCGGCGTGTCGCCTGTGACGCCTAGTGGAGCCCTGACATTAGGCTAGACCATTGTGTTAATCCTGAAGGACTTACAAGATAATCGTTTCAAAATCTTTCTGTATTTCCTTCCCAACTTATGCATGACGATCAATGTACCTCGACCTGCACATTTATGGTGCAGTCTGAGAATTACCCAGACTTCAGCTTTTAAATGCTCAATCCAGGGGCTAAGCTCATATTCGACATAATTATTCAGTGGTACTCAATGCAATCAATCATCTTGGAAGTGACCATACATAAACCGCAGTGGAAGAGGTAAGAGGCAGGGCGTTGTCTACACATAAGTTTGATCTAAAATTCCTCCCCATTCCAATTAGGCAAG
This sequence comes from Acholoe squamosa, assembly GCA_949317995.1. Taxonomy (NCBI): domain Eukaryota; kingdom Metazoa; phylum Annelida; class Polychaeta; order Phyllodocida; family Polynoidae; genus Acholoe; species Acholoe squamosa. Next base: position 11,379,717 of record OX439039.1, read on the forward strand.
ATTTGCAAACTCAGCCAAGATTTTAACCTTTACACAATTAACCGTCTCCCAAGATCTGAATGGGCCCTCCCCTAGATAATATTTCAGTTGACATTCTCATCGTGTATTTCCTAGGACTCTCTTAAAAACCAAGAACTCGTGTCTCCTTCAGTGTGCCATTCCTGTAAATCATCCCAGTTTTAGGAATCATCTTGCATTCAAGAGGATAATGATAATTCTGACCCTGTCAGTGTGATAATCATGTCTTGACAGTGATGATGCTCCAGGCTTGAGTCACCCAACACGCGCAGCTCACCGAGCAGCTCACGCTAACACCTACCGTAATCTCCCGGTTACAAGGTGCGTCTTATACACGAGGTTTTAGTGTACAAGGTGTGTCTTATACACAAGGTTTTACTTGTCTCTGTATCCACAAGAGGGGAACAAAGCCCTTTCTTTTGATATCGTACACTCCCCCTAACTAATAATAGAATATAAGGTGGCCCAGGGGGGTCGAGGTGGCCCTAGCTGCACATAGGTTTTTGAATCTTAACAATCAATTCAGTAGAACAAAAGTTATGAATTCTACCATATTCTAAGACTCCATGTGCGTCTCATACTTAGGGTGAGCCTTACACGCTGGAGCTTATGGTAGTAGCTCATGAGCAGAACCTGAACCTTTCCATGGATCTCCTCCCTGCAATAGTTTAGCATCCTGATCACACCCCTAGCACTAATCAAAAACTAAGCAGATTGTGCTTTAATTGTGGGTGCTGTCAGAGGCTTAAGTTAGTGGTGGAGGTGTTTGGCAGGTGGGGCTGGAGGAGCTGATCCCGGGGAGGGACTTTGATGACGGCGAGCAGCTCCTTAAATAGGTCATTTGTATTCAGATTCCCGCGCTAATGTGTCAGATTACATTACGCCCTATGCGGCCTGCATTGAGCCGCTCCCTTTGTCATCCATCAGACTGCTGGCTGCTACTGCTACTGCTGGACCTGTTGGAATGCTGCTACTACTACAGGAACTGCTCATGACCTGCTCATTGTGCAGCTAGCTCAGCTATAGCCCTAAAAGAGGCAAATAATCTGTATAGCTACCTCAGCTATAGGCCTAAAAGAGCCAGGTGATCTTGATATGTAGCTCAGCTATAACCTTGAAAGAAGGAAAGAATATCTATCTATAGGCGCTTCAACTATGGTCCTGAAGGAGAGAATATCTAAGACTATGAGCTGCTCACTCTAGAACTATCTCAATTACTGCTTACTAGGGTCAAAAAGAGCTCAAATACATTTGCTGCTCACCCCTATTTAACTCACCCATTGCCACAAGGGAGCCACATGATCTTTACCTGTAGCTCGAACACAACCATAAAAGAGCCAAAGAATCTCTATCTGCAGCTCAGCTTCAGCAGTAACCAATATAGCTAGCTCAAATAAGGCAGTAGAGGTGCCAGCATGGTATCTTAGAATCCATGAACCTCTAGTCTTACTATACTAGCTCAATTATAGCTATAAGACAACAGGCAAATGAGATCTCAATATCCAACGGTTGCTCACTCTGTGCCAAGAGCTATATAACAATAATCGGTAACAAAGTATCTAAGCTAGAGCACTAAAATCCAAACACTCTTAAGCCCAAGCTCCACTAGGCGGCATGGGACGGCAGTGTTACATGCGGCACAGGATTGGGATATCCTTTCTGCCTGCCTATGCAGGAACGCGGCGTTTTGCGTCTATTTCGCGGCAATTTCGCGTCAATATCACGCAACACTGCTGCGACATTGACGCGAAATGCCGTGTTCCAGCATTGGCAGGCAGAAAGGATACCCCAGTCCTGTGCCGCCTGTAATGCCGCCGCCCCATGCCGCCTAGTGGAGCCCTGGCATTTGAGTAAGCTAAGAAAAGGATATAACATAGTGTGGGGATTAAGCTGTGCTTGTCCAACCATAAATCAATATTACAAATAAAACAATGAATGTGTTTGTCAGGCTAATCTGGGCTATTGGCATAGATAGTTACCATCAGGAGACGTTTCAGCCATGGCACGTAAGCCTTCTCAGTCCAACAAGTTAAGCCAAAACTGAAATGTCTAACTCCACCAAAACACCTTTCCAGATCTTCTAGTTAGGGAACCACTGATTGGATAGTCTGTGCCTACAAACCATTGTCCCACATCTTCCATATCCAAATCTGTAGTCTTCCTCAAACAGGCTAGCTACTGAATGGCCTATGCATAAAGGCCTCTTTAAACAACTACACCTTAATCAATTAACTTCCCCTTTCTATAGGCCACCTTGACAACTACTGTATACAAGTACACTTAAGTTCTCTTTGTGTGGATACACCTGCCTCCTATCTGCTGTCACCCTACCTCCCCCTTCCCCCTGCTGTCCCTCTCACCATACACGGCCATCCTTTGTGTATATTTGTGATGTAGAAGGTGTCCCAACCCCATACTTAAACAATCAACTTCCTCAGCCCCAAATACCAACATTCTATATCCCATTCTTTCTCCAATACTACAACCCCCTATCCACCTTAGTGTAACCCTTTAAGGGCCGCAAATGCATTAACGCATCATACCTATTGGTGCATGATACATCAATTACTCGCCAGGGCTAAATTCATGAATCATGCCTACCCTACAGGGTTGATACCATCCCTGAGGGCTGGCATGAAGCACCAATGAAGAGTTGGCGATCACACTCGCCAGCACTTCATAGGTACATCATAACAAACAATGGCCATGATGCTCTCCTGCATCAGCGGCCCTTAAAAGTTAAAGGGTTAACACCCACCCACCCACCCACATAGGCACATCCTTATTGGCGCTATACTCTTCCTGTCATAGTTCCCAGGTCTATATTGACGCCCTGAGGCGACAGCAGCTTCCAAGCTTTATCCTCGGCTTCAGAATAACTACATTGTCTCTACTAATTACAAGAGAGTGCCAGAGAGTGACGATTTATTAGCATTGATCTTTTTTCCATGCCATAGTGACGCAGCATCAAAATGATGGACGCGTTCCCACCTCGGGCAGAGAGATTGAGCATCCATGGGGGTATAGGGGAGGCTGGTGGGACAAGGCAATGTCATTACAGAGGGAACAACATGGAAATTTGATATGAACTCAGCTAGTGCAATATAAACAAAAAGATGGCGTTATGCCATTGTAGGGAGGCATCAGTAATCAACTTGGATTTAAAAAGGGAGGGGAAATGATGATAAAACCAACCAGCATATATTATCGGTTCTAATTTGAAACAGCATATGCGTTGGATTAGCGCAACGCTGGGTTTTATATTGAGTTCAATAAGGAGGGGATCATTGAAACCCTAATTTACATCATCAAGGATCTACAGTATTTAGTTCCACTTTTCTTTTATTTTGAATCTCCAATGGTGGCAAATGCACAAGTTAGGGGTTGTTTTAAACTAATTCGTTATCATCCCTCTTAATTGACCTGTAATGAAGACATATCTCTGCTATATTGGGGGGCCTCTATCATAGCTGTTACCGATAAATCATAAGATCATGAGATAATAATGTGATATGAAGGGACATCAGTCAAAGGCTTTCTTCACATACTTCCATATGTAAGGGCATGGGGCATGAAAAGAGGCGAAGCTCTCCTTTTTCAGGTTCATTAACAAGAAGTAACTGTTCCAAAGCTCTTGCAGTCATATCAGAATGGATATCTTCCATTGCATACCTATGATCATGTGATGATGACATATCATGTTCCATACTCGCCTGGGACTGCCATCAATAACCATTGAGTAATAAACCACACTGGTAAGAAAAAAGGGTGACCTGGGCTTACCATGCAGCCATCCATCCATGGTACTGTTCTACAACTGTATCACATTTAATCACAGGTCATTAGTTGCCTTGAGGTCAGGAAGGCAGGGCTTGTAACCTACTGTTTGTAGAACCACCATCAGGACATCCCTACAGCCGGCAGCCAAACAAACTATCTCCTCCCTCAATTACTGCCCAATTCTTTACCCATCCTCGTACAAATGAGTAAATGACCATTTGCCTCGTCGGAAGGGCCGGCCTCATCAGGACTCTGTTGTCTACACATTATCCCCATTAGCTCTAAATCACGTTCAAGCCAAGACAATGCCTCAAGCCACCCCCTGTCCCCAGGGGGCAAGGCGGTGGAGGCTGAGCGATATTACAAGTACTTTCCCGTAGGAGGTCAATGGTAGCGAGGCACGTAGAAAGTGCTGAGTCATCGAACAGGGAAAAGGGAGATCATCTATCAAGGTAAACACACTCAGGAATAGCCTACATGTAGCTATTTCTCACCTGGCCATTCTCTGTTCATAACCTTGGGCCCCCAGGGAAGAGTTTGGGAACTACTGCTGTCACTCTTAACCCTTTAAGGGCCGCTGAGCCATTAATGTATCAGGCCCATTGGACATTGGCCCTTACATGGTAAGACCCTCCGAGAGTCTATATGTATTGAGCAGTCTCGCCAGCATTTCATTGGTGCATCATGACCGCCAATGGACATGATGCACTCCTGCATCAGCGGCCTTTTAAGGGTCAAGTTGACAAAGGAGATGGTATTAATAAGCAAGGGTCAGATACATCTATTTGCCACTCACTCAGTTCACAGTACTGCCTGCTTCCTCAGGGTATATTGGATTCTCAGTTTACCTCATAGACACTCTAAATATGACTCTTGAACCAACAAGGCATCTTGGTAAGCTGCACAGTGAAGTACGACATGTATGATGGAGTGAAGCAGTGTAATTTCTATGATAAAATCCCAGGAGGATGTTTTCAAAAAGTTGAAAAGTTGCTTTTCGTGGCAAGTTCCTGACTTCCGATATTTATGCCCTCTTTTAACTTTCAAAGGGCACTCACCACCCTAGTAGTCCAGTACCCGAAGGTAAAAAAAGGCCTTAGGTTCAACAAAATTGTAAAAAAAAAAGGTTTCTCGGTGGTTTTCAACTCTTTGATACCTGTTCTTTTCACAAAGAAAAAGTTTGCCAGAATCAACCTTGGGCAAGTGCCTCAAATCCAACATGGCCACCTTCAGACCAAGGTTCAGTGTCAAATTGCATTAATTAACTTTGGGTCTAATCGAGATATGCACTATTGTAATACATCAATTAACACCAGCATGAAAAGTTACACTCATTTCCACCATGTCTCAATGTCAAGGTCATCTGGATATGGAAATAGTTGCCTATAATCAGTGAAAAACACTCAATCTCTAGAGAAGTTGATGAATAATCTATGCAGAGCCAGAGATCTCATTGAAGATGACCTAAGGCAGTTTCCAGCCATAAATACCATATCATAAAAGAAATTTGACTAAAATCAAACTTTGTGCCTAAATTCCAACATGGCTGCCTTCAGCTGAGGACTCAGTGTTGAATTGCATTAACTTTGGATGCACCATTAAGATAACCACTATTATGATACATTGATCAACAACTGCATGTATTTCCACCATATCCTAAGGTCAAGGTCATCTGAATATGGAAATATGTGCCACAATAAGTAAAAACACACAATTTCTACAAAAGTGTATAAATAATCTATGCAGAACCAGAGACGTCATTGGAGATGCCCCAAGGCAGTCTCCTGCTTTTTTATGTCTTAAGCTTAGCCCACACCACACAAAAAGGGTTCCAGTAGTTCAATGTGACTGCCTTTAGAGTAAAGCATGGTTTATGCATATTACATCTAAATCAGCACCTTTGGTGCTGGGATAGTGGTGCTCTGTCACTGGAGAGTGCAGCCAGTGTCTACAACGAAGTTTGATTTTGGTCAAGCCTCAGTTGCATCATTTGCCTGATAATGATGCATACTAGGACTGCCTCAACCAAAAACCAAAGAAATATCTGAAAAAAAAAAAAATTCTGTTGCTATCCTCTTGCGGTTAGGGTACTGTACCAAATGGCAAGGGAGTTAGATGAGGAGAAAAGGAGGATAGACTATTCAAAAATGAAAAAGTAACATAAATTTGGGGCAAACTCAGATGGAAAAGGTCACGTCAGTGTGTGAAAATAGCAGATGAACAGACAGACACTGGGTCCACGGCTGTCAGAAGTGGGGAAGGTTTCATAGAAGGAGATAATAATATATGATCAAATGATTTGCTATAAAATATCATAATTAATTAATAGAATGATTAATTGGTACCTGGAACACAACAGACACCAATGTATTGATTCACAAACATCAATGTCATTAGAATCATTTCTTTTCTGTGGTACCTGTAGTAATTAGTGAGCAAACTGTACTATACAAGTAAACTGCCAGAAGATGGCAATGGAGGTGTATCATGGGGGTGAACAATGTGAATTCTGTTAGATTTAGAATACCATAAGTTCTCTCATATTTGCCTCACCTTTGTAGAGGCTGGATCCTGACCTTGGGAGAAGCTATAAGCCACAGCCATGGTTTGAAAATTGGCAATTTAATACTATTATTGTATAAAATACCCTGGTATAAGCCACACCCAGATTTTGGGCTGTCCCCATAAGCCACATTTTTATTTGGGTTCTAGTATAAACCACAGTTTATACCAGACGATTTACAGTCATCTATACTCTCAAATCGTGTATGAATGCATCTCCTACATTCTCTTTACGGAATTTGTTATCATGAGATTTAGAAACTATTTGACAAATGTTTAAAGTGAGGTGAAGGGGGTGGAAAGGGCTGTTTTTTTGGTCAAATTCAGTGAAATTACACAGACATAAAGCAGTATATATTATGCAATCTTTTACGGTTTGAAAGGTCAATATTGATATTCAATTGTCCATGCCCACTGGGAAGATAGTGAGATATCTAGGCTGGTTGTTTTCCATCTCTATTCAACACTTTTTTTAGTTTAAATATCATATGGTCTATATTATCACTTATCATCATAAGTCAATCTGGGCTATATGCATTGACATACCCTTTTTGGTTATTTTAACAAATGATAACATTACTTTTACACCCATTGAACACCTGTACATAAAATCAGAGTATCCAAGCATTAATCAAGAAGAAGTACTTTATTGAAAATGTTCAAGCAAATGCATTCAGATAAAGAAGAATTGAAGCTGGTGCAAGAATGTTTCTTCATGTATAGAAGCCTGCCCCATGAATTACGCTGCCCTGTGAAAAGGACTGTTCAATCTACCAGTTAGTGTCAATATAAACAGAGGCTTATACACAGGGATATATGGCAGGGGTAGACACTATAGCTGGTCCGAAGGCCAATGGCCCATAATTTTGGGTGTTGGCCCATAGCATTTTCAAGATTTGACTCTTGGTGGACCCGGAATGTCTAATTTGATTAATATGAGTATAGGCATATATGTCATTGGAAAGAAATACTCAGCAAGGATTTCGCCATTCTAAGTTACTAAGTTATAGTGAGATTGATGAGGATGCATATAATTTTCTCTTTAAGACCATGTAAACTAGTTGGTCTGGGCCCTCAGTTTTAGCTCTGGGCCTATAGATTTCTAAAGTTATGCGTCCGGGTGGCCCATGGCTTGGGAAGTTAGGGTCTATCCCTGTATGGTAGTTGATCCATGGGTTCTTATGCAGGGCAATATGGTAGTTAATTCATGGTTCTTACAGGATGTAATCCCCCAAAAACACTACCATAGAATATCAGGATAAAAGTGTATATAGATTAATGTATATCTAACACTTTTAAGACTGCTCTACCCAATTTCAAGTGGGGGTGTGGGCTTAGCTTAAGACATGGTAGGACCTATTAAAAAACTGCCTTTGGGCATCTTTAATGAGATCTCTGGTTTTACATAGATTATTCATACAATTCTGTAGAAATTGTATATTTTTTACTAGTAACACTTATTTCCATATCTAGATGACCTTGACCTTGGGACATGGTGGAAATGCATGTAACCTTTCACACCGATGTTGATCAATATATCACAATATTGGTTATCTTCATAAGATCCAAAGTTGATGCAATTTGACACCGATGTCCTCAGCTGAAGGCAGCTATGTTGGATTTGAGGTACTTTTCCAAGGTTGATTTTAGTCAAATGTATTTTAAGAAATAGTAGGATTTATGGCTGGAAACTGCCTTAGGGCATCATAAATGAGATCTCTGGCTTTGCATAGTTTATTCATCAACTTCCCTAGAGATTGAGTGTTTTTCACTGATTATGGGCATCTATTTCCATATCCAGATGACCTTGACCTTGGGACATGGTAGAAATGAGTGTAACTTTTCATGCTGATGTTAATAGATGTATTACAATAGTGAATACCTCAATTAGACCCAAAGTTAATTAATGCAATTTGACACTGAACCTTGGTCTGAAAGCAGCTATGTTGGATTTGAGGCACTTGCCCAAGGTTGATTTTGGCAAACTTTTTTCCCCCTTAAAAGAACGGGTACCAAAGAGTTGAAAAACATTGAGAAACCTTGTGTTACAATTTTGTTGAACCTGAAATCTTCGGGTACTGGACTATAGAATGGGAAGTTCTGAAAGGATGGTCACTCTTCTATGAATTAGACTCAACAGTGAACTATGAATTAGTTCTCAACAGATTTCTACTCACTTCCTTGCTCCATCACACATCAGCAACTTTTCAGTGTTCTACTGCAATGGCACTACCTTAGTAATTACTCACCAATTTTCATGAAAAGGTTAAGGTAGCCGGGAAAGCTAGTCATTTCCTTATGGGTAGGTGCTGCTCTGACAATGGGGACTTCCTTCATTTTGGAAACACCCGCCAGAGTCCAGAGGACAGTCCAGTAATTCATTTTGTTATGGGGCATCTTTTTGAAAGAAAGAAAATAAAAACAGTGAAAGCTTTGTCCCAAACTTCCCGAGGAACCAGTGTTGTGAGAACTGTCCATTGCTATCTGTCTACATTGTTATGTTCTCACATCTAGATAGCCGGCCTTACAGTGTAGAACTGAGGATATCCACTTTGCAACATTGCATGTTTTATCACCTGTTTCTCCAGTGTCTCCACTTAGTTGACTCAGCAATATGGCCCTTGGGGGATAGGTTATATATATATATATATATATATATATATATATATAGGGTAGCGTGACCTTGAATCGTCCTTGTACCTTGGGTCGGCCACTTTGCATGTGTATAGTGCAAAATTTATATCATCAATGGTCATCTTAGAAGAGCTATTTACCTAGATACAAGATGGGAAGTTGCAGCATCTGCAATCCTTCAAGCTCAGGTTTTTCTACCTCTATCACCTTTAACAGGCTGTCAATGACAGCATGTTTGGGATTATATCCATGCAAATAAAGATGGGTTTTTGATGATATGGAAGCCGTAAATATAGAAGTGCAACTAGTAAATGAAGATAAACTTACAATAGTGTCCTAGTAGTCAAGGGACAGAGCCAAGCCTAACTGCATATAGTATATGGATTACATTGACACTCTGTCAATTGTCAGTTAACTGGAAATCTGCCCTTTCCTTGCATCAAATACACAATAGACACTCTCCTACATAGTAGTTGACTTAAGATATGATGTGTCCGACTCAAGGTACTAGACAGTGGGCAGTGTGCAGCTTTGATCATGATATGTATATTTTCAGAGTTCAGTCCTAGAAAATGTATACATTGTATGTTAACTTTTTTTGGTTAATGTGATCCCTGGCTAGCACCCAAGCCCATTTCAATAACAGGCAGGGAGTGGGTGGCTGACTCATGGTACTGATGAGGAAAAATACACATCACTTAGGAAATGAGGCCATAATAGGGTCTGATGGACATGAGTATAAAAGTTGTAACCTCATTAACTGGAAAGACAAACCATTCAGGACAATTTCTTTAACCATTTTCTGGTGCTCCCCATAGGTTAGCCTAGTAAGGCACAGATCCAGTAAAAGGTTGGAGGTTGCACAGAGGTCCAAGTGGACGACTCATGGTCACGTTACCCTATATGTATGCACTCATCCCATCAACACTTCTTGTTTCATCTCTCCAAATGCGAATAAAACAGCTGGGAAGGTTGAAGCATATTTTTCTCATACTAGGAGGTATGTGTGCATATTAAAGAGATATTGGTCCATATACAATCTAGTTTTAAAGCCAATAATCCCACCAAAACCCGCCTTTTTTAGGCAGAGCTGCCGACGGTGTCAGTCCGCCAGAAAAAAAGATAGCACCAAAGTAGAATAAAGGGGAATATTATAGCCTTACCCGACTGACATTAACCCTCTAAATTCCCTCAAATCCCACTGCCTCACTTTTTACTCACAATTTACGACCGAGTATGCTTCACTCTTACCCTGCGGCAGTGCACTTTGCCTCCACACTCCCCCTGTCAAAGCATCCCCTTCAACTGTCCCATAGACAATCATTAAGTTTGAATCATGCCGCCGTGATTTGTCACTTAAAGTGGGTCCGTCCGCAGGTTGAGCGTTCTGGGTGGTGGAGCTGCACCTTTCCATGAACGCCCACTACCATGAATAAATCCAGTCAGGCTTCGCCCCACCCTTTGATTTGTGAATTATATCCTCCATTTGGGTGCCACATGGTTTGATTGCCACACGGCAAATAGATCAATTACTCTCTCGCCCAAATGACCGGAGAGTAGTCGGCCATGACTAATGCCAGCCAAAATCCTCTTTCTATTGTCTTTTAGGGAAAACTTCCATTTCCATCGAGCCCGAAAAGTTTTGTAGCCCATGGCTGTCTCCCGCTACCTCCAAACCTTTTCTCACCCCCACCTATGCCAAACCGCACCGTATACAATGGCCTGAAAACGGCTTTGTGGTTTACGAGGGCTTCGCTGGCCACCTTTTGTTTGATATCGCCTGAAAGTAGTGCAGTAAAATTCGGATTGTCATAAAAGAATATTAGTAGAGGCACGGCTCTAGAATACTGAAATTGTCTCTATGTTGTGGCCAGCCTGAAGGGCATTTGCCAACATAGTATTACTAGACTAGACTTAACGAGAGGGACTCAAAACCCCTCCGGTTGAGATGCTGAGTGCAATTGTAACAACTGGTCTGAACGGTTCACTGGAGGGGAGGGCTGCAGAAGATGCACTGAACTCTAAGGCAGTACGACCGGAGACACTACTATAGTAGTACTACTATATTGCTATGTAACATTAGGCCATTAGTCTTACTGCAGGTAACTTCTGGTGTGACTTGGATAGCTCAAGTTGTAGTATTTTGGGAAGTGTCATCCTAGTTCTGTATAGTTACTGTTATTAAACTGCCACTTTAATATGATTTACGATTTTCATGAAATAATTTGACATGTAAAATCACTTAACATGTCACTTAAGGCTAGTCTAACCACTGTGATCTGAATGTGATGGTTTCTGACCGGCTTCTGAGCGGGGAGATTTCTGACAAGACATGGAGGTACAGAAAAACAGCAGAAATTGACAGAAGAATAATCCTACACATGCTATAAGTAAAAATATCTTAATTTTCCTTTATGAGGAGGCAATGGCTTCCTCTTTGTGGTAAAATCGAACTACAGCTCAATATAGCAGCTGGTCAGAAATGGTAGGAAACCGTAAGAAACCGGTCAGAAAATACTATTTTCTACTTGCATCATTTATTTGAGACAGATCCTTATAACATATCAGTAGGTTTGAAAATCAATAGTATGCACGAACATATCAGTACACTGCAAAAATGGTGTTTAGATTTTAAACATGTTTAGGTCTAAACATGTCAAATTTTAAACATGTTTAGGTCTAAACATGTTTAAAACCTAAACATATAGGTTAGTTAGCTGTCTCATCAACTACACATTTAGGAAATGAACACTTTTATTCTAACTACATAAAGACTTTTGCTAAACATGTTTAGATGTTTAGAGTTTAAACAGTTGAATAATAGGTGTTTAGATTTAAACATCATTATGTTTAGATACTTGGATGTTGAATCCACACCAGGTAGCAGCACTACCTATGAATAGACTATCTTTACACAACTATAATCAATTTTTGTGACAAATGTACCCAAACCCCATGTTTATTATAGTTTCTATTCATTGAATGTCATGAGAACAGAAAGGGCAATAGGAAGTTGACTGGATTCACCTTACACCACCATCATTAGCATGAGAAAATCAATAAGCTCAATGACTGACACCTATTTAATGTCATTCTGGAATAGACTAAGCAATTTCCTTCCTGCCAAGCTGTTGTACCTTCTCAAGTCTCTCATTCTGATGCAGTGTTTACATACATGCACACGTAAATAGGTGTGGCTGACATCTTTGGAGACTTTGATATGTAAATAAACCCCCTCTGCAGTAAATAAGAAAACAAACAAAGGACATTTTTATATTTTAATGTGTACATGTTTGTACACCCTAACTCTCCATCAAAGCATTTAGATATCTAAACACAAAAATTCATAAACATCTAAACACAAAAATTCATAGATATCTAAACGCAAAGTTTAAACCTAAACACCTAGATTTCTAAACACTTGAGCTAAGCACATTGTTTGGCTAAACATGTGTAGGAAATTAATGTGATTACAAAAACGTTGCAAGACTATGTTTAGAATTGTGTTTAGGATCTAAACACCATTTTTGCAGTGTTGGTTTGAAAATCAATAGTATGCACAAACTCCTTTATTTCGATGTGAATAACCCTTTCGTAGGCGTGATGATATTCCACAATACATTTTAAAATGCCCGAGGATAATACATATAGAAATCTTAGATAACCTGCCTAATAGTATCACCAAATTAAAAGCCACAATCAATCCAATTCCTGGGGGATAGATCTTTATATTATTAGGGGTCTGTGTGCCCTTTGGGAAGGTTTTTAAATTGTCTATTAGTCTTATACAATCACAGATAATTTCTGAATCCAAAACATTCACCTTTCCATAACTCACTTGCTCAATCCACCATCATGTATGGTTTGGGAAGCAACGGTTAACACTGACCCTGGCCTCCTGGGCCTCCCTTTACATTATTCAGGACAGATAACTACCACTGTGGTGACCTCTGTGGTCAGCCTGCTAAGTCTCCATGGTGAAAGGAGGAATGCCCTTCTCTTCACCCCCTCCCCTCACAATGTCACTCTCCCCTCCCCCATGAGCTGCTCCCCGAGACCAATAGCCCTTTAAGGACTAGGCCTACATGGAAAGCCTCTGGAGGGTGTTTCTCCTATTATAAAAAGAGCTGTGAGTATGTGCCCTCTTTTGTAAACATGTCGTGCACTGCTTCACCTAAGTACTTGCACTCACCACATTAGTCTGAAAAGTCACCTGCCTTGTTTAAAATAGAGAGAGCTGCACTATACTTTATTATACTGACTGACTTCTCCCAACTAGGTACCTACTCAAATTCCCCTTTTTTTAGCACCGTACTTGAATGACCACTTGTGAGCAACAAAAGGGACAAGTTATAGCTACATGAAAAGAAAGGACTGGAAACAAGGGCATTTTAATCAGCTCTTCCTTTTACTATAGGAGCAACACCCTCCAGGGTTTAGTTGCCAGCATTATGGCTCAGATCTAGAGAAGCATGTGACTGAGTAACTCGCAGGTACTGCATTGATGTATCAGACTTTTATTCAGATACTAAAGGATTTTATTGTGGTGCATGGCTTCTAAATTTTTTCAGTCACCTTTTGTATAGACCAGGTTGACTAGAGACATTTAATTGCCCTATATTTCTAAGTGTTCCATGAGTGCCCTAAATGATCCCAGAACATAGATTAAGGTGCATGACCTTTAGTAACTCACCAGGTCTACATTGAAGTATCATGAAAGGCAAAAAGTCTAAAACATTCAAAGAGTATGTAGTCCTTCGTGTGATAAGGTCGTCCCACCCTAACACAATGGTCAGAGACTTACGTGGGGCATGTCTAGGGGTCAGTCACCACGCGCCCTGACACATGCCAATTGACAGAAGCCTTCTTGCCTTTCAAAACCCTAAGTGGACAGACCGGGGCACGGATCGTCCTGCCCCCTGTCCCCAGACAGGGGCGGGAGGGGGGAGGGGTAGGAGGACCCGGGGCAGGAACGGGGTGCTCAGTATAGGTTTGAGTACCAACTACAGCTTCTGAGGGCTGAAGGTAACTGTAAAAGACGCAAAAACGGGGGACTGTCAATGACTTGAAAGTCAAAAAGCATATGGACTGTAAATACCTGTAACACTTGTACAGGGGAAAATGAGTCTAACTATGGCAAATATTTATTCCAGAAATGTCATCACAAAAATGTCCCTTGTTTCAACTGACAGTGGCCCTCCAACGGGGGGAGGGGGGGGCTGTGAGCTGACTCTTTGAAAAGGTTGGTGGGGGGGCTGTAAAATTCAGTGAAGTTATCTTAGGGAGACTGTCGAATATCAAAAAGGAAATAGCGGGTGTAGCTTTGCAGTAGGTACCTACCATCAAATGATCAATATACCCCCCCCCCCCCTTAAAAAGGGGGGCTGGGATGGGCGGAGGGCTTGGAGACGGTGAGCTCCTCCGTCGACCATCGCGTGCCGCTATGGGTAAAAATCCCAGTCTACCAGACCAACAGGGGAAAAGGTCTTTGGGCCGAGTTCACTCCATCAACATCAATTACACAGGACTCTCCCAGCAGGGCGATATTGTCCGGCCGGATCAGGATCCAAGGCGAGCTGGGGGATGGTGGGAGAGCCGTGATCCCGATGTAAGCCTGTTTGAGGCGGACTTGTCGCCCACTTACACTCAGCTTCCATTCATGTCAGAGCAGCTCACTGTCCTTTTACACCTCCCTCAACTACCCCTCCCCCCTCATAGCTTCTACACACTGGTGTTCTACCCTTTAAAGGTCACATAGTTTAATGGAAAAACCCACCAGACACTGAATATAGCCTGCCGAAGTGCCACACTCTCGGATCATAATGTCTGGCTGTAATCTTAAGACCCTAGACTACATGTCAGCTTTTATGGCATGCAATGCAAATCAGATTATTATCAAGTAAGGGTTTTGCCGCATAAAAAACATCACATGACTATTTTGTAAATGTATCCTCAAAATCTAGGTTATCAAGATTCATTCAGTTGTTGAAATAGGAAGTTTGTCATTATTTGCCATGATCTTATTTAGTGTATAAAGAGGTTTGTAAAAAAGGAGGCAAGCAATGGATTTACACCATCTTTACACCATCAAAATGGGATTTCTGCTAGATTATATGTATGTCCCAATACCAACTTTCACAACATGCATACTTGAATTTCTGGACATTATTTACCTGTTCACGCACCATCATCTTTTCACTACAACGCTGTCCTCCTCCGCCAACCAGATGACCATGCACACCGCACTTAGTGACAAAAATCCCATTTTTCTTCTCCCTTCAAATAGAAACTGGTTGGATTTTGCCGTCTGTGTTTGCATGTGTTTTAATACAAGCAAAACCTGTTTTAATGACAGGATCTTTTTTCAGTTGACTCATTATTTATCAGTCCCTTCCAGCTTCTATTGATGTCGGAGAGGTCAAGAGAAATATGAATATTTCTTGCAATGCTTGAAGCCAAGTGGAGATTACATGGACAAACACGAGGAAAAGGACAATTAGGGTCGTGTAGTAAACATACGGCATGTAAATTGGATCTCCCTGAGGCGGGCAAACGAAGAAGGGCAGGCCAGAGCCTATTTTAAGAGAACTTTGAATAAGAACTACCTCAGCGCATAATCATTGAAGAAATCAAAGTCTTGCAAAGTTTTGCGAAAACAACGTTAAAATGTGGATAGTACTTTTGATGAGACATCTCAGAACTGTATGCTGCCTTGCCATAAATCAACTCAGTAGTATTGAAGGCTACTAGTTATCAGAATATATTTTCTGTTTCCCCACTATATTTGACATTGTTCAGATTTTTAAAATTAATTTTCAATTTCAAAGGTTATTTTTATTGCATTCAAATTATAAATTATTTTTTTACAACAATATCGGGTCGACATTCCCTCGTTGGAAAAGAAAAATAAGTAATAAAGTTCTGTAGGTGAGGTACTGCTTCAACAAAACTATTTCCCATTTCAGCAAGACCCTCTCCTGCAACCATGCATGCCTTCACATATATGATAACTTTGACAAAACTATTTCCCATTTCGGCAAGGTCCCCTCCTGCCCATGCATACCTTCACATTACATAGCAGCAAGGTAAAGGTCACTTGGTCTAAGCTCTAACACACACCTACATTTGTATATGCCACTGTAAGAACTGAGTCACATCCATCCATCTGTCGAATGTATGGAGTGCCTGGGACTGAGTGTGGGAAGGCACCAGCAGTATTCAGTGTGCTCTCACGGCGCATGGGCAGACTGGTGTTCAGGTACTAACCCTTTAAGGAACACATGATGCCTCCAGTAAAATCAAGACGAGTCCTGTATGCAGAAATGTATTACTCCAAGACACTGAGGGATGATGGCCCAATTTGTTTATAAACCAGAAAGACCATCTCCATGAATCGTTCAACAATAAACATTTTGCCAAACTCAGTTGCAACGAGGAAGAACTGGATCAGCCGAAGTTTGGGGAGCGCCTTCTAGGTGACGATAATTTGTAGAGAACATGACCAAAGCTTCAGCAGTGCGCTTTTTGGGATCGGATTTTGGGTGCACTTTATAAAACAAAAGACCAGTGAGTCATATCATATGTATGGGTTATTGGGGTAGGTTCATCATGATCCATAATTATAGCACTGGCAGTCGATTTCTGTATTCATGCATCTTGATGATAAAAATACATAACTGCAATTCAGTACAACATAGCCCTAAAGGATGGGGGGGGAAGACAGGTCAGGAGGATGGGGGAGAGAGGATGGAGGGGGGGGAGAGAAGACAGGTCAGGAGGATGGAGGAGAGAGGATGGAGGTTGGCATGAATCAATGTCTGCATCACTCACAATGTGAAGCTGACCACCTGTTTCATATCTCATGGCCAAGAAAACATTTCATCTTTAACCCTTTAAGGACCGCTAAATTATTTCAGAAGCGGATCATGAAGTCCTGGCGAGTCTATAGTCGGTATAACCTCGATATGACACACCTTACTGATGGGGCTGGTACACTCCCGGAGAGTCAACTTGATGCATGAAGATAGGGCGTGGCTGCATTCATGCATCTTTACCACCAATTGTCTTGATACATAACGACAAACCCCTGAGGGTTAATATGGATCTAATATTTCCATGTCAGTTTATCAGGTCTTTCAGTCTACTTATTGATGAAGGCAATCTGGGTCTTGATAATGAAATAAGAAAATCTTGATAATGTTCCCAGGGAGACTTTACAGAGGGTTATCTTATCGCATGGTTGTCTTATTAGATGAAGTGAGATTTCTGACCAAAGAAAGCCATAAAACTTTCAACACAGTTAAAGGTCAATTATTTAGTTATTTTTTTTAATCTTCATCTTTTGGCTTGTACATAATTATGAGAGCACCACTGTACTATCAGCCAATCAGGGTCGGATCCATGATTTTGAAAAGAAGGGGGCGCAACCTTATTAAATCAGCTAAATGTTAACCTCTAATTTTGGCTAAATAATAGGGTAAATGAGGTAGTTAACGAGTAAAGGGAAAATGAGGGGCCTGGCTGTATGTATGTCCCAAACACAGGTCGCCGACCAACACTGTACCCGGCAAACTATGAGGGGATGTGGACGGTGTCTGCACTCCAATAGATGTGATGTATCATCGTCAGACCATTATATATGCTTATTCAAAGATAGCACACTGGAGAACAACAATTGTACCCTACTACCTTTCCTATCTACGGCCACTGAAAGCATGGCCATCGATCTCCTATGAAAATCGGACTCCATTTGGTTTTAGCTTCAAATTACGGAGTTCATCGATTGACGAGGATAGCCTAGGGTGATCTGCAGACAAAGGGATGAATGAAAAACCAGGAGTCGACCCTTTAAGGGTCCCTGATGTAGGAGTGCATCATGTCCATTGGTCGGCATGATGCTCCAATGAAGTGCTGTTTTGAGAACGCCATGCCGATCCTCTGGGACTGTATCAGCCCTGTCAGCACAGTCCTTGAATGTAGCGCAGGTGAGTTACTCACCAGGGCTGCATTCATACACCAGGGCTGCATTCATACAACAGGACTACTTATGGATGCATCAGCGGCCTTTAAAGGTTTAATGTGCTGTGTGGAAATCAATGTCTTGTGAATTCTTTGCTTTCGCTTCATTTACTTCTTAATTCTCTGTCGCTTTACGCTGCGGTCGCTCGCCGATAGGTGTGCGGCTGTGTATGGTGGGGAGGGGAAGGAGGAGGCGAAGCTCAATTAATAATCAATATGATATGCGATAATGTTCCCTTCCTCACAGGAGGCTGTGTGCAAAGTGGTTTACATTAATGACACCTTCCCCCAGCAAGCACAGCTTTAACAAAGGGAGGGAGACAATAGAAATAGTTCGGAACTGTTCCTATCAAAGTGCTAAAGCAATGATATACACTTTGTAAATTAATACCCATATTTTGGTATATAGGTCTTCTAGCTTGTATAGGTTGTTTCATGATGGAAGGGTAGCATGGGAATATAATGTTTATTCGCAATCTGACTGCGTATAATTATTCATCTCTATCCTTATACAAATTGGAAATGGGCCTATGTAGTCATATGTGAGTAGAAAAAAAAAACAACGATCCATTGATACTTTGTTCTTTTGTCTTTATATCAACTTGTCAGAATTATTTTTCCTATTCTAGTATTCCAACCTGCACAAGTTCACACATTGCGCATAACATGTACATATATCAGCAGAAATTACCCAAATCTAACCCAGGTGCAGCCCACGCTAGTGCTATAATTAGAGGAGGGATTAATAGCCAGGTCCCTTTTAGTACATCATAAATCACACCAGAAAAAAGGCAGGCCCTGATCCAGGTGCCAACAGAAATGAATGGTATAAATTAATAACAACCCCTCTCCACTCCCACTGCCAGGCCCCCCTCCTCTCCCAGCATCCACTAAGGGAAAGCCCTTTCCTCCCCCACCCCCACTGGCAGCCCACCACCCAAAAACCCCCTCCCACCAATCATCAAGGGAAAGCACTCGACCTAGGTGAGGCCTCACAGGTGATATACGCCCTTCTAGATTACACCACATGTTGAAGGGAATGGAATACACATGGTCATTAATGGGACGCAGAGATTAATCCAGCCCCCGGCCTAGAAGACAGGGTTACTGGGCTAGGTCTTCCTGTATTGCATACACAAACTAAGATGTCGGGCCACTTAGGGTAATGGGTAGAGCTATTGGAGAGATGACAGATAACCTAGCTCGAAACAGTGGAGGGCATTTCTTAAGGTACTACCACTGCACACAGGCACTGAGATCTGAAACTCAGAGCCATTGATCATAGGTAATGCCATCGCCTGCTGCTTATGAATACATACGACTGCCCTACCAAATGCTATGTGATAAGTACATGTACTTATACCCTTACATGGAATGATGAAATGCTATGTGATAAGTACATGTACTTATCACATAGCATTTGGTAGGGCAGTCGTAGTATTGCAATCACAGTGTGACTACTAACGTAGTGCTTGCCTGTTGCACAACCACGAGGTTAATTCCAAACAGTGCTAATTTACCACTGTTTGAATATATATTGAAGGCTTTCACTACGATTTGACGGTGGGCACTCAGGGCATGTTAGGAAATACCCTGCTGAGTTAGCTCCTGTAAGCTGATAGGCATGTCGGCCAACACCGGCAACAGGGGCTAATAGATAGAGTTTCATACCTTGTATGTCCATGTCCGTGAAAAATAGACTTCCTGTAACCTTATAATGTGTGAGGAGTCTTGTAACGTATGGAAGGCATTATGTCTTACATGGCCCCTTGATTGTCAGTAATGACAGTGTTTATTACAACTTTGATCAAGGGCCTGGCGACCGGGGGAAGGGCGACATATGTATACCCCTCCCACTGTCAAGAGACAATAGATTTTAAAGAGACAAGATCATGCTGAAAAAGGTCAAGAATGGCTCCAAAACATCTTTTGCCCCACCATTTCTTAAGATTCACACGTCCTTGTTAATATCTCACAGGGTCATATTTATATCAATGTCATTAGTTCTGTTGATTCAGTAGCAATGGTTTTCCAAAGTCATGATTATATAGTTAGATCAGCTGCTCTGTCACTTTCAGGCTGTGATTTTAAAATAAAAATATCTTTCAGTGAGTTAGGTATATATATTCCAGGCTATTTCTTAAGGCACTACGACTACACAGAGTCACTACAATTTGAGACTCCAAAGAATAAGACTTGTGATCATAGGTACGGTCCTACGACTTACCATACAAAAGTAACATCAATCTCTAAATCATTATTAGTCATTGGCAACTATCAATAATCTAATAAGACAAATACGTATGTAATGATAGAATAAATATTCCTATATTCTTGGCCGTCTAGCCAAGGTGCACTTTGGAATTGTCACTTGAAACAGTGAAATGCATCTTAGCATTATTCCACTCTTTCCAGCCCGTTCCTAAAGTTCCCAATGGCAATGTATTGACCCTATTGTCTCTGTACCGATCGGCCAAAGCAAAGAACCAACAAGAATGAGCACCCTCCATCATGTAAAATGTCATCCTGAATTTTTTACTTGGCAACTACCGCGCCTCTTTTCTGTAAGAAATGGTTCAAATATTTATCTTTCAAATCAAAATGACTGAGTTCTTTTTTAACTTCAATCGTGCAGTGATGAGTCTCGCACATCAATTTCCAATAAGGTCCCACCACCAATTTCCATGCTCATCACCGGCAATGCTCAAAGGGTCTCCGGTCTTGCGTTATCAATTTAATCTAAAAAAAACATACTTTTTAATTGCACACTCTGTGGCCTAGCTCACCACTGATATTGACTCAGCATAATATTTTCTCTTCTTTTCTCGCTACTGCTCAAATTCACTTGAGAACCTTTGATGTTCATTTCCTCATTCCATGTAAGGTTATGAATTTAATCAGAATGCAACATCAAAGACAGGTAATATTTACAAAAACAGCCTCTTATTTCATTAGACATTACATGTTCCTCCCCACAGATCCTTTTAATCTCATCAAGACAAGACAGACCCACAAGGTCACAAGCACCCTCGTGTTTTGTTAACCCCAACTGATAAAATTACCCCATATTTTATTGTGTTTTTACCATTTCTGGGTTGTCTGATGCCTTGGGACTGACTGTGCAGGTCTGGGTCATTATACCAACAGCCAGGCAGAAAAGGAGGCCTGTAAAAGTGCCTTTGAGGTATCCTTTCAGTTAGTCCTTCTGCTCACAATTGCTCAATATACTGAGGATGAGCTGCTCTGACACGCCCAGATGGTGGGACCTTGGAGGTCAGAGGGCAGTATCAGGGTCGGGGACCTCACATCCCTAGATGACCGTGTCCACTGGCTACCACTCCCACGGTCCGCCACCCAGACAAATTGTCTTATTGACGCAATTACCAGGGTCCTCTGATGTGGAAAATTTTGTGGGCCTCCTCATTTTCTCGGCGGTGGTCAATGCGGACAAAAATGAAAAGCGAAATGAGTGATGGGCAGGGGAAAAGACTGCTGAGGCCCCCAGGGGAAAAGGGGCGTGTAGGAGGGGGAGGAGCAGACTTCACGTGTGAGACTGAGAGAGATGGGTGGGGGTAGAGGATTGACATTAATGGGATTCATTGTTCCAATATGAAGTCAAGCCCAAAGATGAAATACCCCGATGAGTTAATCTGACAGGTCTATTGGTTATCACAAGATGAGGGGGCTAGGATAAGGTTATTATGGCACCACTACTGGTATTTGCACCCATGTTGATAAACATGGACAGGATTAGTCATTGCACTGCAAAAAAGGGAAATTGTTGAAATAACAGCAGAATCCTTTTCCCACGGCTGCCAGACATCCTTCGCTATTTTCAGAGATTCCTTTATCATGGAGGAGCAGCACAGGGGGCCCTCTGGGGTCATTTAATTCGTAAGATTACTGATAGCTATAAGTTGTTTTTTTATGTTGTCCAATGTCTCTGGGTATGGACAAGTGATGTTTGACCAATGAAAGCTCGTGCAGTCACTGAGAAATCTGCAATTCTTTACAACCATCTTTTGAAATTTTAGCCTCGTTTTTTGAGAGCTAAAATACACATTGGTCTACCTATTTGGCACTAATATTCATCTTACAACAATTCCAATGGTAGCTACCCCTTCTAAATTGGACCCAATGATCACATTGCAGCTAACCATTTGTTGCTAGGACAGACGGTTACCTAGCAACAGCTGATTTTAGCTAGCAACGGACCCTTTCCGAGACAAAGAAAGACCATTCCTAAGAATGACTTACAGACTTACATCATGGCTATTGATTCTCATTTTGGTATTGAGAAGGTCCATACCATTGTAGAAAATGCAATATTGTACCAAAACACAATGTGCTAATCAGGGAATGTAGAAAAAAAAATGATATAGCAAGTATGATGAAAACATGCAATTCAGCATTATCTTCTATTGGAAAAATATTATATACTGGATAATTGTAGTGTGTCTTATATCCTCAAAAACATCTGAGGCTTTCACTTTACTCCTAGAGTAGCTGATTGACTAGCAACAACAAATTTACTTAGCAACCTATATTGACATAGTGCGTAATGCATACTGCACGTCCATATGAACTAGCTACAAGTTACCGGATGAATGAATATATTGTTCTTGGATTATAAATTCTCTTGAGCTTAAGCTTCGTGGTCTTTAATGAATAATTTATTGGGAACAGGGGTCGATGGTGTTGAATTGTTATATCTTATTTTCTCTTTCTTGGGCTGTCTTCTATGTCTGTATGTCAATGCCCTTGTGTCTATCATATGTTATAATTGCCTACTCACATACCTCATTGTCCTTGTGCGTCTCATGTGCGTATATGAAATTCTATTGTTTGATGTAATGAATATCAAGTAACAGCTGATGTGATGGTTTATATAGTTAAAATTGGAACTAATTGTAATATTGAGATTTATGCTGCAAGCTGGACTTCGATTATCCACATTGTAATTTTGTGAGAAGTTCAAATAAACACTTTTTCAAACCCAAGAAAATTGAGAAGTATATTCATAAAAAGACATTTGGATTTGATGAGAATTAAGCATCCATGGACTCAATGTATTTGTAAACAATTATACCTCAAAATACCCCCCAAAATAGGAAATAATTATATTTAACAATTGTGCAGTTGGTTATTGTTTAGAAAGTACTAGCTTTTGCATAGCAAGTAGCCTACCAACTGACATACAGATGCTCCAGATATGAAAAGATATCCGCCAGGTATTCTAGTGATCACAGGTTTTTTTTTTTTTACTAAAGATGTCTATTGCTGCGTAAGATACATCATGAGTGTATTGTTTGTAAACCAACCACATTCTAAGGACCATGTGATAGCCAAGTTTATGTACATGTGTATATGTAGATCCAATGAGATGAGATTCAAATATTAGTCAGCTATATTTGCTTGAAATATATGATCCTATCATAAAATGTCCCCATAGAAAAAAAAAGAAATCACCCAGCAACTCATTTCCTTTTTCTATTTTGGAAAATAATATAAACTATAACTAGCGGCCTACAAATATTCAGATTACTACTATTCTATAGTATGGTACTTTGAGTAATATACTTTGAGCTGCAGCCAGAGCCTGAAATGACCAATAGGCCACACCTTATACAGGAGCTTCATACAGGTTTTGCAGACTTAAATACAAAATCAACTGTCACTACTTTGGCTAAAGATAAGATCAGCAAAGTATCATTGAAAGCAGTTTATGTATCAGGTTGAGGTGACAGGTCAGTCTGTGATTTATGTACATCTCATGTGAGTCTCAGAACACAGATGATATCCTAATATTTCATTGGTTGTCATTTGGTAACCTGTCATACCTTAGTAATTGCTGTTATAATAAGTGTGACATAAAGCCTATGTGCTTAATTACCCACTATCAGTGATATCATTCCATTCCTGTCAAGGAGAAGTCAAGGAATGCTACCAACATTAACATGTTAAGTCAAGTCGCTATCAAGACCTATATTAACCATAGATTCAATCAACCACAAGGCATATACCTGTCTATACAAAGTCATATCAAATATACAGACTGATTCAAATTACTTACTGATAATGATCAAAGCTCTCCCACCAAAATTGTAAGGCTAAAATTAAATATTGCCCCTGTGTGATGTTACATGCCATCATACAGAACACATAATCACCATCTTGAACTCTCTCATTCTAAAGCATACAAAGAATATCTTGGGTAATCCAAAGCTTGGTAAATACCTTGCTTCCAGTATGTATCTACCTATCAATTAATCCTTTTGAGTGATATTTAGCAACATTATTAGAATAAATTAACAACCAAGGATTAGAATTATAGGAACTGTAACAAGAAGGGACTCCTTATGTACCTATTACTACCATAGAATCATGTGTAAATAGCATGGCTTCTACATGAATCCAACCCTTGTCTTGTCATATACAATGTAGGATGCCCCTGTGCCTCGTAGCCTTAGCCTCAAGTCAATTACCTTAGGCTAATGCTTACAGTATTGGTCTGTGACTTTGGGTGTGTGTAGAGGGTGATGAAATTACCTCCTTATGGTCATTCAATGCCTTCATATGTCATTCTTCTCCAATGAAATGCTGGTCAGTCCTTTAGCAAATGCTGCATCAATGTATCATGCCAACCCTTCCAAGTACCTCAGTACCAACTGAGAAGGTGGAGTGTAAAAATGAATATTCAAATGCTAAAGCATATTATAAATGTACATGTGGCAATGCCCTGAAATATGTAGGCTTTAGAAGTTCCATCACTTCACTTTGAACATATCTGGATAGAATGTTAATTGTTATATGGATGTTTCCCTCATGTAGATGATGATCACTGGTGACAGACAGATGGTCTATGTCTTTTTAACTCTTTCCAGCCGGCTAGTGCATTAGGTCAAATATGGCTAGTACATTAATGCACTATGAGGAGAGCATTTAAAGTATCTAATAACATTATTCTGGGCCCCATCAATAATTATTTTCAATAAGTAATGCCAGGTATCATGGTATCATATGAAAGGAAATTACATACAGATTACAAATCAGTCATTTTTGTATACATTTCACAAACATTGGTTCTATTCCTGAGGTCACCCTTACACCATGTATCAATATATATTTGCCCGGGACTTCAATCTGCTGTATTTTAGGGACTTTTAACAATGATAGAGCTGGCTGGAAAGAGTTAAGAACATATCTATGGCCTAAAATAAAGTCCTAGCTAATGTCTTCTTTCTGTTTGTTGGATCATATGGCTGGTACTTGTGGCCTTATAGCTGAGTCCTACCAGTAAGGCTCTGGAAAGGTCCACTTCTGCCAACAGAAGTGATCTTATAAAGCAGCTAATTCACCATTGACAGAATGATGATATCAATTGTAAGATCCATGCAATCACAGTTATCTGATGCTGCTAGATTAAGCTAGATTTCCTGAGTAGAACTTCTAGAGAAGGTTTGTGACAGAATAATCATCACACATTATATCTAATTCTGATCAAAATCTATATAATATTATAAATAACATAATTTAGAGTAATGCTGCTTAAGGGCCGTTCAAATATTATGTAACACAATTTTGACCACTTTTTGACCCCCTTCCCCTTGTAACAATATGGGGCTTCTAATCAATATTCCTAAATTTATTTGATCCTTCTCAATTTAACAAGAATTATAGGAAGATCTCTAAAATCACATTAAAATGCTTGTAAATTGTCAAATTTAGCCATGTGATGTATTCCTCATTTTTAACATGTAACACTTGGGCAAATCCCCCTCCCTCTGTAACAAAGTGTAACAAACTACATGACCCCCCTCCCCTACTGTGTTACGTAATATTTGAATGGCCCCTTAGCAAATATTTAATTGCTAAGATGTAAACAGGTCTAGCAATAAGGCTTTGGCAGCACAACTTCAGATTTATTTTCTTTATAAATTGATGGGTTCCATAATCATGTTTTCATATCTGAGTAGAGCAGTTGTCTGTTGGTGAGCCACTTGCTAAACAAAAGCTAGCAAGATTTCACCACTTGCTAAACAAAAGCTAGCAAGGTTTAAGCAAGTGCCAACTCTTTGAGTATTGAACAACTATCTGACACATTTCCTATTACTTTAGGGATATTTCTAACAAGATCTACTCAGTTCTGAATAAATTGAGTCCAATGATGGTTAACTTTCTTCACAACTTTCTATGAACAAGCTCCTCTGTATAAGTTGCTATGTAAATGTGTTGCTAAGGAATCACTGCCCCACAAGTAGAGTAAAACCTCAGATGTATTCTCATTTCATCATTTTCAGGATATAAGACACACTACAATTGTCTAGTAAAGAATATTTTGCCAATAGAGGATAATGCTGAAGTTGCATGTTTTCATCATACTTGCTATAGGTCTATCTTTTTTTTTCTATATTTTCTAATCAGCACACTGTATTTTAGTACAATATTGCCTTTTCTACAATTGCATGGAGCTTCTGAATAGCAAAATGAGAAACAGTATCCATGATCTCCATTCTGTAAGTCATTCCTAGGAATGGTCTTTCTTTGTCTCGGAAAGGGTCCATTGCTAGCTAAAATCAGCTGTTGCTAGGTAACTGCTTGTCCTAGCAACAAATGGTTGGCTCCAATGCGATCGTTAGGTCCAATTTAGGGGGGGTAGGTACCTTTGGAATTGTTGTAAGATGAATATTAGTGCCAGAACAGGGTGATCAATATGTATTTTAGCTCTTAAAAACGAGGCTAAAATTTCAAGAGATGGTTGTATAGAATTGCAGATTTCTCAGTGACTGCACGAGCTTTCATTGGTCAAACATCACTTTTCCATACCCGGAGACATTGGACAACATAAAAAAACAACTTATAGCTATCAGTAATCTTAAGAATTAAACTCCTAAAATATGGCTCTTTTGAAGGACTTGCTGCTCTACTATCACGATAATGCCAACTGGGGCTCCATGTAAAAACTACACCGGTTCACTGCAATAAAAGTATGGTGGTTCAAAGTTTTACGATGATCCCTGGTAGATTCAACAGTTATTTATTTACAGTGTGGGCGCGGAATAAGCCTATTGAGTACAATAGTGCACAATACTGACAAGTGAAAAGCGATACCCGATTGAATAGATTCAGATCTCCTACCAATGCTACCCATACATCTTAACCCATCGTGCTTAGTATTACATGCCCCAGTATTAGACAAGATAACTGCTAAGAAAAAGGCAAATTACTTTCGATTTTGATAATCTATCTCAATCGAGAATCATTTCACGTCTGCACAAGGGATTGATTCAGAAAGCTACTGTATAGCACTAGCGATACAATGTACTATTTGATTAATAATATTAGGCCTTACTACACCGAATATGTACTGACATAAGGAGGGATAACATTTCATTTATATAATGATGGATAGCCATCGAATTCCTTAAGATAATCACCGCATAGTATCAAATAAAGACAGTTACAATAGAGAATTGAGATCGGGTTCAACTTCTAGCTCAAAACGCAGTGACGGATCCAGAACTTTGAAAAGGAGCGACGCACCCCTTGTTTATGACCAAAATTCTGGCTCAATTTGGGGCTAAGAAAAGCAAATAAATTCTTAACTACTGTCAAAAGGGAAGGATTATGCACCCCTACGCACCCGTCTAAATCCGCCACTGAAACGAGAGGTTCTATATCAGAGGGAATCTTGAGCCGTTCTTGAGTGGGGAACCCAAAAACTCCCTAGTCCCCATCAGGATGGAGTTGCTTGCCTCATCCCTGCTTTCCCATTTTGACGCAATGAAAATAACCACATCACATACCAGTATTAAATGTAGAACTATTGGAGGTTTATGGAAATAGTGCATAGACTCCATGTACTAACTCTATAATGACACTAGCAGTAGTCTACGAACATAGTAGATAAACACTGGCAGTAAGTAGTATATGGACATGGTAGATAGAAACTGGCAGTGAGTAGTATAAGGACATGGAAATAGAGACCGACAGGGAGTAGAATATGGACATGGTAGATATAGACTTGCAGTAAGAAGTATATGGACATAGTATATGGACAGTAAATAGTATATGGACACGGTAGATAGAGACTGGCAGGGAGTAGTATATGGACATGGTAGATGAGACTGACAGTAAGTATTATATGGACATGATAGATAGAGACTGGCAGCAACTATTATTTGGACATGGAAATGGAGACTGACAGGGAGTAGTATATGGACATGGTAGATAGAGACTGGCAGCAAGTAGTATATGGACATGGTAGATAGAGACTGACAGGGAGTAGTATATGGACATGGTAGATAGAGACTGACAGTAAGTATTATAATATTATGGACATGGTAGATAGAGACTGGCAGCAAGTAGTATATGGACATGGTAGATAGAGACTGGCAGTGAGTAGTATATGGACATGGTAGATAGAAACTGGCAGTGAGTAGTATATGGACATGGTAGATAGAAACTGGCAGTGAGTAGTATATGGACATGGTAGATAGAGACTGGCTGAAAGTAGTATATGGACATGGTAGATAGAGACTGACAGGGAGTAGTATATGGACATGGTAGATAGAGACTGACAGGGAGTAGTATATGGACATGGTAGATAGAGACTGACAGTAAGTCTTATATGGACATGGTAGATTGAGACTGGCTGGAAGTAGTATATGGACATGGCATATAGAGATTGGCACACTGAAAACATGGAAGATCCGAAACTAGTCAGCGGTGACCACTTTAGGTCCTCAAGTTGACGATACCTAAAACTACAGCTTTAGGTAGTCAAAATGACGACTTTAGGTCGTCATCCTGACGACCTGAGTCATCAGGATGACAATACTGACAGTACAGAGTCGTCATATTGATGACTCAGGTCGTCAGGATGACAACTTAAAGTCGTCATTTTGACTACCTAAAGTTGTAGTTTTAGGTATCGTCAACTGGAGGACCTAAAGTGGTCACCGCTGACTAGTTTCAGAACTTCTAGGTTTTCAGTGCAGTAAGTATTATATGGACATGGTAGATAGAGACTGGCAGTAAGTAGTATATAGACATGATGGATAGAAACTGGCAATTCAATCAATTCAATGCAGTATTGGGATCCACTGTCGATAATACTATGCAACATCTCGTTATTGATTTTTTTCCAAACATAGTATTTGAAAACTAAGAATTATACGACCAGGAATGAAAAGAAAACATGATTGTATTGCTTTATATAAGTGCTGGCTTAACGATCCGTCCTTAAGAAATAGTTCCTTGTACAGTGCTATCAAAATTGATAATCACACTACATCATTAATCTTGCATGGGCACTGGTCTTGACTGAGGCCAAGGGTAGGATGAATTGAGGTTGATAGGTGCCCGAACACCACAACAGCCCTTATTAGACCTTTAACAGTAGGCCACATACTGAAAGTAGTATTTCTCGCTGTAAAACACATCCCATACACTGACCTGCATTATGTACATACTGGAGCTGTCTCCTTGACATGCAGTAAAGTGATATGAGGTGACCATCCAGCACCCATGAGGTCAGGCCCCATCTCCTACCCCAATAACTGACACTAGAGCAGACGCCATGCCATCATGCAAATATCACATAACCAGTCCTTTAAAGGCCGCTTACACATTATTGCATCATACCCATTGGTCGTCATGATGCATGAATGCAGCCCTGGTGGATTCCTCGCCAGGGCTACATTCATGCATCATGATGACCAATGGGCATGATGCATTAAAGCATCAGCGGCCCTTAAATGGGTTAACTTTTATGATGTATGAGCACTGATGTCTGGTATAAAATATAATATTTTTATCAAAGGTTTTTAGGAATATAGATTTCAAGACATTTCTGCTGTTTGGACAAGGTTTTATCAATAATTATCCTCTTAAGAACAATTATTGATACCTATCGACCCATTCTTAAACTTGCTACAAGATCTCATATATATAGATCTTCCACTTTCTACATGTCTATCATGAGAGTCCCGTTAGAGCGTTCTGGTGAAATCCCAATCTATTTCGTAAGTCCTAACCGTTCAAACCGGCAAAGGCAACCTCGATATTGGATCGGGTGAGCTATCTGTCCAGCAGATCGTCTGGCACATCACTAAGGTTGAGTAGCTCTCACCCTACATGCCCATTGTGGAAGGATGGATGAGCTGCGCCATGGATGAGCTGCGCCATGGCTGGGATAAAGGGCGAGCGATAAGCTCCCCAGGCACATGACCATAGTAGTAGTAGGAGTTTAGCCGAGCAGGGTATCAAGCGCATGGCCAATGTGTTTTAATGATGGGTATAGTACATGACCATGGTGGTAGGACCAAGGGCTAATAGCTCTTACTGGACAAAACCATTACAGGTAGAGGGGGGGGGAGCTTCTCAGGCCGTGTATCCACATGGCTATAGACTATTTCTATCAGAAACAACGTCCAATTAAATAAACCCTTCCATCGTTCATTTCTAATAACAATATCTAACATGTTTCGTTTCCATCGTCGAAAATGAACTTGGTTGCCAATAGAAATATTCTGTCGCCCTGTGGACACACCACTTTAGATACATGAGCGCGGCATTGGGAGCACCTCGTTTGGTGAGCAGAAACCGCTGACGTGGGGTGACGCCTGGTGAGCTGCTCTGACACCGACTTGTGCAGGGGTCAGAGGAGGGTCTGAGCTGCTCTGTAAGTGATACCAGGGTATCAGATGTCTGTGGGTACTGGTGGGGGGGGGAAGGGATGGGGTGACGGGTTAACCCTTTAAGGGCCGCTGATATACAATGGCATCGTGCCCATTGGTCGTCATGATGCATGAATTTAGCCATGGCGAGTAACTTGCCAGGGCTATATTCGTTCACTATGGCGCCCTGTAGGGTTCATACACTACCTGAGGGTCGGCATGATGCTCCAATGAAGTGCTGGCGAGCAGTCCAGCACTTCATTGGTGCATCAAGACGACCAATGGGCATGATGCACTTTTTACATTAGCGGACTTTAAAGAGTTAACCCTTAAGATGCTAAACTTGTGCAATCAAGTACCCCATATCACTAACAATGGATGACTTCGCAGTCAGGGGCTTAGATACCCTATATGAATTTGGTGTATAAGAGCTTTTTTCAACCCATGTAACTTGATAGTTCAATGCGATTTTACCCCATGGCAGCTACTCATCGCGTCGCACAGCTAAATGCTAACCGAACCCTGGGCTTCAAACTGATTTACCCTGCCCAATACCCAGCAGGGTCAGCATGATATTGTTGGCATGATACTCCAATTAAGTGGCATGCAGACTTGCCAGCGCTTAACTAATGCATGCATGTCGACCAATAGGCATGGTGCTCTGCGGCATCAGCGGCCCTTGAAGAACTGGGAGGGGTGGGGTAAGGGTCAGGGGGATCAGGGGGAGGGTCCATCAACAACGACCACCGGGTGATGGATGGAGTTAAGGTGGGTTGGGGGAGGAGACAGGTACGGGAGAGAGGAAGGGAGAGGGCAACTGCTGACCGCAAAGTTCATAAAAAGGAAAAGAAAAGAAGGAAAAAAAGCATTAGAGAGTATTCATTGCTCAAATTGGAAAACGGTACTGTTCCTTGAAACTCTATCGGCACATATCCAATAGCCAAGAGATTTGCGTGAGACATTTCTCTGAATGCCAGACTATTCCAGACTTTGATTATTCGTGAATGCCAAGATACTTGGATGTCTTCAAATAAAGATATGAGTAATCCGAGCAGGATGAATAGCAGCCAGCTCTTCAGAGCAAATAGCATCACTAATGCCCAGAATTTAATATCTTCTGATCTAGATCTCACATTTCAAAAACCTTCACTAATACAGAAGTTAGGCTTCAATTAATTCACCGCTGCACATGAACTAATACACGGGTAACCGGATATCTGTCCCTAGTCATAGACCATGGTGATTAGTGGCCTCTGATTTTAACACTGCATTAATGCATGAATGTATCATACAGATTGCTGTTCATGATGCAGTAATGCTTAATGCCAATTGGTCCGCATGATGTATGAAAGCAGCCTAGCTCGCGAGTGACTCATGAGGGCTATTTATGATGATGCTTTGTGTACTGACCCTACAAGATTAATACATCTCTAGAGAGTCGGCATGATGCTCCAATGAAGTGTAGGCGAGCAGATTCAAAAGCTGGCGAGCAGTGCCGAAAGCTCTTCATTGATGCATCATGACTAGCAAGAGGCATGATGCACTCCTGCAATAGCTGCCCTTAAATGATTACGAGGAGAGGAGCATCTGCCCAGGTGGAGGATGGAGAAGGTGGCAGAGACAACAACATTACCGCTTGATTGCAGTGCCAAATATTCTCACCAGGTGGTGCCACTGCTCCCTCTCCATCCAAGAGCAGCTCAAGTAGGTGGTTGAGGACCAAAGTTTCAATAGTCTATCAGTATCTTTATGGTATATTATTGTAGTACCAGGTATATAAGGCGCACCCCGCATATATCAGGCACACCCTGTTGAGCTAGGGCAATAGCTATAAGGCATATTCAGGACTGGATCTTGAGAAGTTCTGCAAATCTAATGAAATATAAAGATACCTAAAAGGCTCCCGCAGATGTTGCGACAGTTTTACAACATGTTAGGCGCAGCTAGAGGCCATTTTGTAAACATGACCTATGCCTTTTTCAAGATTGATTTTTTTTCTACTGCTGCTGTTTTTTTAAATATATCTTTTTTAATATCAACACCATATCAGCAATTAACTGTTAAATCAGAATCTCTTGATCGTTGTACAGAGACTATAGTATAAATACAATATCTGTGACTCTATCTTGATATTAATTACTACACCTTGCATTTATTAAATAACAGGGGCTGTATAGATACAGCTAAAGTATCGATAATGCATTATGACTTACCTATTATCATCGTGCTCCTAAGGGCTGGATTGGGACTGAAGTATCGATGATGTATCAGATGTATCTTTTAAAGTTTTCTATTATAGTCATTGTGGGCCAAATTAGGTTATATAATGCCGATTCTTCACATTAACTCTAGCAGTACGTTTCTGAGTGCTACATGTCCAGGGAACCCAAATATCTTTGCTAAATAACTGGGTTGCCCAGATTAGCATAAAAAGGATGACACAGCAGAATAATATTATTGCTATAATCTTATGAGGATTATGATCAACATGAGCTGGTTGCCTCTCTATATTGTGCTACCACCACATGTTGGAAATATGCACAGCTGACAATATATCTTCTGATGCTGCTGTGCATCTTGTATGATTCTGAAGCTAAGCTGGGTGATGCAGATATCTAGTAAAGTGATTTGGGTTTCACAGACATGTGCCAATCCAAAATGCATTGCTACATGCATTGCTAGTGGCACTCAAAAAACTCTTGGCTCATGGACTATGCCTAAGCGGCAACATTTTCATGTTTCAATGAATTGCTCTTATCTTAAAGCTGCTACAAGATCTGAAATATATAGAACTTCCACTTTCTCCATGTCTATCATCACAGTACTGATTACAGTGTTCTGGTGAAATATTAATATATTTCGTAAGTTCTAACCATGCTAAATTTAAGGATATATCTGTGTGAACATCTTGATTGCACCAGCATAGTGGCACCATCTGAAGCCATATAGCAAAGTTGTATTCTCTACTGGTGGCGACTTTGATTTGGATGTGTGGCAGGGGTGCAGGCCAATCAGTGCTGCCACCATGGGGCTGTGACCAGAACTATTTAACCAAGTGTTTTCCCTTCCCACCAAAGGACCATACTGATGTCCTGCATTGTGCATATAACAGGCCAGCTTTTACCAGAATAAATTGCACCCTACTACATAGGGATGTTTTGTCATCAATAACCAATAATTATAATGAACGGGTATAACAGGGTACACTTATGTGGGTATTTATTATATGCTGTATTATGTGTGTATTTATTGCATGCTATACGAGAGAGTGCTATAGGAGTCCTGTGTAGGGTTTATGGTAGCTAGAGTTTATGGTAGCTGTGGAATGCTGCAGACGGAGATGGGGTCGACGGGATCTGGTCAGGTAGATTCTGTAAGGAGAAAGAATACGTGTGAGCCGGGGTACATGGCGTCTGGGAGGTGTAGTGGATTGGTGAGAGACAGGTGAGGAGTTAGTATTGTGAGAGCTGTCGAGGAAGCAACACATACTCCTGGAGTAGACGAGAATGAAGCTGTTTAGTATTTAGTATTACACTTAGCCAATGTAAGAACGGATTAAGCAGGATCTCTATGGCACCTATACCTCTCTAGAAGCACTGGATTGTTAGAACATGAACTGCTTGTGTGAATAGACTCATGTCGTTGAAGCTGTACAAACCCGAGTGGAGTTACCAAACAACTGTAACTGTGAATAACGAGTGAACAATAAATGGTGACTTGTATCAGCGTCTTGGTGTTG
Source organism: Acholoe squamosa (assembly GCA_949317995.1). NCBI lineage: Eukaryota > Metazoa > Annelida > Polychaeta > Phyllodocida > Polynoidae > Acholoe > Acholoe squamosa. The sequence goes on from OX439039.1 coordinate 11,414,148, forward strand.
GTTAAAAGAATGGGCTAGGCCAACATCATGCCACTAGAGTTAGTCTTCCCAATACTTGAGATCAGTGGAACGAGCTGATAATAACTACACAAGTGAGACCACATTAATATACCTATAAACACAACCCACACAGCCCAGAGAGGGGTATGTAATTCTATGAAATACATATCAGAAAAGTCTACACCAGATTTTATACCGGCTTTAAAATGCTAACGCTGTATGGGACTAAAAATACCATCATTATATACACACCTTAACCCTCCATAAGTCATTTATAACTTGCATCAGAGAATTGATGTGAGTTGATTTTAGTGCATGCTTGGTGCATTTGATATAGCAAAAGACAACTTCTACTAACGAAATCCGATATTTTATGTTGATAGAAATAACCTTTTAGGCCTAATCAATTACATCCCGGTTCTGTCGTTCTTCAATGACATGCACCAGGTTGTGGATTTAAGGGAAAATAGATAAATTCCTAGAGAAGGAATCACCTAAAACTTTGTACAGGTAATACAGATTTCCTTTTCTTTAAATTTCACTTCAGGTACGTGACCCTGATCATAGATTTTATAATTATACGAGACTTACCTCTCTCCTAAGTTGAAGTAGAATTGTAGTTATTCCGAGGGAACCCATGGGGTTCAGGCGATATTCTAGGACATCATAGGTAATTTAATGCAGAAGATATTTTGATAGAGCGAGCTCCATTCAATGCCTCGTCAAAATGAACAAAAAAAACTATCCCTCGCATCTCCTGTTCAGAGATTTATAGTGATTACTTTAGTCATGATATTGTCTTTTAAAGAGAAAAGGGCGTATGCTAGACTAACACTAGACTGTGACTTGAGCCAGACACTCTTTTGTAATATAATCATACTAGATCGAATGGAATGGAGTTATCCAGTTTTCAGCAATTTCTGTGTATTTTGTTCTCAAGTGACATATATACAAGGGCCTTTGTATGGCATTAATATCTATGGTTCATGCAATGTATAGGAATAAAAAAGCCTTCAGGTTGAATTTAATCTCTATAGTCTGCCTAATGTATTTTTTTTTAAACCATTAACCATGTGTTCAGAAGCACATTGAATCACTTGATGTGCTATTTATATCAAAGTAGAGTTTTTGAGTCTTTTTGATATGACTGAGTATGCTTTGTGCTACACTCAGATTTCGCATATACAGCAAATTACTTGCAACGTATGAATACCTCCTCTTATTGGTGAAAAGTAGCATGCACTCGGGGAAGATGGCTAATACAGTGATGCAGACTCTTCCCGGACTAGGTACTAACTTTTAAGATAAAGAGGAATATGTGAGTGTTTTCTCATGATGGGCGGTCTATGGCATCATAATTATTAAGTTATAACATTATCTTTCGACTTCAAACAAATATCTAAAACCGATTAGCACCAACTCCAATCATTTATCCTATCCTCATATAACTGCTCTAATCTATTCAAATGCCTTTCCAAAGAACTGAAAATCTTGATATTATGGTGTCATGCAACCACAACAATACAAAAAGACATGATACACAATAATTCTTTACAAAACAATAGATCAGCTTTATTTCATTAATCCATGAAAGCTTTTTTTTCAAAACAGTGCGGTCCACCCAGCATCGAGCAAATCTAGATACATAAATACACTTTAAATTGGGTTTAAAGGAAGGCGATAAAGTAGTCATTCACCACAGTCACACTAATAATTGCCCTCAAAATATCTACATCCAAGGTCCTAGTATTGTATATTATATGTAATGCAGATACCATTGAACGTTGAGAACCTGATTCAAATCTTGGTGGACACCATCTCCAAATAAAAACAGGAAAGAACAGTACAGCTTATTCTGTAACCATATACAGTGATGATATCCTTGTATATAACAGTCCTCATTGGGAAAAAAGAATCCAGGGAAAGTAAAGTCTAAAAAGTTGTAAAAACCAAAAGACACTAATAATATACATACTGAAGGTGCTAGAATTTGCCATTGTATCAGTTTGGACGCAGGCCTTTGCTGACGTCACACATCCGGGTACCAGGTCTCCTGGCGGCAACAGACCAAAGCACATTGCCTCCTTCTGGAAAATGCTCCTGGCTCAAAGTGTGAGCAGTTGAGAGCGTCTCCCGATACGCTCAGTCTATGGTTTGTGGAATAAGACACTACGTACAGAGACTGTATTATGTACACGGTATTTACAGTGTTGAACATAGTCATCTAGCAGAGGCCAAAGAGTCTTACCTGTGGTCTTTCATGAAAACTACTGCCTTTTTATATTATTTCTTCTTTGATTAATTACATGTATTATGATACACCTGTTTAGGCATGTAGCAAAAGCCAATGCATCTATCTGTTGATTCCTCTTGGGTCATGCCTATTTTCTTTTAGAATCGCCAGAACTACTAGCTCAAAAGCTCCGATCGTTATATCTAAGTATTACCAGTTTAGTTTAATTCATTTAATTGACTTATTAAGAAAAGGAGTTTTAAAAAGACGTATTAGTTCAGGACTGGATTTTGTACACACGAGAGGATTGCATGCTGTAGTGTGCAACATTGTACAATGGTGAAAAGGTTCCTATGTGGAAAAAATAAAATCAGAGAGATAATTTAATCCAATCAGTGTAGAAATGACGGGCTCTTGAATATGTGATACAATGGCCAAGTCTCACATAGTGATATCTTGATAGAAAATCCTTCATCCATCAACCCATGTATTCCACTTAAACACTCATATCAACAGGTACATAATGTTATTAGTAGAGAAAAGGTACAGAATCCTGGACCCCTTCATTGGCACTCGCATCAAAATACAATAGGTGCCCAATTATGATTTAAAAGGAAAATGGAAAAGAATAATGTACTGGGCACACATGTATGTATACATCTTCACATGATGATTATTTGATATTAGGGGTATTGTCAGGGGGCATTGGTTATTCAATTGATTGGATATTAACACTGACATCTTTTACACGGACGACGTATGGTACATTATGATACAATTACATCATGGGAAACATTAGTTTTATTGTTATAATAATAATAATCATCTTGCCATCACTGAAGACATGCAGGGATATTTTTTACAACTATTATAGTGGTCAGATATTACAACATCATCCCCATTTTTAATAATTCTCATGTTATAATAATGATGCCAGACACTCCCTGGTGTAATAACCGATAATCCGTTATGGATGATTTCCTCAATATATATATATATATATATATATATATATATATATATATATATATATATATATATACCTGGAATCACATGCTTTCTATGGACCAGGGAAATCAGGGAGTTACACTTTCAACCCTTTGAGGTAGGATCATCAACTTGGTTTATGGTTCACATTTCTCAGGCTATAGAAGCATTCATGTCTTTTATTTTCTCACAACCATTCGGTTATACAAGAAAGCTGGGTTAGAATTCATTTGCATGCAATGCCAGGGCACACTATGAATGAAGCTCTCGTTGATTGTGTTACAGTGTTTGTCATTCTCATTTCGTCTAGTATATTATGCTACATCATGCTATCATAAAACCAGTATGAAATCTGTTCATTTATATATACCCTACATCAATCATTTGGTCACTTTAAAGTACAGAGCAACAAGGAGTCATTTCTAGTACAAAATCAACACATATAACCGAAGGATCTGCAAAGCACATTTGAGTTCTTTACATTGAGTCAATCCTTTGGTAATAAGGTAAAGTAGCTTCAATAGAAAAAGCATGCAGACAGATGGCCTGCAGGCATAGATGGCCTGCAGGGACTGAAGGCCTGCAGCAATCATGAGCTGCAACCTTTAATACAAGAGGAGTATGGACACATTACTGAAGTCGAGCAGGAGGATGCTCATGCATTAGCCTTGCAGTGCAAAGGAGATTCACTGGCTCTAGATTTAATAACAAGTGACTACCATCTTCAAATTATCAGCCTGTGAGAGAGGTCCAGGTAATGTAAATATGCAGCAGAAGGGTGTGTAGAGGCTGGAGAGAATTATCTAAGAGTGTGAGAATACACTGATTTGATGATGCAGAGGGTGTGGAGAAGCACAGAACTCTTGGTGCAGAGAGTAGCAGCTTTATAGATGATGATCCAGGGTCCGTAGGTCGGTGGAGGAGGTGGTAAGTTATAACCAGGCATTTGGCTGTTCAGGCTATGGCTTTATAGAATAATATACACAGGACTGGTGGCACCACACACGGCGATTTTATGAACTACGCACTTTCCCAATAATCCCTTTGTACACAGTTTGACACAGAACAAAGTCCATAAAACTGAGGCTTCTGTTATTCTACAGAGGGAATAGAACATTAGTACACTCAGGACTTGTAACGTCATCCATTGTAATCTTGCAGGGGTTCTAAATGACCAGCTCCGGCCTCATATTCACAAGTCACTTGGAGCAGATGGAAATGTCTGCTCCTTGACCAATTCTGAATGATGACTGGGAGCATACCACACCAACTGACATCCTCAGAGCAATACCTTATGGTACACCTGGAACTAAACATCTGTCTACATGGCGAGCAGGTGTATCTAAGGCATCTGCTCGCTGCATGGTATACTCTCAGTATTGGCTCCCCGTTTCACTAATTCCACATAAATGTGCTTACATACACATCTCAAATACTCAGTTTTTCTTTCCGCACAGGACACGTAGGACATTTTTGTAGAATTTCCGGGGCAATACACTACATTCTTGATTATGTATATTAAATGTTCAATATATAATTATGTTTATTATTACATTTTCCAGCCCAAGACTGGGACTGATGCACAAGACCTATTCTATATTTGGACCATCTGGGACCTTCAAACCTTGTGGTGAAAGTCCATGGGGTGCCTGGATATTGGCACTGTCTCTTTACAAAAAGATATGGCATTTGGTGTGATAAAACACCAACCTTTTCAACTAAAAAAAAACCAACAATACCCCTCAGGCCCCCAGGCACATACACATTTAATATTCTACACCAGTGAATGAAATTGAAAATCAAATTTAGCTGGGCATATGTTACATAAGGACCTGAATAACATGGAAAAGGGATATTATTGAAGCTACAACAGCTTAAAGGAAGCATCTAAGTTAGTTCTTGAGCAAAAACGGTATGGTCTGTGTACAGGTATATGAATAACTGTGATTATAAGGTTGCCAATTTCGTTGCACGGTTGCATTTCAGCTCTTGACAGCCTTTTCACTTAAAACTGCTTTGGTGCACAGCATACTGACAATACAAGATGGGTTACTACATTCATATGGACTTAACTTCTCATAGTCTTCTATAATCTACCGCATTGTTCAGCAAGAGAAGCTAATAATAGGGATATTCTCTTCTATTTTTGGTGTGGCCTATCTCTGTGATTTACATCCATGGAAATAAGCTACCGAAAATAAAGTGTCTAAATTCAGTACGGTATGGAACTGCTTGCAAATGTATAACCTCTGTAAAAAATTATCTGCAAGTTCGTTTCACACCTATATACATGGTATTTTGTTGTTAAGTGCCCTCATGGTTAGATCCAGGTGCCCATAGAAATAACCCTAATATAAGTGATTGGCCCTGCACCTCTGAGCTCAATCATACCTCCATCTCATATTTTGGAAAAGAAGCACAGGCAGAAGCTCGGGAGAATTACTCCAGATTGAATGCTTCCGCACAAGTTGATCTCAATTTGTATTCCCAGAGTTAAAACCGAGTGAATTCACACAGACCGGAGCATAACGAGTGAAGACGTATTCATTTTGAAATAATTTTGAGGATGACTGTATTCATTTCATGTGAAAAGTGCACAAATTACGAAAAGGTCATTTATATCATAAAGGCGTCATGGCTATTCTCAATGATGCCACAATGGAGTTTGATCCCCAGGCTCTTTACATATCCATGAGGAGCTATTTTAGTTCCCTATATTTAACTATGGATACTCTGGTTCTTCACATGAAATAGATCAGCGTACCATACCTCACAGTAAACCCCTCATGCAGATAATTAATACTCTCACATGGACCCACATTTACACGCAGGTCTGCTAGGTTTATAATTGATAATAAGTCTGTACTGATTCTGCAACTGCTGATAAGGACTGTCTTGTGTAGCCAATTTACAGTTACCTGAATACTCTACATGTTGGTGCACAGGATCTTTGTTACTACTTGAGAGCCACAACTAGACCCAACACAAATATGTACAATTAGAATACCCCCAGTCCCCTCCCTGGCCTACATAAGGAGGCTCCACCAAGAGAGAAAATGAAATAACTCTCAGCAAAATAAAAGAAAATCTAATTTCCTTCCATACAACTATCCTGACTGAGGTGATCATGTCTATCGCCGCCCATCCATCCATACTTCTCATCATTTCACCTTTGTGTATCATCATAGAAAAAGAAACGTGTATCTTTGGCAAGATAAAGGTGTCCATTCGACCCTTCATTCTGCTTGTTAGAGGAGATTACAATATCTACTTCACACACTGGTATCTGATAGTAGTAAACAATATACAATTGTGATCAGGCAATTATTAGTATCATAATACAACTACTTCTTTGTATAGTATACCCCCAGCAGTGCCAACCATTACCCTTTTCTATACACAGTGTTTGAGGGGACAGCCAGTTGGGATTATAGTAAATTCATCTTTACAGAGCTGTCAGTAGTTTGTATACAACTGCCACTGCCCCCCTCCAGTGCCGTACACCATCAGCCAAACCCACCATAGCCTCCAGCCTGTGCCCTTATGATATGTCATATCAGGCAGGTGCCTCTATCCTTGCCAAGCCTGGTTCTTTTCCTGTTATCACTCTCTGATACGAACTGGCGCTCAAAGGCCAATGGTGACAGACAGTCCAACCTCCAATGACCTCCAGCTACCATTCAACAACCGCATTTGAGCTGCTCATGGTCCTAATACCCGAGCTGCTCTCACCAGGAGCTGCTCCACTCAAGACGTCCCCCTCAGGCCAAACGACGACAGAAGTATTGAAACATCGATGTTGAAGACTTTAAAAGGAGTATTCTCATTGTCCAAATCACCTCTGGTAAGTAAGTTATAAGTCACTCTTCCTTCTCTCATTTTTACCATTCTCTCGGTCACCAATATTGTCCTGCAATGGTGGTCGATAATAAACCTTCTTATTAGTAGTCCTGCTTCCCAATAGAGGATCAGGGAAGCAGGAGGATTTATCACCTTTATCATCATCAATATTGTTAGTCTATCAAGAAAGGAAAATGTAAATTATGAGAATTTTGTATAAAACAAACATTCCTGTATTTTCATAAATCTGTTTGTAAATCAGTATTTTCTCTCTTGATTTGGTATCACTGGATCCCTTATGTTGATGAGTGCGGCGTTGGGCGTCGTACCGCGGCTGCTTGTTATAGTAGGAGTCGTAGTGGTATCAATAGCACACATATCAGCTCCAGTACCCCCTGTGTATATGTCTATGTACGTGGGTGGGTGGTAGGTACTGCAGTGCTCCCTTTGGCTTCCCACGCCCCACGCCCCTCTCTCATAATGATGTGGAGACTAGTAGTATAACTAAAGGTGCGACAGGCTGCCTTTATCATACAGCCAAGGGACCGTATGTGAGGACGGCCCTTAGGAAGAGGCCGCATGACGTGAGTAATGCTGGAACCGAGCAGGAGAGACGACTGCTACCCCCTCCTGTCACCCGACCACTTGCAGGCACTGCAACGGTAAAATAACAGCAGAAAATTAGATGTTTTAACGGTGAAGATCATCATAAGCAATGCCATATATGAAAAAGTGAGCATCAGGCTAGACATTGTACATAGATATTGTTTCAATATGCAGTGTAAATTTATGTGTGTATTGCTGGCTTTCTTAAATAGGTGGAGCATTGACTTCGTTGACGCAATATTCTATCATCAGGACATCACAAACCCACAACAGTTCTGTAACTTCCTGAGATGACTACAGGTTATGTAACAGGCATTATCTCCATGCTCCTGTCATACCCATTGGACATAAAAACATGGAATCAACATTAAAAATTTGGAGATCAATCAGGAACAACTGCACTACCTCCCCCTCCCCTCATGAGCTGTTAATTCTTTATTAGAAATAAACTGCCCTCCATCCTGTTACAGACACTACATATGAGGCAATGCCTTGAACAGAGCTGTCAAATATCCCAAGAGCATCTCCTTTCCATGTTTCCTACTCTGAGTCCCACCGGCCCTTCCTGAGCACTTCGCTCTTTCCCTGAGCTGCTCCCCAGAGTTGTCGTCATGCAGGCTCCCCTACACGGGAGATACACCTGGCAAGAACTAGGGCAAGGCTATGACCAAGGGGGATCATTTGCCCTACTGTCGAGTAGTGCCCTTGTCTATGGAGCTGGGCATACATAGGGTTATGTTAACTGGTGGAGTATTGGTGCCTTTGGCCAAAAGGATATAGTCATTCTGATGCTCTTGAATTAAAGGTTACATAGAGGTCTTCAATCAGTCATTTCTTAGACCACCCTCTCATCCCCAGTGCTCCTTAAAGCTGAGTCACTGTAGGCCACCTTCTCCTAATTGATGTGTTAAATGGCACTTTTATCAATGGAAGCATATTGATATAAAAACCTGGATGTACAGAGTGCCGGTATGTTGTATGCATTCATTCTTCTATCAAGACATTACTCTTGATCAGCATTTATATCCTGTAATTTTTAAATTCCTTAAGTAATCAGCTGCCCGCAGCTACCTCTGGTGCTGAAAAATGGTACTTCAGAGTAAGAGTATATAGACTCCATGTTTACAGTCAGCCCACTTGAAGCTTACCTTTAAGGATCAATAATGCTTTAATGCTTGATGCCCTTTTGTTGGCATGACACATGAATGTAGCCCTAGCAAGTAACTCACCAGGGCTACATTCACGCATCATGCCAACCCTTCGGGTCAACATGACGCATCATTGAAGTACTGGCGAGCAGTCTCGCCAGCACTTAATTGGTGCATCATGCCAGCCAATGGGCATGATGCACTCCTGCATTAGGGGCCCTTAAAGGATTAAGGGTAACAAGATGAAAAAGCCCCCAAAGGCAGCCCCGGCTAATGCACCCAGGATCCACTGAATACAAACAGGAATGATCATTTTTTTGTAGGGCACTAGAGAAGGGCTGAGAATTAAGTTGTTGCCACATACAAAGTGGTGCCTTCCTTGCCTGTAGTGACGTCACGGAGAGGTGTGATGGCACTCAGTGCTGACTGTATAGGATGGTGCATTTACTGTTAAACCTTTGAACAGGGGTCTAACAAATACAGCAACACTTTAGAGGGTGTAATATAAGATGCATGTTATTTTGTCTTAATGGCACACTGGTGCAGGTTAAGAAAGACCTTTCCTAAATTTGTGTAATGTTCACTCTTTAGGGTCATGTCCTAAATGCAAGTTACTCTCAAGGAATACGTTATTGTGAGTTGTCATAAGGCACTCAGACACTGCGTGACCTTAGATAGTTAACAGTCTATATAACAAAATATACCTCAATTATGGGGATTTCAATGGGGAAACCTTGTCTTCACGTACAGATAAACAAAATGGCACTTTAATCAATTGCAATATTTTGAAATATGCGAGGAAGACAGATTGAGCACATGTAAAGCTAGAAAGAAAAGGTAGAAGTACCAAGAGGAAGAAATGAAGGGGGATGAAGGTGGTTGGTGGTTTCGGTTCACAGATCAGACCATAATTAAGGCTTTTACAGCCTAAAATGAAAGGTAATAGTGTTTGTTCAGAAGTAGGACCGAATGGCCTGGGAGTGGAAAAGATTTCGTATAGACTGATGCAGGAGCACATCATACCCATTGGTCTTCATGATGCACCAATTAAGGGATTGTGACACTGCTGACTCTACAGTTATGATGCATGAATACAGCTGACAAGTAACTCACTAGGGCTACACACATCATGTCCACTCTACAGTTATGATGCATGAATACAGCTGACAAGTAACTCACTAGGGCTACACACATCATGTCCACTCTACAGTTATGATGCATGAATACAGCTGACAAGTAACTCACTAGGGCTACACACATCATGTCCACTCTACAGTTATGATGCATGAATACAGCTGACAAGTAACTCACTAGGGCTACACACATCATGTCCACTCTACAGTTATGATGCATGAATACAGCTGACAAGTAACTCACTAAGGCTACACACATCATGTCCACTCTACAGTTATGATGCATGAATACAGCTGACAAGTAACTCACTAGGGCTACACACATCATGCCCACTCTACAGTTATGATGCATGAATACAGCTGACAAGTAACTCACTAAGGCTACACACATCATGTCCACTCTACAGTTATGATGCATGAATACAGCTGACAAGTAACTCACTAGGGCTACACACATCATGTCCACTCTACAGTTATGATGCATGAATACAGCTGACAAGTAACTCACTAAGGCTACACACATCATGTCCACTCTACAGTTATGATGCATGAATACAGCTGACAAGTAACTCACTAGGGCTACACACATCATGTCCACTCCACAGGCTTGATACATCTCTGAATGGTCATGTCGCACTATTACAATACAGTGGGGCATTGTGCATCATGATTACATAGAAAGAAAACCTGGGGGCGTCACCCTTTAAAGGGAGACCTGGGGGCATCACCCTTTATGGACTATGGATTTACTACTCTGTCCACTGTGGACTATGCATTTACTACTCCGTCCACCGTGGACTATGACCTGTCCGGCAAAAGAAAATCCCTTGGCAGGGGAACCGGAGGGAGACATATCAGGAAAAGATCTTCTGAAGCTTCTACAAGTCGTGGGATCCACGTAAGATAAAACCCCGTCTGAGACTCTTTCTTTTTAGCTCTCCTGTTTTGGCCAAATTATGGCTTTCCCGTTTTGTTTTGTTTTATGTGGTACCGCATGATAATAAATTTAACTCTCTTTGAAGCCTTTGTTTCCTTTGTAAATATCATATAAGTACAGAACAAAGAGCTTGTACATTCTGAGAATAAACCGTTTTATCTCAAGAGGAAAGCGTTAGATGCCCTTTATCTTAACTTTTGTAATATCAAATCTAGTGGCTTTCCTGCCAACCGAATAAACTGGATCATTGGCCATTTCTAAAACCTATTCTGTATTTTATTACATAATCTGTTTTCTCTTCTGATTTGTCCATTATCTTTTATTTGTGTATTATCCCTGTATCTATATTATACGGGTGCGCTACAGTTCTATCTTATGACCTCAAGGTGTATTCTGCGATACATATGAAAGGAGCATTGTGAAGAAAGGGACATCTGGAGGGCTGTTTCAAAAAGGTTTTTTTTACCACTATTTTGAAATGATCCCCAGCTTTGAGAGATGATTTAAAGGTAGGTTAAAATCTTCAAATAGTTCACATGGCGTCACGGTATGAATTCCGATACGTTGATTTGTATAGGCCAAAGTGCACTGTGAGACTAAACCTTTCTGCAACTAGAGATTGCACTAGCTCTGCAGTTGTATCAGACAAAATCATTGATGATAGTCATGTGACATGTACTAGGAAAGGGGGCCTCATTGTAATCTGCACTAAGACCCCTTTTAGAAGATCACATCAAATTTTGCTTTTCAATGATTGTAGGAATGTGTGTCAATTTTTAGGCAACTACCGTAATCTCTCGCGTATAAGGCACGTCTTATACGCGAGGTTTTAGTTTCTTCCTGGATCCAGAAGGGGGACACCAAGACCTTTCTTTTGATATGTTACACTCCCACTAAGTCAAAATATGACATAGGGTGGTGAGGAGATTCCTGGCTACCTCAGGTACACATAGGTTCTTACATTTTCAAAATCCATTCAGTAGAACAGAAGCTATGAATTTTATATTTTTTTTTACCATTTTCTGAAACTCTAGGTGCGTCTTATACGCGAGGTGTGCCTTATACGCGGGAGATTACGGTAGCTCAAAATCGCACCCTATGTTGCATAGTGTACCTGAGGCTTATGAGAATTGCCTTGAGCAAGTACTTCTCTCTCATCCGTTTTGTGACAATTAAAAATCGTACCTTAAAACTGTACGTGGCGATTTTCTCGGGTTTCCATCCCCCTGAATGTGGCCGACCCTCTGGTCCATTGATAACACCCCGGCAAATTATATTTGCCCAGGGGGGTGGAAACCCAAGAAAATCGCCACGTACAGTTTTATGTATGGTCTTATTGGACATACTTCTTTGTTTTCCACCCACTTAATTTATTATAGTGCCTGAACATATGTTCTTGAATAATTGTCACCCAAAATGGGCACTGGTCAATGTAGTTTTGGACACCCATTGACCACCCAGTTTATAGAATTTTCGACATTGAAAATTTATAAAAACCCAGTACAGACCCTGAGTCAATACAGAAAAATTCTATGGTCAACCCTCCAACCCCCCCCCCCGGGAGTGATGAGCACCATTGGATCTATGAATAATTTGTTGACACCCATAAACACAGTTTTAAGTAGTGAAAAAATTAAAAATCAATCCCCCGAGGCTTGGTACCGCTCAATTAATTATTTGGATTTTATTGGCCTGCCATAAATCCAGAAATTAATTTATTTCAAATGCAGTCTGAAGATCCCCTTAGGTGAATCCGCCCGGTTCCTCAAAATAATCACACAGTGATGAGGACCAATCAGAAGCCCGGTTAGTCGTCCACATGGCAACCATTCTTCTGCAAACAATGACTCACAACCAACTATGGCTGTGATTGGTCAAACTAGGTCAGGTAACAACCACTATAAAAGAGCACTTTTTCAAATATTGAGCTCATTCCAGCGGTCACTGCGAAACCCACAGGTACCCCGTAGCAAGCTCAAAAATCGTACCTTATGTGTTACCAACTTGTTGCAAATAAAACATTTTTCAACTGAACTGAACTTCATGTGGAACTTGGTGATCCATCTTCATTTCCTTAAACACACTTAATATGTAGTTTATTAGGAATGTTTTAATTCCACGGCAATGGCCGTATTGGAAACCACTGCGGCTGCGATCTTCCCATCATACGGAATGGAACAGGAGGCTGATTCGTAAAAAAAGACTGACCAGGTTTCTGCAGTCAAACTATGCTATCAGAAACAACATCTTCGAACAAAAAGATATTTATAAATTTGGAATATTCGCATTTCCAGCATTATCTGTGCTAAATTGACTTTTGCAATGATGTAAAAAGAATGAGAGCTACCAAGTGAATTAGACCTGTGGAAATAACTATTGGGTCCTGACTAAAATCACAATTCTGCTTGGTCAGTTTTTCTGAATAAGCCCCAAAGGAAATTCAACATTTTATTTATAATATGACATAGAACGATATCTCTATGATGACCTTACCATCATTCTTCCCTTGGATGTCGTTGTGGTTCTGGTCGTTTTTAGCCCCCGGGTGCCTATTGTAGCCAGCCTTGGGCGTGGGTTTCACCCGATCGGTGAAAGTTTGGGGCGACGTCCACAACACCACCAAGGGACCTGTAGGGGTCGACGGACCCATCTTGACTTCTGGCTCTGAATATTCTGAAAAATACAAAAGAAGATATTGTGTTTAATAATTGATGGTAGATTACATTTGAAAACCTGTAAATAATTTTCACCCTTATACCATGGATTTGCACAAGGTTACTATAGAGTTGGGTGACTGAACTAAGGTCATATTCGTGGCGAGAAAGCTAGATTAGACACATATTTAATTATTGAATGGGAAAGGGAGGATGGGAGGATGGGAAAGAGGAAATAAGAACACTTCATGAGATTGACTAGAGAAGCCTAGTTGCGATTTATACATGTGACTTCAGTAGTTCACTGATATACACTGACATCTTCTATCCATTAAGAATAACAAATAAACAGAAAAAAAGGGAAATGGGAGTTAAAGAAATAGGCCTTGCCATGTCAACATAATGAAATCCTCATTGTCATTGAATTAGACACAAGAAACCCCCATCCGTTGAGATGTGCCTTGCATTGTATTCACTGGGGCTCTATTCTCATTATCTAATGAGTGGACTGATTAAGAATTGAAACAGGGGGAACACAAGGAATCATTTAATGGAACTAGCGCTGATTTCACGGTATGGGGAAAGCAATTTGGCTCACAGGGTCTTACACCAACCCTTCAAACTTGGTTATAGTAAAAGAGGTGTCTTTTATCGTGAGCTGTAAACTGTTGGAGAAACAAGACAATTTCACTGCGCACATAGTAGGACATATAGAGTATAAACAATAATATGCATATGGAGTGGAGTATCTAAACTCAGATTAGATAAAAACAACGTTATATATGATTATTATTCAGTTGTCCAATTACGGTTTCCATGGGAGTAAGATATGCTTGACTTGAAGACGTTGCAAAGGAAAGGAAGATTTGGAGAGTCAACCCTATATTTATCTTTAGAAAAATGTTATACATACATCCCCTATACAGCAAAAAAAAAAAAAGATTAATTTAATAATCCAGAAGTAAACCTTTATTATGGACAAAACGTCTACTTTATGTCTAGATTATTGAATAATTTTCTCAGAATAGGATAATTAAAACCAGCTCTGCACTACCAACTATGCTCTTGTATTTCAAGCATTTTTTGTACAATATCAACATAATTCTAGTCACTCATCAGCCTTTTGTATATGAATTTCCATAGACTTCCTTCTATCAGCACCCAAACATGAATATTCCCACCACACAGTGTCTGACAGTCAGCTATTCTAGATTATTCATATCCTAAAGGTCTCCTCAACTGTAATCTAACGTCTAGCAGGCCTTGTGAAATGCACATATTGGCATCTCGGTTGAAAAACACACAGTTCTAATATACATGAGCAAACTCTGAGTTGCTCGGTCTGCATATTTTGAGCTTTACAGGTCTGGAGGGCATTTCCCAACACGGTATGATCAGACACAGTAACAACGGCTCAGAACAACTTACAGAGCAATTGTACCACATGGGTTCTATCTACTTTACAAAGAACTGGCTGGGAAATATACTAAGATCTATTGAGATATGACCGGAGGCACTGTGATTGGTCTGCATGGCTGGGCCCTAATTTTAGTATACTACTGGTACGACTTGAATAATTCTTGAAGTCCTAGCCTGTTGTGAAATGCCCTCCTGAGGGCGACAGGTATGCCATCTAGTGGGGACTCTCTGCTGGGTAGACATGGCTGAGGAGGTTTCCATGACGACGGCATGGCTGGCTGCATACTTGAGCTACCCTTTATGGGAAATCACTGGGTGTGTGGAGGGAATCCCCATTTTTGATCCTCACATTGATATTTTATATACTGATACATGTATTTCTATTTAAATGTTTATATCTATGGATCCATCTACTAATGAGTACCTTTACTAAATACAGTCTCAATTAACCTCCATCCGATGTGATGACTAAACACATTGCATTATTTGAGCAAACATAAGATACCCATTTGATTAATCCCGTAAAATCAAATATCACTTCTGCCTCTACCTGCAGAATAGCATAAATATCCTAACCAGAGAGGCCTCTAGTCAGTCAAGGGCCATCTGTTGCTAAGAAAGCCGATGCCTGACGTAATGGTCCATTTGTTGTCACGCACTCGTCAATCAAGCCCATCTTTAAGACATCGTCATTGTCGGCAATGGTTAGGAGCAGCCTTTCTTTATGGGTAGGTATGGGGAATAGATAAGGGATTGAATGCCAACCGTGAAGGCTAGGGATTTAGGTAGGTATGGTTCATTAAGGCTTTCGGGTAAAAATAAGAAAAAAAAATTACACCGGTAATGTCATATTGGCTCAATAGTTTACGACTACTTACGAACCTGTCTTTAAGGAACAACGGCACATTGCAGATCCAACAAAATGAAAATAGGGTTGTCTGGGACAATTTGTCCAGATTCAACACGACGATGATTTTTGACCAGAAAAATGGTGGTGGGGCGCTCACCCAAGGATTAGTCGGCCACTTCTCTGATTATGTCCCAGATGTGGTAAATATTTGTTCAGAAAGACTGTTGCACCCAAATTCAGCTAACGTTTGGGAGGTTCCACTTTCACACTACCCAAGAGAGGCATAATATGTAGTCTACTGAACACTGTTGAGCAAGCAAATGTTTTTCCAAGTTTGATATTCCTGACAGTAGACTAAACCAAGACTGTTCAATTTATTGGATGGAGACATTGCCATTTTGATATAGCTTCCCTTGAAACATTTTAGGAGGAAGATAGACAAGCATTTAATGTACCACATTGTCAGAAAGAACTGATGAAAGGGCATCTCTGCATTCTCTTTTCTTTTGTAACTATCATTTACACATTGGTATCCTTCATTGTAAGCTAGCGATGTGTTCTGTTTACAGGGAGAATTATGTGGTATATGCAATTCTCTTCTATAGCCTAAGGGGTTTCTTAATGAGGCAGAGGCAGAGTGACCTGCAAAGCAAGGCGATAGATCCGTTGAACGTGATGGACGTGGGTATCTATCCCACATGTAAGCATGTTATTTGCTGTACATTGCAAAACATAACTGTTAAATGTACCAGGGACCCTTGTAAAACTGAACAGTTAACCAATGTACTTGTATATTGCAGTGAGCCAGTGTAGCCCCAGGTGGCACAGCGGTGGTACACAAGTGTACAAGGAATCTTGTGAAAATAACAACTGATCTCTGGTAACCTTAGAACGAGGATTCTGGCATTCTTTTGCCAGTGTAAGCTTATATAATATATATATATATATATATATATATATATATATATATATATATATATATATATATATGCAGGCCTATGCAAATGTGAATGCTGCCA
Organism: Acholoe squamosa; assembly: GCA_949317995.1. Classification (NCBI taxonomy): domain Eukaryota; kingdom Metazoa; phylum Annelida; class Polychaeta; order Phyllodocida; family Polynoidae; genus Acholoe; species Acholoe squamosa. The sequence continues at coordinate 11,430,974 of OX439039.1, forward strand.
AAGCATTCATCACTACTGAACAAACCTTGGTCGTATCTCACGTTAATGCTGAATATTTTCTTTCTTATCATCATACTATTCTAGCTAATTTTCTAGAACAGGGCTAGCTTTATAAATTTGCCACCCTCCCCCTCCTATTCATGCTTCTGTCTTCTTCACTTCCTTCTACTTGAACCCCCCCCCCCCCATACACACACACATTATCACCTATCATTCTCTACCCTGGGAACCCCTGTCCATGGGTAGCGTCGTAGCACCAGGCGGATGTAGGCGTGAATTACGAGCCCAGTCTAATGGTAGCACTCGCCAGCCACAAGGCCCCTCTGATAGAGCTTTAAGGGCGGGCCTCCGCCGGCCGGGGCCATCTTTTAGCGGCTTCCCTCTAGGACGCAGGGCCACCCGGGCGCGCTAAATCTCCTCTGGGCGCTGGTTGAGGGTCCCAGGGATGACAATGTTATGGGCGAAAAGGGCGGTAAGGGCGGGCCTGGGGTCGGGGTGGGGAGATATGGGAGGGGGAAGAGAGACGTGGGTTCTTTAGAGCCTGGTTGACGGCTATTGGAGAATAATGGAGCTTGGTCCGACAGACAGCATAATAATAACGGTCAGCAGTTCGACAGGAGGGAATAAATTCATGACGCTACTTGTAGTCACTGGGAGTAGATCTACAGAACAAATGCCCAGAGTGTTAAATTATATCGGCTCCATGTGGCTATTCTTCATTTATAACAGGTGCAATGCTACATCAAATCTGAACCCACTGGCATAACCTTGATGATTATGGCCCAGATGATCAAGTGGGCACAAAACGTTAGACTAGCCAATTGTCAACATTGATTTAATGCATAGGTCATCAATAACGTTTTTCTGATGTCCACATGATAAACAAAAGAAAAATCTATTATCATTAACATCATGTGCCAACTGCATAACTACAGCATAGTCTACCAGAAACAAACAGGCTAGCAACTGCAGTAAGAAGTGACAAAGACTGCACTGACATTGACACTGTGTCTTATTTCTTTGATGTATGGTTTTTGATCTTACAGAGTTCAAAATGATATGAAAGAAGAGATTCCAAAATGTGAAGTACTGGCAGGGTTCTGAACAGATATCACGTGCCTCTGGCGAGCACCATTGATACACTGAGGGCCGTAATGCTTTTGGGAATTAGATCACTTGTAGTGCTATAGGCAGTTGATCTGGATTAGCCTGATGCTACAGGCAGCTGATCTGAGCGAACCTCATTTTAAGGCCCAACTAGGTCAAGAGGTCATTACGTCACACGCAGTGATGGTGGCCAACCGGCGGCCAGAGTAGGCCGCCGGTGTGCAGTGATAGTGGAATTACAAAGATTAGGGATTAATAGTGAACCAAATACTCATGTTCCAAGCTCTAATAGAAATAGAAACAATTAAAGGGGTAATGATACTGTCCCTATGCCATCCGTCAGTGACAGACGGCTATCAGTTGGCCATGAATGGAGGATTTGTTGTGTATCCAAAGAAAAGATCACCTGCCTATAGCAGTACATAGTGATCTCATTACCCATAATATTACAGGATCAGTGGCACTCACCAGAGGTACACAGAGAAAAGAAGACTGATCGCTTTGACACATACTGCACAGGTCACGATTGTCTCCCACATGACATGCGTGAAAGGCATGTTGAATGAGGTTGACACTCTCACATTTGGTTTGTCAACTCCACTTGACATGCGTAATGAAGACAGTTGTCATGGTGACATATGTGCCATGTCCCGATGACATGTGCTCTATGTGTCAAATCAAGTTGACATGGATATACATGTCATTTTGTCAGGAAGACTTTTTTCAGTGTACGTGATATCTGTTAGGAGGGGACGTACTTTAGTGTATTGATCTATTCGAAGCGGAATGCATGATCAAGCAGAGAATTCCTTCTATATACTGCAGAATCTTTCGGGTACATATCAAAACAAGTGGTGGTCCCCATCATCTAAATCCCTTCATCACCAGGTACCAGATAAAGCAATGGCGGTCCTACAAGGGCCCCCACCTCCGTTCAATATGGCTTTCTGCTCACGACAGCACGCTGGGTACCTTCAGGTAGGCATCGCCCAATAGGTACACACAGGCCAAGCACCAGCAGCAGTAGCCTAGTGTTGCATGCCGGTACAGAGGAATGTCAAAGCTTAGTTCTTCCTACCGCCACTAGGTGGTAGCACCAGAGCCGACCTGCTCACTCTGGCAAGGGGTGAATACCCTGAATCCAGCGATGGACACACTTGTGTTCAGTAGAGATTCAATTAACTTCAAATGGAACCACCAGTACCAGGGTCAACTTCCTGTCAGTTGAGAGTCAGCTTCCTGTCAGTTGAGATTAAGCTGAGATAAGCTGAGATCTCAACTTAAACCAAATATCAAGGTGAGATTAACAATTAGATTCAGCTCAGATCTCAGCTGAAAGTAACAATGTAGCTGAGATTAAGCTGAGATCTCAGATTAAGACAAGATTCAACCAAGATTAACAACTCAATTGAGCTGAAATCACCAGCTGAAAGCAAGGATTAAGCTGAGATTAAGCTGAGGTCTAAACAAGATTAAGACAATATTTCTCTATATAGGGCGCAAAACCCCCAAACCCCTTTCACAGTTTTTGTTCTATCAAGCATAGAAGATGGTCTGTAAGTATAGATCTCTCCTCCACCCAACCACAGAGTGAGACTTCCTCCTCCAGCCTGGTTCTGCCACCTAGAGGGAAAGGGGGTAAACAGAGGTGTCCACCGCTGGGCACGGCTTAATCCCATCTTGCCTGAGTCTGAGTTACCCGGGACATAATGAACGCACCGACGTTTTCTCAATTCGTTCACATTACCAACAATTATGGGCATTCCTTCTTAACGTGTTGGCCGTCCCAGAACTCTGCTCTTGAAGATAAGATTTACTTAGGCGGGTTGTGAAGGTAGACTGGGGAGTGAGGGTTATAATGAATTGGTTAGGTGGGAAGGCACTAACAATCTAGCACATAGTAGCACCGGCAGTATATTTCGCAAGCAGGATATAGACACCTTTTTATGATTGGCAAATTGAAAGATAGCTTTAACATATGCTTGTCAAAGCGCTGGAATTGCTGTTCCTAAAACCAGCCCTTATAGATCAGCATCTCATCTCATTTCATGTCATGTTCCAAGATCAGCATCAAAACTGTGACGTGATCTGCAAAAAGGGAGTGCTAATAACCACAGTACAATTCACAGTTACTAGCTATTTTTGAATTGATGTTTAGAAGAGAAGAGTGCAATCCATGACTTTTGTCAGCTACAGTACAGACAAGCACCCTTTTTACCCACCTTTGATACTATTTACATGGCTCAAAGTTCTCCCTATTTTTACCATAGTCATTTGGTTTTACCGATTTTATTTGGTCTGCTCTCGCTCTGTCTCTGTATCCAAAGCTCACTAGATTAAAAGTCCCCCTCCCTCCCCTCCCCCCTCCCTGACTCCCTCCCCCTCCCTCCCCTCCCCGTCCCTCCCCTTCCCCCTCCCTGACTCCCTCCACCTCTCTCCCCTTCCCCCTCCCTGACTCCCTCCCCCTCTCTCCCCTCCCCCCTCCCTGACTCCCTCCCCCTCCCCCTCCCCCCTCCCTGACTCCCTGCTGCTTGGAATGTGGGACAATCTCCGGTTACTGCCATTACCTGGCGACTTGCCAGTGTTCAAGAGTTTATTTTCCCTTATTAGGTCTAAAGTTAAACTACGAATAGAATCTAAATTACGGGCGGGCCCCATCCTTCTCAACATTCTGGATCCGACTCTGAAATTCATGCATCGTGCCCAATAGCCACAATAATACATAAATGCAGGCCTGGTGAGGAACTCACCAAGGGTTCATTCATACATCTGGTGAGGAACTCACCAAGGGTTCATTCATGCATCAGTCCTACCCTATGTGGCTGATACACTCTCGTGGGGGTCAGCATGATGCGGCAATGCAGTGCTGGTGAGTCGCATTAGTACAGCATGATGACCTAGGAACATTAACTTGGAGACTTCATGCAGTCTCTTCATGGTTATTCTCTGCTTATGACGATGGGTTTTGTGTGGGAATGCTGTGTGCGGAGGCATGCGGGATTAGGGAAGCGTTTCTAGGGATGAAACAAAAGTATACGCCGAGGCAGGTGGGGTGTTAAATTGCGTTGTTAAGGTGGATGGCGCCCATAGACTAAAAGTAGCTAAATGTAGTGGGGTCCCGTGCTAGTTTATTAGATATTTATCAATGAATCTACCATAGGGTTATACACTGTTTTACCATGATTTGCATGAAATATCATTAAGGAGTAGCTAAATATTTGTATAACTTTCCCAGAATATTCTCATCAGCCTTCTACACCCAGGAAATCTATTTCCACCATGTGGTCCATGGACTTTTGTAATGTTTTTTCCAGATTGAAAAAAAAAAATCTTATGAAAATAAAAGATCTTCATCATGCAGGTTGATTACTCTTTATAACCCTCACACAGATATAGCTGGCTTTGTGGCCTGATCGGTAACTGCACCAGGTTAACACACAGCACGTTAGGGCTTCGCGTCAGCTGCATGCCTTTGATCCTAGTACAATTTTGTCAGTGTCTAAATAGCCATAGAGAAGTATATATGTGCAGAAACCTGCGCACAGGACGTGTCTGGCATGGTAGCCCTCCACCTTAACTGGCGCGACTTAGTGAGGGATGATTGAGGGTGTCTCTCTTATTTCCCATCGTGAAATTCTCACATAATTCCTCACTTACTGTTTACCTGTCTATATATGCCCCTCTGGTTCTGTCTGTCCTTGATTATGTCTGTCTGCCTATCCCAGTCCCTCTATATCTCGGTCTGTATGTCTTTCCCTTTGCCTCAGTCTGTTTTTGTTTTTTAGTCTCTGTATCAGTTTCACTATCGTCCTCTCTGTCTCTGTCTCTCTCGGTCTGTGTCAATGTCTGTCTGTCTGTCTCTGTCTCTCACTGCATACATATCTCTCGTTTTCGCTTCCCCTACTAAATCCTCCGAGTATCTTTCACCAGTGCCTCCCTCCGCTCCTTCCAAATGTGTCACGGCTTCATTAAATCCTAGTTTTTCTTTGCTTCTGTTATGCACGTCTACATTTGCCTGATTGTGTCTGTGCTTTCTCTATGTCTGTCTGTCTGCCTGTCGCTATCTTTCTGTCTGTATATCTTTCCCTCTCCCTTTCTCTGCTTCTTTCAGTTTCTCTCTGTCTTACTAGGTCTGTCTGTTAGTGTCTTCTTGTCTGTCTCTTTCTTTCTATCTCTTTCTGCCTTTGTCTGTCTTTTTCCCTCTGTCTCAGACCCCCCCTACTTCAGTGTGTTTCAGGTGTCTTTCACCTCTGCTTCCCTCCTTTCCTGCCTCCCCTTCTGAATGCTTCTTCATTACATATTGTTTCTATCTTAAAGCTAGCCTCCCTTCTCTCTCTGCTACTCCACCAGGACATTCCTGCCTTATGACAGATGTTTATATGGCCATGTACTTCTCATGTCATTCACACAGCTCCCCAGGCCTCACGTACCGTTTCTCCAGTTGACGTGGATCGATGCGCTACATTTGTGTTCAGTCTAAGTGACAGCTATGTAGAGAAAACCATGGTATACAACATCTAAAAAGGGGGAGCAGTATATGGTGGTTATGATTGGTAACAGGGAGGGGACGGGAATAAGGGAGGTGGCTGTCATATAAAGCTGTCTGTTACTATAGTAGCAAGGGTAGGGTAAGTTACCCATGACCTGTCAACATCCCTTGAGACGCCCACAGATGTATTGATCATATTTATCAATTTTAAACTGTATCAACACTGAACCAACATTACAAGATGACCGAATCAGTGCTGATAAACCAGATTTAAGTGTTTATTCGGCACCAAAATTATTTCTATGGTCAGTAGGTGGGGTGGACGTCCCAAGGTATGCGGTCGGTTTATGGTAAATCTACTCTTTAACTAGTTGTATTTTGTTAACAGTAGAAACAGCATCAACTAGCATCTGCTGCTTGTTTTGTACAGCTCTTATGGTGCATAAATCGTGGTTGGCTTGTGGTGGATGGGTGTGTGGGGAAGTTGGGGAGATAGTGGGGTGGGTTCCATGTTTTGTGCACATTCCCCTGCCTTATGACGAGCTGCTCACGTGGAGCTGTCAAACTGAGCGCCGCCACAGAGCAGCTCATGTCTGCTCAGTGTGCCACTGTACTTATGAGATAGCTGGATGCTGGGGGTGGGGTGGGAGGGGGTTGTATAGGCAGTGAAGGGTGGAATGGATCGGGGTGAAGAGGAAGTGAAGAGGGAATTTATGGAGATGGGAGGGGTGGGTAGGAGTAATGTAAATGGGGGAATATTAGGGAGGAGGAGGACACAGAGACAGAGACAAACACAGGGAGAGAGAGAGAGAGAGAGAGAGAGAGAGAGAGAGAGAGAGAGAGCACGCACGAGAGAGAGAGAGCGAGCGAGAGAGAGACAGAGACAGAGAGACAGAGACAGAGAGACAGAGACAGAGACAGAGAGACAGAGCCAGAGAGTCAGAAACCGAGACAGAGACAGGCAGAGACAGACAGAGGCAGACACACAGACAGAGACAGACACACAGACAGAGAGAGAGAGGTAGACAGAGCAAGGGAACATGGGCAGTGAGGAAGGAGAGAGGGAACATGATGAATGTGAACACTGGGAGGAGAATGACGAACAGGAGGACGGAGAGAGAGAGGGGAATTTTGCCTGATATAGAAAGGATAGAGACAGAATAATGAGGTAGTGGGGTTGACACATAAGAAGGGGGAGGGGTGTAGCAAGAGGTGGGGGAGAGTGAGGAGATGGGAGAGGTGAGAAGGGTGACAATGATATTTGTCTCACAGAAAGGTGTCACTAGTCACAGGCAAGTAAGTCGACAATACTGTGCAACCAGTCAGTCTTATCTTAATTATTGTGTATTTCATTCTTACTGTGGTAAAGCAAAACTACTGATAGACACCCACATATGGCAATAAAGTGGAGAATGGGGATGTGTAGAGTGACAACAGTTTCTTCACGCCCGTTACAATTGTATAGTATCATGAGCTTGTTTTCTACATGAAATAAAAAGGTAGCATGCAGATCTTGTTTCAAGGTTAAATGAATCCATTCCAGAATTTTTGCCGATGACCATTTATATAATGCTTTCCTAAAAATTTTGTTTGTGTTAAATGATCACTGTACATGCTCTGGACAGCAGAGACAATAGTTGTCAAAGAAAATAGATTATATCTTAGTTCTCATCTTAACTTTCTTGAACCATCTCTATTTTACAGCCTCTGAAAATTTTGTCTTTTTTTCAGTATGTATTGCTTTTCTGGAATCAGACTCTTCACTCTTCCAACTCCAATTATTAAGATTAAAAATGTACTCACCATAGAGCCACATCTCCTCTTCATCCCGCCCTAAGGCGTTGGCGGCCACACACTTGTACTGGCCATAATCGTCGTGTTCTATTGCGTGTATCCGCAGACTTAGCGTTATCGTGTGGTCGCCTTCGTCGTAGGCCTCAATCCTATGTTTGGTGGAACTCATGATTCGTTTGCCTTCCTTCTCCCAGTAATTGACTGCATGCGGGAAGGCTGTAATGATGCACTCCAGTATTGTGTCCTTATTCCTCATTTGTCCTATTCGGTTATTTGGCATTCTTATCTCAGGGGCAACTGTGAAAGAAAAAAATATATTCAAGATTAGGAATAATTAAAAATGTATACAAGTGTTATTTAGTTACTACACGACCATTGCACTGCTAAGACCAATAGTCCACTGAGCCTCTTCGACTGACTTTTGTGAAGTAAATGCATGGCCAAAGGGTGTTGACTATTGGTCTAATGACAAATGCATTGATGCATCACGCCAATTGACCGTCATAATAATTATATGAATGTTGCTCTGAGAACCATACCAACATGGGCACTTTTCAAGAATCACACCAGCCCTCTATGGTGGTCTATGTTAGCCATGTAGGATAGACATGATATAGGGAAGGTTAACCTTAAGACGGCCACACACTCTGAGACGTCCATCCCCAAAAAATAGCCATAACATTGGGTTTGCTACTGAAACAACCTTACCAACTGGTAGATTCAATGTTCACCAACGATTCCCTGATATTCGTCCAGGACTAAGTCCATTTTTCATAGCAAATATGTTGGGTGGACGTCTCAAGGTATGTGGCCGTCTTAAGTTAATCTACCCTAATCTTGAATTCAGCGCGGGTGAGTACTCTCCTGACCTGCATTCAAGAAGCTGCAGTGTGAGAAAAATGTCGTCAAAATAGCGCCAGATCCCTGGCAATTTTTGGACAAGGATTTCATTATCATTGTCATGGATATTCCTATACCACAGTGCATTACTCCTCTGTCATGTTGGGCTTCATTATGGAAACTGCCCTGCTACACTGCATTACGATCATGATTCTTGTTCCCTGTTTGATTGTTCAGGGATGCATAGTTAGATGCAACAGTCATTTCTTAGAGTGTGTTTAATTCATCAAGGAATCAAAGAAAGTGACAGAAAGAAAACTGTTTCGAGTCGGTCAGAAACGGATTCCTACTTGCATCACTTATGTGAGACAGCCTATTTCTGTTTCATTCCCTGTTCACATGAACCTGGCGATTACCTAGAATTACCCGAACATAACCATTGCATGACCAGCAGAACAGTAGCTTTTCATGCTTTGATAGTGCCAGGCTTTGAGCAGTGAATAATGTAGCAGCCCAATAACATTGGGTCAAATGATGACTTGTGTAAAAGTAGGTCTCTGCATAACCCTACACCCTTCACTACTGACGTGATATGGTCAGAACATGCCCGTGCACTATTTGCATTGGCCTGTTCGTTAACATGATAATTGCCATTCCCTTTTCCCAATGGAGGGGCCCTGGCGGCTTTGTGAGCGGTGCACATCGGTCCTAAGAGTACGAAAATTCCCCCGAATTGTCCCTCGCAAATTAAATCCACGGAGGACAATCGGGGTTCCTCAATAAGTCACTCTAGTGTTGCCTTTCTACGACGTGCCTGCCACCAGGCATTTTTCTTTTGTGGGGGAAATAAACTAGATTAGGGCAACGAGGGGATTGTTGGGGTGAGGAGAAGTGGGGAGAAGAGCTCCTAACAAAAGAGAGAAAATAAAAGAGGAGATTGGGGTAAAGGACTTGGAGGATTCTTTCTCTGTTCTTCCAGACAAAGGCGATGGTCGTCTTTATGTTTATATTTTCCTGATTTGAGTAGGGAATAAACACGAGTTGCTCCAAGCCATGGCAGGGAGCAGCTCGTGCTGCTGGTGGCCTATGGGCAGCTCACCACCTATAATTGATTCCCACAAGTTTTGGACAAAATCATGACCACCCAACAAACATCTTTCATCACTCTATTGGATCACTCAAATTGAGTAATAGGTATAGATTGATGCTACAGGAAAGGGTGACTGTACAAGGACATTGTAGTAAGGGAACCTTTGTTACCCTCTTGGAGTTTGATCGAGATTTACAAACATGATATCAGGACTCTTCGATCAAGTATACACTTTGAGAAAACTTCCCTGTGAATTTCCTGATATAAAACCGTTGGCATTAAGACAATATTACGTCATTTTGCAAAGAAATATTGAACATAAATACAGTGGTTTGCATATCTAACACCACCCCTTCTTCTTACAATGGTGTGCAGTTTTCAAGTCTTTGTTGAAAGGTTGTACTTCATGTTCATTTTTCGTACAACCCAAGGTACTAAATAATACTCTGAACGTTCCTTACATTTAATCAGATTTTAGCCAAACTTGTGAGCTGCTCACCATGTAGTGAAACTGAGCCGTGAGATGTTCAGACCTCACAGGTCCATTTTTAACCTATACTTGATTAAACTGCTCCACATGTGTCCATCCCCTCACACATCTCTGGGGATATGTCACAGTGCACATAGCCTATACCATTGACTTACCCAAAATACTTCTTAACCCTTGTAACGGTTGCAGGATGGCCAGGGTTTCAACACATATGGCGCCATGATGTACCCATGCAGCCCCATATCCTGATCTTAAGCCAGAACGTAATTGGTGCACCACGCGGCCATATCGATTTTGTATAGTCCGCATTTCGCCTGAATATGTATACTCTCTCCAAGGGTGAATTCATGCACCGAGATTTATTTCTCCCTCTTAAAAAATAGCTTTAGTGGGGCACCACTTTTCTTCGTGTTTTGTATGAGGGAAGAGGCATAACAGGTTAAATGCAGATGTGCTTCTTAGAAGGTTAACCCATCCCTTGCTGTCTTATATTGATAGAAGCCACCTTAGAAAAAGAGCAGCTAATTCTGCTTTAGTCAATGACCGAGTTCTAACTAAATGCTGCCCCAGTTAGATTCTGACTCTTTAAACATAAATGAGACGTCTTGTGCTTTGATCTCAGGATTCAATTTAGATGGATGTTTCTAGTTCTAGTTGTTCTCCTAATAGAGGAGAATGGCCGAGCAGCATTGTTTCCACAGCTTGCTTTTTGACTACATCCCATTAACTTTTTTTTATAGGTTTACATGATGATTTGGTGCATGGCCATAATACCTTGCGTATAAGGTGCAACTTGCATAATTATAAGGCGTATCTATAATGTGCCCCTGACGTCAGGCTGTTGTCATTTCAACGATTTTCTACTGTTTGAAACCCTCGCCTAGAAGGTGAACCCTCCAGGCAGATTCTGTTATACTCAGCAAGGTGCCTTCCTCACGTATAGGCCGCACCTGGCTATGAATATGGAACCACGGGCATCATGCTGACCTAAAGAGGTCAATGCTAGAATCACCTTTCTCTTTGCAAAAATTAATTTTGAAATGTTGATACAGTTCATTGTCCTTCCATTGATTTCCACACCTAGCCCTGGATGCCATAGTGTGTATTTAAGTTGCACTGCTCATTTTCTACTACAGTATACGGTATTGTCACCTTCAATAGTTGTCGATGTTGGGAATACACCCTTAATGAAGGCCTCGTCACAATAAATATTTTATTCTCAGGGAAAGCGAAGGGAAATTTACTATGAAGTAAGTAAGTAATAGATGTTTAACGCCATTTCGACAGCTAAGGTCATATTCATGGCAAGAACTACATTACACAATTTCACAGAGGAATGTGTCAGTGCCCGCGCATATGTGCACCACACACATTCTGAGGGGATAGTAAAGAGGAGACATAGACCCTTTTAAGTGGGCTAGGGAAGCCCGAAATTTACTATGAAAGGTCACTTGACTGTAGTGGGAGAACAATGAAGACAGAAGGGCAGGTACTTAGTGTGGCGTGCCTTAATTGTAGTGCAGATGAACATTACACACACAACCCAATCAACCCTTTACGGTCCACTAATGCAGGGGTGCATCATGCCCAATGGTTGACATGATGCACCAATCAAGTGCCTGTGAGTCACGTGTATCAAGCCTGGTAGAGTGGGGGGTGATGCATGAATGCAACCCTAGGAAAATACTCACCAGGGCTACATTAAATGCATCATGGCCACCAACTGACATGATGCATTAATGCATTAGCGACCTTTATTAACGGAAGCAGCATGATGCCATATTTCCTGGTCTTGACCTTTGCTCTAAATCTCATGAGTACGATTTCTACAATGCCATAGAAGATAATACTTTGAGTAGAACTGTGGGTGATACGAGCCCCTTGGTGACCGTCTTGGATGCACACCCCCATGAACTACCTCATCAGCAGGCCTACAATATAGATCCACTGCCCTCCACTGACCCATAATATCCACTGGTCTGGGTAGGTGGTCATGCCCAAGTCAACAATTTGATCAAATACTGGTCATTGCTGAAGTCCAGGGGTCAATTGCAGAACATTGTACAAACACTAACATCAGTTTCTAGCATGATATTTTGACTGTTATCGTTTTTTGCTATCTTGCTGAGATGCAATTAATTTGTACCAGGTGCTAGTACATATTTTGTACAACTACACTACTCGTGTTGATTATTTTAATCCCCTGGGACCTTCTTCCAGGGGGCTTCTTAAAGGATATCAATTTTATTTTGCATCCCTCTACCAGGAGTTCGATTATGTTGTTTTGGATTTCTTTTTATGGGACAAGGCAATACTCTTTATGGAAATCACACAATTAGGATTTTATCAATCACTGATAAGGATCAAATCGCCCACCATTATGCAATCAACCCCAGATACCCCCAGTAGCCCTTGCCTTCAGGTGCCATGTGCTCCATATCATGACTAAGGGCGGAGGAGGGAGCGATCACAGCTTTTACACCTCCCGTTGTTCTCCTTGATGGGCATTCCGTCACGTCTGCAGGGGCGCTTTATCATTTCCTTGTGCCCCCAGTGAAAGCATCTTCGCCTATGGGCTTGCTGAGAGGGCATGGTCGGCATTCACTGCCCGCTCATGCTATACATATAAATGTGGCCAGCCTGGCGGCGATCACACACATATATCATGGTCATTGTTTGGTGGTGAGCCCCAAAGTATGCCCTCCCACTCCAAGCCTTCCCAGGGTGAGCTGCTCAAACTTGATACGAGCTGCTCATTGGTATGGAGGACCCCCTGCAGGGTTTACTATCTACTATAAAACTTAGCGCAAATCCTAAAATTCAGTGAGTGAAATAGATATGTGGTTTATCATGAACCTTCATGGTGTGCTTGGGACAAAGGACAGATAAAGTTGGGTTTTTTAAACGTGAACGGGCAAGTAAAATGGATAGAGGCAGTGCACGAACCATTCCCTCTACTTGCCTTCCCCCACAATTATCACAATCAATGAATACTGGAAAAATGGGTCTTCAAAGTGAGCAGCATAAAAAAAACAACAGAACCTGTCAGATTTAACTTTTCAGACCTGGCACAAACCTTTCGTGTTGTTAATGTATATACCTGTTATTATATGTTAGCAACTTCACGACCTGTCACTCAGGGTCATCAGGCACAGCCATGCTCCTGAACTGTTTGTATATCAACATGAAGAGTCTGTGCCAGAGATGACAAGTTAAAATTGACATGTTTTAGCAAATTCCTTTTGTGCTGTTAGAAGACCCTAGTGACTCTAGATCTTTGAGCCTGCAGTAGATAAATGTATCCAATGAAGAGTAATGCAGGATACATATTGAATTGTATTGTATTGGTATGCTTGTGCAAAGTGAACAAGCAATCAATGAATAATTCATGATGTGTGTGTGTTAGTGAACAAGTAATCAATGGATAACTCATGACGCGTGTGTGTTAGTGAAGGATAATGACACGAGGCAGTAGGCTGAGTGTTATTAGCCTTTGCTAACACACACAAGTCATGAGTTATCCATTGACTACTTATTTTATACCAAGAAACCAATAAATAATCAATAGAATACCAGTAAATTCAATTTGAAAACAAAAATTATTCCCCCTCCCCGGGACTCAATGCCAGCCATTGTGTGTGTACACAGGTACATACACCTCGGTGCCCGGCAGCAGACAGCGACAGCCCCCGTCTCGGCTAGGCTTAGCAGCGGCACACGGCAAAAAAAGATGCTTCTCGCGGTTATGTTTGTGTATAATACACCTTGTCACCCGGCAGCAGACAGCTAAAGCATTGAATGCGTCTCGCTGTTATGTTTGTGTATAATACACCTCCTCGCCCAGCAGCGGACAGCGACAGCACACACGGCGTAAAATAGATGCGTCTCGCTGTTATGTTTGTGTAGAATATACCTCCTCGCCCGGCAGCGGACAGCGACAGCGCACACGGCGAAAAAAAGATTAACCCACACCGGGACGCGATCCGTGGACCTCTGACGGCTGAGCGCAACGTGCTAACCGCTAGACCACCGCGTCTCCTCCATTCACTGCGTCTCGCTGTTATGTTTGTGTACTAAATACACCCCGTCGCCCGGCAGCGGACAGGGACAGCGCACACGGCGAAAAAAGACGCATCTCGCTGTTATGTTTGTGCATAATACACCTCCTCGCCCGGCAGCGGACAGCAACAGCGCACACGGCGAAAAAAGATGCTTCTCGCGGTTATGTTTGTGTATAATACACCTTCTCGCCCGGCAGCGGACAGCGACAGCGTGCACGGCTTTGTATCATATCGAGACGTGGTTCGAACCGAGCATTTCTCGTCAGTCCTTGTGGCGCAGTGCATAAGGAGATTGATTTGGGATGTGAGACTGCAGGTTTGATCCCTACCCTGGCCTGGAAAATTTCGTGGGTTTTAACATGTAACATATGACATGGGAGGACATGAGAGGCGTGCTGTTATCCTGGATAACAGCACACCTTACATGGATAACAGCACGCCTTACATGGATAACAACACACCTTACAAAATTGATGCTAAAGTATACAGGGTGTGCAATATCGACAGATATGTGTATGGGAATAGCCACGAAAAAGCACTGTGTACCCCAGAAATCATGGTATAACAAAGGATAATTACATGAGGGTGCAGCCTGAGTGTAGTTATCCTTTGCTAACACACACAAGTCATGAATTTTCCATTGACTACTTATTTTATTACACAATATCAATAGATAATCAATAAAATATCAATAAATTCAAGTTGAAAAATAAATCGTTCCCCCTCACCGGCACTGGGAGCCTGTTTACATACTGCAAAAAAAAAGTACGCCCGGACTGGGACTCGTCCTGCCTACCTCTAGAAGCTGAGCGCAATGCGCTAACCACTAGACCAATGGGGTACACGCACCTCGGCACCCGGCTTGGCTTGGTTTGGATGCATCCAGCAGTCTTCTATAATTATAATGCTATTCTAACCTTGTGCATGTGAGAGTTGTTGTGGGGGGGGGGGGGTCACAACCATATCAATGACTTATAGACACTTGGTTCTAACCAAGCATTTCTCGTCAGTCCCTGTGGTGCACGATTATACTTTTTCTTTGGGTGCAGAAGAACTAGACAAAGAGATTAAATACGAGACAGTAGTGATGCAATGACCATTTCCTCTTTCAAAAAAGCAGCATCACTTCTTTCTAAGATACTAACACAATTTGTCCAGACTATGTAAGAAATGCACCTTGAAAAGGTGGAGTATTGATTTGATTAGTCGAAGTTAGTTTCTGGATTTAATCTAATCTCAGATCTAATCATGGATACTCTAGCTAAGAATGCTGCCCATCCGATACAGCAGAGTCTGTGTTTTATCATTCTATCTGTAATGTAACTACCAGGTCTTTTAAACTACCTTAGTATACGAAGATTTTCTTCTGTTATCTTTTGGATAATGTCATCAGCAGTATTGTAGCTCATGGTTTTGTGACAGGAAACAATCTGGATTCTAGTAAATGGCATGCCGTGGCGAGTGGAACATACAGTTAATGTAAAGGAAATACTTGCATTGAGAAAAATATTTGCATTGAATTTTATCTCAAATTGAATACAACGGTCGCGTAAGTTTAACCTAAGAGCCCCGAAATGCAATCCCCTATGCAATAACCCTACCCCATATGGCAAGACGCAGCATGACTATGATTAAATCGTATTTCTATGCCAAATAAATGGACTTCTTAACATATCTCACTAGCCCAACGTGAGATAAATGCAAAGGTTCACGATAATTAGTCCGACTTCGGGTTAACCCTCAGTCAGATTGAGTCAGACTGACTTAGTCAGATCCCTGTGTACCGTAACCATTATATTAATCAGGTAGAAATGGTTTGTCTCATATTAGTGAAAGTAAGAAATCTGTTTCTGACTGTTTCTGACGAACTATTATATTAAGCTGTAGCTTGAATTCTATCACAAACGGGAAGCCCCTGTAACCTCATTGAGGATATTCAATATCTTTACTTAAAACATGTGCAGGAATATTTGTTTGGTCAATTTCCTACAGAATCCTGCTGTTTCCTGCACCTTCATTTCAGGTCAGAAACCGGTCACAAACCTTCACACTCAGACTTGCATCACAGTGGCATAGCCAGAATGTGGTACCCTCTTATTAACTTATGATATACCAGCTAGCATCGTGCACCTTTGTATAGCTGAATATTTTTTTCTTCCTTGTCTATAAAGCCTTTCTGTCTGTGAACCACTGCTTATGGCTGATACAGCAAGAAGTACCCCAATACATCTGATGCTGAACATTTGCCTATACCATACCATATCCCCTATGTATAGGTATGTGCACGGAGACAAGAGGCCATGGAAGGCGTCATAATATGCTGTACACTGTGTTGGCTGCCAGCTGCGACCCTGTGCACACTGAGAGCTGTTTATCTGCTCACCCTGAGCTGCTCTCCCCTCTACCCCAGGTGTTGATGCGGCCATGATGCAGTGTGGAGGGGTCAGATAGTCCTGCAATGGGAACGCCAACTGGGCGTCCCACCTGGCTCCCTCTAGTGAGCGCCACCTGAACCATCTTCATCCCATATATTTTCCCCTAGCTCCATGTATAGGCCTTTATAATATTAAAGAGCTATCTGTCGAGATGGTAGTAGTATAGAACAAAATTGCCGAGCATGTCCGACTAAGGGCACATGCGTCTCATTTATATATACAAGGCCTATGATACACAAGTTTGTAAAATGTACGTAAATGAAGGACACTTTGTTTCAACAAGAAAGCAAAAAGAGGAAATATGAAAAAAAGAATATAGAATTAAGTCGAATACTCTGATAAAAATGCAGATAATGAGAAAGGGAAGCGTAATAATCAGTGTATTTTTTATCTATGAATATATAAAGCTATTGCTTTGTGAGGTTAATACCCTTCATCCTATTTGTATTACGCCCTTCCCTCTCATCATCTACCATTCCTATACCCATCCCCCGCCCCCCCCCTCACACAGCTTGTCAGTGGGCTAGGGTCGGCAGAGGTCAGGACATAATTCCTCTTTCATCGCCCTCAGGTCAGCCTCAGCGGCCGCATCTTGGCGCCGTAACACAATTGTCCAAGCCGAAATGGACCACTAAAAATGAATGCGGGATTGTGTTGATTTCCCAGGTGGTGACCCTAACTATGTCAGAGTGAGTGTATATTATGATAAGATGACTGTGGTGAGGAGCTTCTTGTGGGGGGTTGGGAGCTGGCCAAGGACCAGGATGGGTTTGGACAAGGCTCAATGTGGCTGCCAAAGGAGGCAACATTAGGTTATTGGATGGCATTGCCTGTATAGAGGGAGTAAGTGGTAGTTAATGTATTAACTACTATTTCCATTGATCACAAATGTGATCAATGGAAATAAATTACTCAAAATAGGAGTCCCCCTACCCTCTTTGAGACGTTGTACCATGACCCATTCTTTTCAATATCATGTGTCTACCACTGTGTAAAAAAGTGGCCATTTATGGAATTCGTGTGTCAGTTTCAGAAATTCTGAAAGATATGATTGGAAGAATTGTCTAATTATTCAGCATCCAGATAATGAAACTATGCCAGGTGTATTGGAACATTTAGGAAAGTTGGGGATGGGTGATTCCCAACACCACATATTTGATAGTTAGGATGTAAATTCCCCACCCTGTCCAATGGTTGAAGTGAGGGTAGGGCCATCCCCAGCCCGTTTCCCCATTGACACTCTTACTGGTGGCCCTATGCTGGAAAGAATTTATTTATTCAATCTAAAGATTGAATAAATGACTATGCACTGAGATACCTTTAGTTAAGTCAGTGCCAGACAGAATAGATAGTAAAGGAGTAGACCTTGCACTGGGCGTGGCAGATTGGGTGAGATGGGAGAGGGTAGTAGGCATACAGGGGGACCTAAGAGCCTTGAAACCTTATGCCAGAATTATGACTAGAGAGTGGTGGAAGGAGGAAGGTGTATATGGAGAGCTCTGGGCCGCAGGAAGACGTCTAGGGTAGAAATGTGCTCTAGGAAGGCATTAAAGGAAACAGAAGCAGCTCAGAATGATACCTTATGTTTTATTTTATGGCTTTGTTATGGCCACTCTGGCTAGTAAAATGACATTTATGGATCATAGGACAGGACCACCCATTTTCATCGGCCCATAGACTGGCCATATAGATCTGCCAGGGTAGCACAGGCATACAGCTGTACAAGAGGGTGCAGGTTGCACAGCATCTCTTATCAAGCTGGGGTGCGTAGAACTGGATTTTCCACACACACATTTTTCCACACAAAGCATAGACCTCACACCTCGCTCCTTCGCTTGTAACGTTTGTAAGCAATTAGAATTCCCCCTCTCCATATCTAATTTTTCTGTTCTCTAGGGTATAAGAAAATCATATTTTTTTTGGCTTATGTCACAAACAGTATTTCCTTAAAAGGCCGGGTCAGGGTGTAAAATTGTCAATTTCTACCATATATAATTTTGTAATTGTACATAATAGTATCTCTGTGGCCATCTCTAAAGTTCACTTTAATATTACTTATAGAGTGGCCATCTCTAAAGTTCACTTTTATATTACTTATAGAGTGGCCATCTCAAAAGTTCACTTTTATACTACTTATAGAGTGGCCATCTCTAAAGTTCACTTTTATACTACTTATAGAGTGGCCAACTCTAAAGTTCACTTTTATACTACTTATAGAGTGGCCATCTCTAAAGTTCACATTTATATACTACTTATAGAGTGGCCATCTCTAAAGTTCACATTTATATACTTTTTATAGAGTGGCCGTCTCTAAAGTTCACATTTATACTACTTACATGTAGTGGCCATCTCTAAAGTTCACTTTTATATTACTTATAGAGTGGCAATCTCTAAAGTTCACTTTTATATACTACTTACATGTAGTGGCCATCTCTAAAGTTTACTTTTATATACTACTTACATGTAGGGGCCTTCTCTAAAGTTCACTTTTATATACTACTTACATGTAGGGGCCTTCTCTAAAGTTTACTTTTATATACTACTTACATGTAGGGGCCTTCTCTAAAGTTCACTTTTATATACTACTTACATGTAGGGGCCTTCTCTAAAGTTCACTTTTGTATACTACTTACATGTAGGGGCCTTCTCTAAAGTTCACTTTTATATTCTACTCACATATAGGGCCCTTCTCTAAAATTCTTTTTTTAAACTACTTGAGTGGCCATATCTGAACTTTACCCTTCAAATACTACTTACAGAGTGACAACTTGTATAATTTTTTATGTAATATTTAGACATTGGCCCTCTTTGAGATTCACCTTTTTAGTACTGCCTTTATCTCTTGAGTGTACTTTTCATACTACACAGAAGCTATCTATGAAGCACCTTTTTTTTATAAACTACTTACATAGTTGCCATCTCTGAATTTTACGTCTAATACTACTTAGATAATGGCGATGTCTAATAAAGTGCACCTTGCATAGTCTACTTACACAGAAACCATCAATGAAGTACACCTTTTTTTATACTACTTACATAGCGGCCATATCACAATGGCTCTCTCAAAAAGCGCACCTAAACTACACTTGTTAAATACTGCTTACACCTTTAAAGTGCACTTTCTCTTCACTATTTACACAATAGGGGCGAAGGCGAAAGTGCACATTTTAATGCAGTCCACAAACTCAAGGAGCCCTTACTGGTATATTCAGCACAGCTGTATTTTAGTAGTAGTTATTGAGACATTCAACAACTACTCTTGCCCTTTTATTAGTCTTACTAATAATTTTTGTTGTCGATAGGAATATGGATAGCTCTCTCAACTGATATTGCGAAACTTGAGGAGGACCAGCTTATACCCGCAAGCTAAGGGGATAGATGGCACAGGGGCGCAGGTGGTATGAAGTCCAAAGCTTTCTTAGTAGTCTCTTAGCAATTAACCATTAAAGGGCCCCATACCGCCCCTCTTGACTTTTGCTCCTTCTTCTCTTCATAATTCACCGATGCAGCGCAGGTGAGTTATAGGGGGGCAAGACTTGGTGAAAGCTGATGAGGTACTATATATGGCCCGAATCACCGCAAGCCCCCTGTTCTGGCCCCCTTCACACTTTTCTTGTCCCTCTTTTTCCCATCTTACTACTTTCTCCCTCTCCTTTATTTAATTAGGGGGGGGGGGGCTGGATCCGCCACTGTTATTATGCTGTTTTTAATTAATACGACCATCTTTGCTTATCTTTCCATATGCATCAAGTTTTCAAAAATTGGCTCCAGGAGCCCTGAACACACAGTAGCCAGGCCTTCTCTACTCTCTCACTAGACACACTAGTACCACTTGAAGGGTATAGTTGCATATGTAGGGATACTATCCCTTAAATAAATTACAAATGACACTGACATTCTTGTTTGTTACTGTTATTTGTGGTTTTGTCAGATAATGTCCCAACATATTAGACTATCCCTCAAAAGACCCATTTTAAGGATAATGCCTCATTTGTGGGATTTGTGAGTATCTTTTTTGTGGGTTAGGTCCCACTTTTCTTAATCTTTGGGTTACGGGCATTCCAAAATAAAAACTCCAGGATAGACGACAAAATAAAAGAAAAATAAGATAACAGAAAAGTTACAATGCTGGGATTTAAATACTTTAAAACCTTGTATATTTATATCCCTGACTTTACAGATACAAATTGCGCACACAGGGTGTTTAAGTGTAGCCCAAAATACAATTAACACCATGTTTAAACTATTCCAGACATCATTAGCTTTAATTTGACACCAAACATGGCTATATTTGGTCATTTGGTACAAAGGAGGGAATAAAAAATTGATTTTTCAATTGTTATTTTTATTCTGGTTTTTGACTTTAGCAGTACGTGTGGGCCCGTAATCGAAACAATAAAAAAAGTGTGGCCTTAATGCCATTTGTGATTTAATGCTAGTCCCCTCCAGCCCAAAAAATCTTTAGGCCTATGGAATGTCTCACTTGTAGGATAATGAATCACTTGTGGGTTAGTAGTTATTGCCTGTTTTGAGGGATAGTATCCTGACAGGTGACACTATCTCTCAATTGGGCACCATTTGTGGCATAGTGTCTCATTTGTGAGTTAGTGTCTTGTTTGTGGGATAATGCCATTTGTGACTTAATGTCATCTGTGCTTTAATGCCAGTTTTGAGGAATAGTGTCCCAGCGGGTGACACTATCCCTCAAAGGAGTGTTGTTTGAGGGATATTGTCTCATTTGTCAGATAGTGTCCCAACAGGTGTCATGTATTAATGCATTGTATGGCCTCAAATGAGATAGACCTGACACTTAAAATTTTATAGGAAGAATGGTTCTTGCTACCTGAACTCCCATTTGTCTAAGCTCTTTAAAAGAAAGCTAACATTGACTAATTGACTGAATGGTATTTATTGTAATGGACAGAATCTCAAGAGTACGTAATTTCAAACTAAGGATAGCAGGTAATCAAATGAAGGACATCCTCTGAATAACAGTTATAGGATGATCTTCTAATCCCTTATAAATTAGCTGTTTGTATGGTGGCTGTTTGGAGAGACCCTCACCTTGCTCAAGCAAAAGCTTCAGTTCAGAGTTGAATTTTAAATGTGGGAATAATATATCAGAGTTGTTGATAGCTGTGTACCTACTATATAGACTGACGCACCAACTGCTCTCATTCTACAGTCGTAGCAATCGCTATAACACTTCCAGCCGTGCATATCAAACGAAACAAGTTAGTAGGCTGTCTGTAGGTCTCATTCAAACAACCCCCCCCCCCGAGAACACAAGTTGAAACCCAACTTCAAAACATAACCTGTAGCGACCCTTGGGGTTAGGCTGTGTGCCTCCCCATGTTTCCATCACATAACAAGAGGAGCACACCACCGTAGAAATGCTAAGAGGTGATGACACCTGCCCCCCCTCTTAGTCTCTAAGAAACAACTGTTAAATCTACCAGGAATACTTGTAAAACTGAGCAGAGGCCCACCACAATTATAATGCAGTGAAGCAGTTAGGTTTCCACTATAAAACCCAGGATGGCAGTTCAGTAAAGCACTGTGATACAAGGAATCACGACAATCACGGTGAAATCCACAGTTGCTGAGATCCAGTGTTATTTTGACGACCTATTTTGCAGTGCATACCACTTCACCCTCTGCTGGATGTAGGCAGAACTGCAGCTCATTGTCTTGCCAATTTACTTAAAATTGAGTTATTTCAACATAACAAGGTTTGCTACAATGTTAACAAGCAGATAATGGATACACCAGGGGGTCAATTCTAAAATGGTGGACAATAATGAATTAAGAATACTCATTTCACTTCTGGTAAAGGAATTGGGGGTTAAATCATATGACTCATGTATGTAGTAGTGGGTACAACACTGCACTGGGGTGCATAAGCTGCAGCTGCTGACTACTGGATAAACGTGTATTTTTGGGACTAGAAAGTGTCATTGCTTTATGAAATCAAAACGACTTCACTTTGCATTTTGCTAGGTAAAATGAAAGGGGGGGGATCTGTAGAATTCCAGGGTTGAACCCCCTGGGGGGGGGGAGAATGATTCCCCACCCCCCCCCCCAAAAAAAAAAAAAAAAAAAGAGGATCATTCATAAAATCAACAATATGCAATCGTGCATATTTGCAAGTAGTCCACCATTGGCAAATTGCCCCCACACCTATTGTGAGAATATCAATAATAAGGTACACTTACATTCTACAGTTACCCTCATCTGCCGACTAACAGCTGGCGGTACGCCGTTATCAGCAACACATTCATAGATATCATCGCAGTAACGAGATACGTTCTGTATGATAATCATCTCTCCTTTCAGTCCTATCCCTGCAAAGACAGAAACACCCACAGGCAACGTGAGACAAGGGGGTCAAAGAGCAACGGTTAATGATAGAAACAAAGTAGTAGTAATCAGGTCGATAAAGTCGGGTTCCGGTCAGATCTGCTGTCAAGTTTATATCTAGACATGTCGGACAAGGTGTATATAATCCATACAAAGCCAAAAACCTTCTTTCATTTTTTTCAATTTTTTCCCCCGATGAATCAAGATAAATAATCTTACAAGATGGACTGTGAAAAATCATTTTTCCACTTTGTAAGCCCGCTTCACATAATAAGGGTTCACAACTGTACCCAGTACCAAATTGGTTCAGAATGTTTGGAACAAATCCCACCCTCCCCATAAAAAGCAATCTTTTTAAGTTTTAGGGCCTAATATCGAGCATCTAACATGTAGCATGCTGGATATCTTCGGGAGAAATCCTTTGATCTTAGGCAATTGCCGCTGATAGTAAATTTAGGCCAAAATCAGCAAAAATATTTGGAGAATAAACTCAAAGTTATTTATCTTAGGATAAAATGATTTTGGCTCTGTAGTTTCCTACATCACTCCAGTCTCATGTATATGTTGTTGGCTAGAATGGGAAATGCTTGTTTTACCTCATGTGGCGCCTGTGTAAACTGTAAAGGTGTAAGGCTATTAGTCCGTGAGCCCTAATGAGAGGTTGTAAGGTCCTGGGTGCCAATCCTGTGCAGTGAACTTACCAATGATTATCTTTTTATAGCTACATGTCTAGGAAACCCAAGTCCTGTTGCTAGACACCTGGGTAGCCCAGCTTTGCATTACTAGGAGGACTTATAACACGGTTATCACATTTCAGAACTATTTTGGATGCCCTAACTGGATAATCTGGGGGCTTATATCACAGGATAGAGGCACTGAGGCACCTGAACATCGACAGTGTTATTTTTCTATACTGTTCTTATATGTTACAGCAGCTATGACATAGCTATGACAGTGGTTCACACTGAAAAAGCTCGGTATGGGCCTGGATCGATCCAGGGATCTTCTGATCCAAAGTGCTTCATCCTATCCATTAGGCCATGGGGCTGGACAATAGTGCTGGGTGAGATGAATCTTACGTTTGGGACCCTATGGATACCATATAATGTTTGTGTGTCATTGAATGCAGAATGCATCTGATGCATTCTAATGCATCCTAAAGGTGCAGACCATGGTATAAACGCAATGTTTGATGATTATGCTTGCATGTGTGTCTTTTAGGTACTATAGAGGCACAAGGTGGAGTCATGTGGCTCTATAGTACCTAAAAGGCACTAGTGCAACCATAATCATCATATATTACATTCATTTACTTGACAAAAAGTTAATGCTATGAGGGCATTTCCAAATTAACCCAACGACCTGTTTTTTGTGATACCACTACCTAGTGTTGGAAAACTGAACTACTGTCAAAACTTTTTTTCATGATATTTCTGATGATGCTCTCTATCTAGCAGGCTCCTGAAGCAAAGCTGGGCAACCCAAAGACTTTTCTTTAGATGTGTAACATGATTCACTCCAAAATATTGGCTCTCAAATACCTCTCGGCTCATAGACTATAAATGGTAGTACAGGTGTATGGTATATTACAAATGAAAGGAAGTGTCAAGCCCCGATTTAAGACGAGGGTTATTTGTCTAGCACTCTACAGCATGCTGTCAGTACAAGAAAAGACATTGCAAATGTCGTTGTATATTAATATATATGGGTATAAGATGGACCATGTTGGTTAAGGTGATTCATGCAAGCATTCAGAAGGTTTGAGGTTTGACAGACAGACAAAGTTATAAAGGATTATTGACCAAAAGGACATGTAGACATATCACCCAACATCATTGCATTAAATATGTAACTAAACACATGATTCTATCGATCAATTTTTGATGAACTTTTAGAAAACCAGATAAAGGTATTATATACTGCTTTGAGAGTGATCAGTCAAAGGCAATAAAAACAGCTTCATAAATGTTCTGTAGTCTAGATCAATGCATTGACAAGGACCTGGGTCTGTATGATAGTGGCGGCCATATAGACGCCCTGTTTGGCACCCAATATTTTCTCAAATCAATTTCTATAAAAGTGCACTTTGAGAGTATTTACTCGTTATTCACTGAGGTAGCCCATAATTAGTGGATCGTCTACTTTAACTATGTCATATATCAAAATATGTCCCATCTGCTTGTCTGAATGGTGTTTCTTTTATTGTAAGTATATAGGTGGGTTCTGTGACTTCTACGGGAGTATTTCACAAAATGTTAGTTAGCTTTATCATAAAATACCTCCCTGATAGTCCTGTCTCAGTTTCAGTCCCAAAATTATCATAAATACGACTGCCTTCTTTCATTGTTAAACACAATTTACCAAAGTTCTATGAATAATTTCTTATTCAATTTGCAGGCATTCTCAGGTTATTTCAATTGAAATATCTACGTTTGTATTTCATGCAATTACATCTTACAAACATTATAGATTCAATTTTCTGATATCAGGATAGATGCTACGTAAGTAGAGAAAGGGTATAAGTTACAGGAATATTAGATCTATAGCAAAGGACTAATAGAAGCACAATGCATACATAGAATGACATGCAACCTCTAAGGTATAATTTTATTAGTAGCAAACTCCTATGTTAGGCTACACCATCTATAGAGTATCTAACTTATTCTATGGTCGACACCATATCTTATAAGTTATAATCCTAGATTCCTTCTACAATTGTTAGTCTGGCTATAGAAAATGTGTTGTAAGTTTAGTTCGCTTTGAGCATTTTCACCCCAAGGAAATGAGAAAAAAATGAAAAAAAAAAGATGAATTTCCAAGTAACTGGACCAAACTTAAAGAAAGTTTGATTTCCATCTTCTGCGCCTTATCTTTTGTGTTGAGAAATAAGGATGCAAGTAATATAATGAATATTTCATATATGAAGGAAATATAAGTTATGTAATAAAATGAAGATAGACATTTGGAAGAATTATATTTTCAAGCTGTCTAAAATAATAATTCCTCCAATCAATTGAAGTGGATGCCCGGTTGAATCTAACATGCAACTGTAAATTAGGTGGAATAGAAACAATACCATTGGGGTCAAAGAGTGCAAAGCACTTACATCACAATCAACAATAATTCAAATAGTAACCGGCCAAAAACCACCTCTGGCGATTTATATAGCCACTCTGGCATATATTGCTGTCTAGCTCCTTGCTTGTCCAGTAAGAGACCCTGCTGCATCATATCATATGTAGAACTGACCAGTACTTAAGATAATACCACGTTAAAGATTACAATTTTTACATACAAGAAATGCAATTTATTTTTGACACATATCAAATATAGCAAATATAGTAATTCATGTGCATTCTAAGATAACCTTTTTTCTAAGAACGACAATAATTGCAACTATGAAGATATAACATTGGGCCAGGTAAAATGATGGGAGGGACAAAGGACACGTGACTGGACGGTTTCAATATCTCATTCAGATCTCTCTAATACACTGCGATCCCTGCATGCCTTGATTTAAGTTGGTAGAAAGAGAATGTAAGTCACATGCTTTTATTTCAGCACAGGAGGCTTCTCAAAGACCTTTCATAGTAGAACATTAATAACCTGAAATATGTATTAGTTTTTGTGAATTGAAATTTTTGGTATTACAAATTGATAGACATTGTTGAGATATGAGACCGGCCGACACAGAAAGCGAGACACGGCACACTGCAAAGGGTTATTATCTGCCTCAATGTTATGTTGTGGTCTAAAATTTTGTTCATGGATTTTCTTTTCAAAGTATGTATGTTCACCGCATGTAGGATGAATTGTGCAAGCTATGTTTATGAATTTGATCTAAATCTCAAAAGACTTTTAGAACTTTATTTTTCTCTTACATTGCATAATCATCACTATGTAATGTAATGTAGAATCAAAGACTGATAGTTTGGTGTTTCATTTTCTTTCATTTTTACTAAATAAAATTCTAAAGCTGTGTTGTAATAATGGTAAAAATTGCTCATGTTAGGCGCCAATGCTAGAAGTAGTAGGTACCACGTCACAGGACAAAGATTGAAACGGGGAGGAGAGAAATCGGGGCTTTTACCTGACCCAAACCCATGAGGTTTGCACATCTTACTTTCTTTCTCAGTGATTTTGGCCATGGCAGGTCTCCGGTACCATGTGACATCAGGCCGCGGCACTCCCGTAACGTTGCATATGAGGACCACGGTGTCCCCCTCTTGTACTGTCACGTCGTCACTCGATAGTTCATCTATAATTTGCGCTGGTACTGCAATGAGAAATGAAAAATGGCAAACATGAGTTAAATTTGTATATTTACTGTTACTCATGGCTTCAAGAAAATAGCTGTCTACATGTATGCTATTGTAACGCTATTATTGTTTTGTTTTGTTTTTTGCTTCTTTTTTTTTTGTACTGGACCGGTCATCCCAGAATTTGCAAGGAAGTGGACCAAGAAACTGAAAAAAAAAGCAAATGAAAACTTTGTCAAATTCAAACTCACATTGAATTTAACATAATCAACTGTTACTTGTCAAGCTGCTTTGTATTTAGTTTTGAATGATTAAACAGGTCGTTGAGATGAATATGAATTCAATTTCCTCATTCCCTTCAGCCTTTCTCTTTGATGTATTTAGCCTCTGGTCAGGGGACAGCTTGTGGAGTTAATTTATTTCTCTCATTAAATCAGGCTCTCAAAGAAATGAGAAGAATGTGGGGGAAAGTGGTTCATATTGTGTATGCCCTATCTGAATTAACAGGAATATAGGAAAGGCATTTGAACTTTTGCTCAGGGATGTAGCCCCTTATGTTATTGCTTTCCTCATTTGGCCTTTTTTTTTTTTAATTTATTGTTGTTGTTTTTTTCTATTAGTCTCAGATTGTTTCATAGTTCCGCTCCGGCTTGTAATTGAGTTTCCGGCTGTGTGACGTCACATTATTAATAAGTGTTAATTACAAATTTAATGACAGCGATCCTTGAGTTGAGCACCATTTTGTCTATGTTTATGTATTCGATTTCTGAGCCATTTGATCCTTTTTTATCAAACAGATCAGGAAGTCCTCTCTCAGTCCCAGCGCCCATACCATATTCCACCACCAAAGTCAGCCACCATCAAAATTGGAGACAAAGCTTTGGCTTCTCTGTGATTAGTAAACATTGCATGCTCTATGATTTCCTCGGGCCTCGTTGGTAGACACATTTCGCAGCCTGTCAGTGATCTCTTTATGGCCACACCAGGCTCGGGAGGACAGGCACGAATCCCCATCACTCCCTGCTGGCTCCTGGATGGCTTCTGGCTTCTGAAGCCATGTTGGATACGGCGTTAGCTAATGCTATATAAATGTAGGAATAGTTATTCCTATTTTCCTCTACTATTTCCCATTCCTATCTGCTGGCTTTACTAATATGGGGACAGAACGTTGAACTTATGTTTTGTAGATTAACTAAATTACAATATTGATCCAACGTTCTGGGCCCACAAGGACAGCATGGTAAACACACAAGCCTGGTTCTCAGAAAATCATCCCAATCAACTCCTGTATCTAACCCAATACCTTAATAAAATATCTAACTTCTAAGCGCTAATGCACTATTGAAAGTATGCTGAAAACAAGCCCAATACAGTAGCATAGGTTTGGTAGGTGCACGGATCAATTACATCCGGGCCATTTACTATGATTTTGAATCTATCTACAAGGGGATCTCCTGTAGATGTTAAAACCCCAAAAATAAGTCGTCATTCCCAAACACCATTACAATTAGTTTCCCCTTTGGTATGCACATTCCCCAATGGACAAGGGGAGGGGGGGGGTATTGGTCAGGACTTGAAAGCCACTGAGACATCAAAGTTGTATATGGCCTTGGTAATTTGGCCAATTAGAAGCCGTGACCATAGTAAGGGGAGGTAGGCTGATGAAGGAGGTGTCCACACCCCCTCCGGACACCCCGCCCCGGAACAGCCAGGGTTCAGACGACAAATGGTGCCAGGGTCGTGAGCAAGCCACAGGAGATGACCTCCACCCAGGAGGAACTGCCATGGTAGGACATTATGAGGGGGTAGGAGAAGAGGGGTGTGGAAATGGAGAGGGAGAACATGATGTGAGGGGGGGAGGAAATGGAGGAGGGGTGTAGGGTGGAAGGGATACAGGTGAGCTGTAAATGCTTACAAATTTCTTTTTACTTTTCACACTCCAAAACAAGTTTTTTGATAATTTAAAAAGCAGTAAGTGCATTTCTGACTCCCACGTTTACCACAAGAAGCAGGCAGGTGGTGCTCAAAGAGGCTGGTACATAGAGAATGGGTAGGAAATGAACTGAGACTGCCTTTGTAGGTATGAGGAAGGAGGAGTGGACGTGTGTGGGTGTAGGTGATGGAGGAGAGGGAGGAGGTGAGGAGGAGGGCAGTGATAGGACTGGAGTACCTTAACCCATTAAGGATAGTGTACACCCCCTTCCTATTTTACATTTTCTGAATATTCAATTGCATATAATTTCATGAATTTCAATCCGAGATTCGCATATTATACCTTACTTTGACCATACACTGTGTTTCTTTCAGTTTCCTGGCATTAGAAGGTCGATTGCTAGGGACTGAATGTTAATTGAACAAATGTTCTATTTCATGTAACTTTTTTTCTGACGGCCATATAGGATGGAATATCATTCAATAGTGGTGGTTTTGATAACAAAAATGTAATCTAGGGATAATTTACTAGGGAACGAACTCTCATTTAGTGGATATTCCAATTATTAAGGTCTACAGATAATGTTAAAGTAGAAAAATAGGGGGAAAATGCAACAAATTCCGAGAAAAAAAACACTGTCCTCTTCAGCCCCAGCTGCCAAAGCATGATCACCCCTTTAGGAGAACATAGTTAATAAATACACTCTATGATTTGGTCGACATGATTCATAAAGACGACTCTGATAAGTAACTTTGCAATGCTACATTGATGCCTCAAAGCCGAGCTTTTAGATCTAACTTAAACTTTTACATGTTTCTAAATGCCCCACACGTGTAGCTCCCAGACTGATTACCTTATGGCTTTATCGGTAGGGGAATGTGGTTGGTACACCAACATCAAGTTAAAGTTAAATCAGGACAGGTGCAATGCTGTGAATTGCATCAGTTCGCTTCAGTCGTAAAAACTAAGATTAACTGCCCAAATCATTGACTTGAGATGGGAAGATGAAAGGTAGGGTGGGTTAGGTTAGAAGAGACAGAAGGGTGAGTGGATAGTATTGAGGACAGTGAGTGGATATATAATATTATTAGTGGGTGAGTGGATGGATAGATTGTGGAGCCCATGTGTGAGTGGACAGACTGGTGTGTGTGAGTGAGTGGGTGATAGAGTACGCCTCCCTCCTCACACATGTATCCAGCCTAGATTGGCTTCATTTGTTGTCTATGCCGTGCTGCAAGGATCCCTAAAGATGCAGTAACAAAGCACGCCACAGCGTCAGGCGTGCACCAAAGTGGGCATATCCCCGTCCCCGGCCGTATGCGCGCACCAGGGGAGAGCCCCTGCACCTAATTCAGGGATCTTGTTACAAATGGGACCACGTCGACCGCGGCGACGGACGCGGCCTGCCCCCAGTCTAAAGCAGCCCGGTGACGCCCCCTAGGGGATAACCGCCGGGTGCTCTATGTACTTCCGGTATGGGCGAGTCGACTACCGTTTCCCCCACCCCACCCTCACCCTCAGCCCCCCTCTGGGTTGTCACCGGTCTGACCCCGCCGTCCATGTGGTTGGACTTTACTACTAACTAGCTTACCGTCCTAAAGCCTTCTCTTACTTTCTTATTTTGTGTGGATTGAGTTTGGACTTGTTTATCCTTTCTCTCTAAAATGTACATTGACCATGATGCATTTGCATACTCTAACATCAGGAGTAAATAATCACAACCTAATATCAAATCACGTCTACTTCCATCTTATATAGAATAGTGAACTTGTGTATGAATAGTTAACATAGTGTACCTGTTGCCATAGATCTATAGGTGTATTCAGGATATACCTTGCACGCTAACACAATGACTTTTGGATGAATCATCTTTATTGTAATGTTTAGTTCTAGGGTAAGTACATCTACAAACGATATGACCCTCCTAGCCAAAGGACTGCCATCACTGTCTTTAATCCCACCCAACGATTGGGAACCAAATTTCAGAGCATCTTCTGTAGCGAAGGCGCTCTGGAGGCAATGATTTTGGGATCGCCGGCAAAATGATCGATTTAGCAGTAGCTCCAGATTGGAAATGTGCTTCTAATGGCCCGCGTTGGTGGAAGCTGACGGGACAGGGCGGAGCTGAGGCCCGCCTAATCTGTAAGTTAGCCCTGCAAAGGCCGCTGATGCAGAAGTGCTTCATGCCCATGGGTCAGCATGATGCACCAATGAAGTGCTGGCGAGGAATTTCGCCAGCATTTCATTGGAGCATCATGCTGACCCTACTGGTTCGATACATAAACTCCCGGAGGGTCGGCATGATGCGCCAATGAAGTGCTGGTGAATAGCATCAGCGGCCCTTAAAGGGGTAATTAAGGACGAGGGGCTGGCGGAGTCAGTGCTGCCTCTATATTAGAAGTGATTAGCTGAAGGTCGTGGGTGGTGGGGAGAGGGTGGGGGAGGGAGGAGGGGCTGCTATATGCGGCCATCAGTCACTCCCTAATGAGGGAATGATCAGATGGAGGTGCGCCACATTATGACGGTGAATCAGTCCCTTACCCCACCCCCATCTCAACACTGAGACCGCCAGACTACCGCCACGACTGATAGACCAGCAATTGGACGTAAGATATGCTTATGTATGGGCTTTTAAGTGGAGTTATCCATTGCAGGAAGGGGGTTTGTGGCAGGGGTAGTGGATGGAGAGAGCGTGCCCGGACATGGGGGCTCATGGATTCACAAACCTGCAAGATTCCCAACTATCCTCCTACACTAGATGGCAGATAAGAGGGATGTGGACATTCCACTCGACGATCTATGGGGTATGAAGTCTGAGTATGCTTATGCATGGGTGTTGTAACTCCTAATGACTATATATCAGTCAATAAATGCATGCCAGAGATAGCAGGATGGCAGGGGGAAAAGCCTGGCGTTTAACCAGTGCAGGGGAATACTCCCATAACTGAGTCATATGAGGCTTCATATATACCCTGCCTATATACTTCTTTTGCTCGTTGTTTATATACAAAATAGGAAACCACTATTTCCCCTGCACACAACGTTTTGTATAATACTGTTCTCACAATGTTTTGAGCAACAAGAATCTACTGGGAAATCCTGTTGGCTAGTTTGGAGTGTCTCAAAATGCATCTGGCATTAAACGCAAGTATTACTGAATCTGGTAATACTGCATATCTATCCCTACAAGTCACTATAGATGAAAGAGAGCTGTACATCCAATGGATAGCAGAGGATACATGAAGACAATGAGGCAAACACTTGCTAGAGTTAAGTGATTGGGATGAAGGAGAAAGGAAAAGAGAAAACAAAAATACTTCAGAGGATACAAATGAATATGAAGTTAGAGACACGGTGACAGAGAAAGAGGAAAGTGAGAAAAAGATAGAGCAAATTATAACGGATGCAGCAGGCGATAATGGGAACATGATGTATATGGATGTTACATAATGTCACTACATAATGAAGCGCCGTACAGTATGGCTTCAGGCTGTGGTGCCAATTAGGAATGGATCGGTTAGAGCACTTCATACCTTTTCAATAAAAAAGGCCAAGTGGGTGGATATTCAAAGGATATCTCGAAAATCTCATCAACACAATACTAGTCACATTGTACCATAGTGGCCGGTTTAAGTACCAGGGTTTGAAAAATAAAACAGTGTTTCTAATAAGCAGCCGGGTATATAAACCCTAAGAAGTGAAAACAGTATTTAAATAAGCACCTGACTCATGTGAGGGCTGGTGGTATAGGTAGTTTGAAATCTATAAGTGTCACGGCGCTTATACGGGCTACTACGCTAGCAAGAGAGGAACCACTCACTTCTGGTCTATACCGGTGTAAATCAGTAACTTTTTCTGGTTCTGGGCAAACTTTAGCATGTTTTTTTTTTTTTTTTTAGTATAAGTCAACTTAAAATAGAAAGGCATATATCCAAGTAGACACTCCTCTTTAGCTTTAAAAAAACCTCAACAAACCAGTAAGAACCACAAAGACTCCCGGTGTTTTGTGTTTTTTTTTTGTCAGAGAATAGGACTTCTGTCAAGTGGCCCATTTTTCCCCTTTGAAGACCCCATAAAAACTAGTAGATGTATGACTACTGGGAAGCAGTGTTTTCTTGGCTTCCCTCCTTTTGTTCTTGCTGCGTTTTCTCCCAGCTGAACCTACGCTTGTCAAAGTATCCAATCTGGAGACGGAAATTGTGCCCCCATCCGATGAAAACACTCTAGACATGATTTGAACGCTAGCATTGGCCTCCTGCCGTAGTCCATCATAAGGGCATTGAAAGGGCCATGTTTTTTCTGTGGTGTATGTGGATGCCCTGGCCTTTCCACTTGTATGCCTTTTCTATCTCAATATAAAGGTAGAGGCCTGATCTCGAGCCTGGTCATTGTATGGCCGCACGTGAAGAGTTTTGAGGAGATCACAGACAGAAGCTACAAGATATGGGTCCAATTGGGGCCCCCTACTACTGACCCCTGGGATATTGAAAGTTATCCATTTATCTCATATTGAGATGATTTCTTCACCAAATTGACTCTGTTTTCATATTAAAGGAATTCCCTGATTTACACAGGTTGTGTGTATCAACTTAAACTTTGGTTCAAGTCCAGTGGTCGTCATTAGATAGGTCGTACTGTATAACCCATTTACAAATAATGCTGTAAGGATTGCACCGACACTGGAAAGCTAGCCTAGGTGGTTGATGAGAAAGGCTGTCGAACGGTGCATCAACAAACCTACGTTTGCATTTGGGCCAGCATCGACATTCGATCAAACAATTCTCTACGACGATACAAACCCATCGTGTATACAACACCTTATATGATAACATAAGTACCCTAACACCTATAGAAAACTGCCTCTAGGATGGAAAGAAATTTCCTTATTGTGTCATGGCCACACCCAAACTCCAGACCCCCCCCAACTTTATTCATGCAGGGCGTCGACACTTTACCCTATGTGCCACTCAACCCATTTCTCCACGATCCCCCTTCTTCCTCCCATGTGCCAACTTGGCACCATTACCATAAGGCCTCGTCAACACTGTTATCGACAGCCATCATGATGTCTCACCTTCATTATCATCTTATCTACAACGCTGATAGAATTGTATCCAACCATATAGTGGCTAGTCTTAATCCGTTGACTAAGTCTTAGCCATGATTTAGTTTTAAAACTTGCCTTACAATATCAGCTTTGTGGCCTTTGATGATAAGATTCAGCTGTCACTATATGTAGTGTTCTCTGGGCAGATGGTGGTAATATTTCTCCCTCGGCCACAGCTGATCAAAGCAGCCCATCCTCCCAGCTTCCATTCCTCTAACCTAGTTTGTCTACCGCGCACCTGCGAACGCTCCTTGTAGAGGGCCCCGGTAGAGGGCACATCTCCTTGGGAGGTTGGTCCTTGTGTGGGTTGAACTGGGAGGGGGTGGGGGGGGGGCGTCTGTGCATCTCTACAGGGCAGAAGCGAGATGCATTATATAGCGACCAGAGAATTCCGTCTATATTGCAAAATAAATCTTTGGTACACTACAAAACAGCTAGTCTCAAACATGCTGGCTGTGTACAATTCCTATGTTTTCAGGGGTCAGGTCAAGCAATGGCAGCCCCACAGTGCACCCATACTAAGGCCTATACCAAAATACCTACGTGTAGATGAGAAAGGGGAGGGGGTGTTGATATATATATATATATATATATATATATATATATATATATATATATATATATATATATATATATATCACCTTTATGTATGACGCGGCATGCAGGGCTGCGGCTCAGGTGGCCAGGTGGCAACATTTGGCAGAGATGGACCCTAGTGCCGCCTTCTCCTCTCGTTATAAATGCAGGCTTGGGCCAGCACCTAAGTGACAGAGGACCGCGGCCTGGGCACCCCATACACCACCAACGTGCATACCGGATGAAAAGGTGGGCTTAGCAACTGCGGCCCTGGATCCTGGGATCGTCTAAGATCCTGGACAGGGGTGGAGGCCGACAGACTCCGGGATTAGGCCCGGAGAGTCCAGCCCGCCCGACAATGCATTTATCTTGCTGATGCTTGCCTCCCTCCCTGGCTATATCCCACAAGGCATATACATACTACCACTGGGGTGTGTTTCAATTAGGAATC
The DNA here is from genome assembly GCA_949317995.1 of Acholoe squamosa. Lineage (NCBI taxonomy): Eukaryota > Metazoa > Annelida > Polychaeta > Phyllodocida > Polynoidae > Acholoe > Acholoe squamosa. Next base: position 11,465,966 of record OX439039.1, read on the forward strand.
GACCGCGACTTTCCTTTAGAAAAGCACATTTGGTGCGTATATTTTAGCGATCCCTCACCATTAAATTCTTACCGACAGTAGCCTACCTACCCTGTAGGTATACTTAATACTAACACTGTATACCATTAAGTAGGACATAACTTGGATTGCCATTACACATAGAGACTAAAAAGAGGCAGATCATAGGGTGAAGAAAAACAGTCGTAGCATAATACCTCATACATAGATGAGCATTTAGATAAATTATATAGTAAACTGCTTCCTCGCTAAAATCATTGCTAGCATACTAGCATTAAATTGCAATTGATACAGCTATTGATCGTGTGGTTTAAGACTTCCATCACATGCACTTCAGCTATTCTAAACCAACATCATTCTCCACCATAATCTCATGTGAAGTCTCACAAAACTTGGTAATCAGGCCCCTAATGTACCATCAGTCTGCTTAAAGGGACCATGCATGCGAACATCCTTTCCATTGCAGATTGTTTTGAGTCAATTTAACCTAACTTAATGTAAGGTTGACATGATTTGATTCTCAGATCTCATCTACCTTTCAACACCATGATTTGCACACTGCCGGAAGCTGATGTAATCGACAGGGGATGGAAACCAACTAAGTTATAACCTTCCCTGAAAACGTTTATGGCAATTTTATTGGTTAAAGCTAGCTGTATCTCCTCCCAGGGAACTGATTTCTTAAATACCAAATACTACAAAGTCATTCTCAGTGAAGGTAGAGCAGACCAGACTAGTTGAAATCCAAGAAGACTTCCCTTGCACGATTTAAATGGAGCTGTTTCTTTTTTCACTGCTGCAGTGAAAGATGCGCTTTCCTACTACCCTCTAAGAGATCTTTCTTTTCAAATGATCCCAGTTGGAACTGTTGATATTTTTAAGGACTGCATTGGTTGTAGACAGAGTGTACAGTTGCACAGAGAGACGGTGAAAGAACAGGGTTTGTTAGAAAAAAGATTCACACTTAAACATGCAAACTTCAGTTGTAGTCATTTCCGTTGTTATTTTTTATGACAGGTACAACGTATTCCCCAAAGTATTCATAAGGCAAATCAGAGTCAGTTCCATGGTCAGCATCCTTTTCTTTTCCTTTCATTGGAACAGTTCTGTTTATTTCTCTTTGAATGGTTAATTATTTGGGTTGGCCACTTAACTACCTCATTATAATCTTTAAGATCAAGTGGTTATCTACCCTATTGTTATCCCCAAATATACAGAAATGCATTATATCTATGATCAATATTTTGATTGGTGTATCAGCTCAGTGGGACAGGATGTATTATGTGTTTTTATGACGTTCTTTTGTAATGGCTGGTATAATTCAACATTACACCCTAGAAACAATGCCCAAGGGTAGGTAATGAACACCAGGGTCACGAGGCCAGAAGTGATCGATCGTCATGACACTCTTACCATGATGGGTGCACTGGAAGGTGTTGCTCCTATGGGAAAAGGTAGTACTGGATAAGATGTGCCTCTTCTGCAGGAGGTTAATTCAAAGGGCTCTGTCATCGCTACCTATGCGATGTTACTGTAGGCACATCTCTTACCATCTCATAAGACCTAGTGTTACTAAACTAAATTAGCTAGTGGTGTAAGGCCAGTCAGGAATTGGAAGTACTATGCAGTCCATCACTATTCCACTTTCAGTACTAACACCACCCCTTATTTTATACTGAGAAATGATAGTGGTTTCCCCTGAGTGCAAGAGCACCTGTGTAGGAGGGCATTTCTCGTCACAAAAGTGAATGCACCTGCTGAGAGTCCTTGTGGGCTATTGAGGCTACTCATGAGTTAAGAGCACTTGAATGGATTTTCTCATAGTCCTTGAGGGCTCTTGAGTCTACTCATGTGTTAAGGGCATAGTAATGTCATGCTTCCCTTCTCTCTCTTAGTTGGTGCAGGGAGGGCACTGTACTTCTAAAATGCAAGCTATAATTTGATCATACAGAAACAGGTGACTTACCAGTTCCTAGGACCATTGTGACTGAACAAAAGCTCTCATGCACCTCTTGTTCTCCTTTCAGCCCTCCTTGACAAGAACCCTTCTAAATATAAATTATATATGGGTGACACACTTGAAGACCTTTCAGGGTCAACTTTTTCTCTGTGGCCTGTTGCCACTCTACACAGTTGTTAGCTGCTTGGAATAGTGAAAGCAGGGTTAAAGCTAACAGTGCTCACTAAAATGTAACTGGCTATCAGAAAGGAAGACAGGCCTACCTTACCATAGCAGTAAAGAATAAGGGAGGGAAATCACTAACATCTCATAGGTAGCGATGGCAGAGCCTTTTGAATTAACCTCCAGAACTGACTTTCCATGTCATGATAACCTTTCACTTGTGTTGCTCACAAGTGGTCATGCTAGAATGGTGCTAGAAAAAGGTGATTTTAGTAGGTACCTATTTGGGAGAAGTTAGTCAGTATAGTACAGTATAGAGTGTGTGACATGAGTAGGTACCTGATAGTGCAGTCCCCTCTATTTTAAACAAGGCAGGTGACTTTTCAGACTAATGTGGTGAGTGCAAGTTGAATGTTGAAGAAGAGCTTGACTTGTTTTGTCATACTGACAGCTCTGTTTACCATAGGAGCAACACCCTCGGGTCATGGTGCACCGACAGTGCATTCTAATTGCAATCAGGACTTCTAGATGGTAAATACATTTAGGTGGGTCTGGTCGGAATGATAGAAAATATGACTACATACATATTCCCTCAGAGGGCAGCTTTGTCGGTATAGTAGATGACGGTAACCCTAGTGAGTAACTCGCCGGGGAACATTTATGCATCATCCCAACTGGATTGGCACTCAATATAAATTACATGAGTAAGTAAGTTATGATTCTTGATTACAAACTCGACAACTAAAGTTGCACAGAAAAACCTAAGTATGATAGGTTTGTCTGTTCTCGCAAATAGAGGACAGAAAAGAGTTGATAAATGGTAGGGAAGCCTCAGGGCTGGCATGAAACGCCAAAGCAGTGCCATTACCTTACCTATATGTCTCTGCTTTAGTTCACCACAACACCTGAGCTGCCCATTGTATTGGGGACTGTTCTGCTGGTGGTCATTACCATGTTATAATATTGACCTTCTCTCGTGCCTGATGTCAACCTCAGGGGCCATGTTGCAATTTGGAAGAAGGTACAAGCAATAGGATGACCCCCTTGTGGTCAGGGACCAGGCAGTAGGTGGGAGAAGGGCCTGTGTGGTAGCAGGGAGTGTGTGTGGTGGGAGGGGAGGGAAAAGGAATGTAGGTTGTGTGTGTTGGTTTTGGCTATAGGAATGGTATGTGAGGAAGTTGAGACCGGAAAGGTTAGAATGGGGGCGGTAAATTGGGTTGGCTGTATAAGGTCGTAGGGGTGGTATGGTAGGGGTGGAAAGGTTAGTATTGTGGTGGAGGATTGGGGTTGGATGATAGGTCTGAAATGTGAGGTAGTTGGATAGGGTGGCAAGGTTGTAAGTGTAAGGATGTGGAGGGGATGGCTTGGTGGGTTGGGATGTTTGCTGGTTTATAGTGCCTCCTGATGGCCCTAAAGCGCCGCCACAGACAGAATTATTGGTATTCAGACCTTCAGTAGCATCTGACTGGTTGGTCCGTGATCATGAGGTTGTCATGGTCTCATGTTGGACGTGGTGAGGGACAGAAGGGGTGGGGAGAGGTTGGGAGGTAGTAAAGAAATCTTGATGGCCTCTAGGATTTAATGAAGGGGTTCCTGCTACTGTAAGATTAGCAATATTTGCTTTTTATCTCCAATCCTTATCTCGGGGCAATTAAGGGATTTTACTAATTTTACGTTGATGGTTTGGTTCGTCACGGCTTCCATAGGTAAGGGTAAAAGGAGTGCTATTGAGAAGGGTGTCAGTGGTAAGGGCACTGGACCTATGGGTGCCAGTGGGGCAGGGAGGTGGACAATGATCATTGGGTAGGGAGGGGTTCACAACATCCTTATCACAACCATACACCTGGTTCTAGAATCCCCCCACCCATCCCCATACCTCTTACAGAGCGGTCACAACCCCCCTCATCCTTACACATAAATATGTGTCCACATACAAGTCTGCCAAGACCGCAGTAAGGCCCCCAACTGCCTGACCTGTATTTCATTCATATGAGGCCTAAGGGGATTCAGACAGCCAGGGCCTCCACTATTTATCCCCCATCTCCAGACTCCCCTGGGGAAAAGATCACAGCTATAATGATGAGAAATTACCACAAAAACTAAAAATAAATGACTCAGGTTCTAAAACCTCCAGAAATAAACCTGACAAAATTTCACTATATATCACTTTTGTCTCGGCTGAAAAAGGCATGAAAGGCGTTGGCAGGTAGGATAATTAATCTGCAGTGAAGCCAGCAGGTTGGAGATTAGTGTGGGTGATGTGACGGTCAATCTGTCAATGTCCAAAAGGAGCTGGAGCTGTATGAGTTATAGGGTGGTGATTGAGCCATACTGATCGGGTGCTGCTCTGTGCTGGCAGTCACTCCCCTACACCACCCCCCATAATTCCCTAAACCCATTAAGGGCTGTGTTAGGTTGAGATATTTTAGATCTCTAGGTCGCTAAGATGCATGGATACCGGCCTGGTGAGTAACTCACCTTTGATGTAACTTTGAATCATGCCATCACAACAGGATTGATGCACTCATGAGACGTTGGCATGATGCACCAATGCAGTCCTCACAGTGCATCGGTGCATCATGCTGAGGCATCATGTATATAGCCCTTAGAGGGTTAAGTGACTTCAGCCAAGCAGTCATATCCAGGTGATGAGTGAGGCTTAGATCTTATTAAAAAGCATGTCAGGCCTCTCCTGTCGCCCATGCATTGTCCGGCTCCTGGGCCAGGACCCTGAATTATAAAGCATACTGTTGAAGAGGGTCCATAGGCTGGTCCTATCTCTGATGACCCACACCTCTATCCATGCAGTAAAGTACATCATCGATCCCCACCCCTGCATTCATGGCAAATCCTATTAGACTGACAAACCCCTCTTTCTGCAAGTAAATCTCAATAATGTGTAACGTATAGCCACTCTACTAAATTCTAATTCTAACGCAAATTGGTATAAAGGTTGTGGTTATAAGGGCCATTTTCCACCACCCGATATGAGTGCTCTATCGGCCGATAGCTGCCCCACACAACCACCTCGGCCGATGGGGCTGCCATAGGGTTCAATGGAGGGGCGTGGTCTCTGTCGGCCAAAATAGCATCTACCATGGGTCTAGCGGCCGATAGAGGGGCTATATCGGGTGGTGGAAAATGGCCCTTAATGTTATAAAGTTGTTCATTACCTAAATTAATTTTGCATTTGCTAACATCCGGTGAACTGAAATAGGGGTGAACAAAATTTATAAATTGTGTCTTTGCATCTTAGTTTTGGAGGAAAAATAAAGAGTTTAGCTATAAGCCTTGGTATTGATGTGCAGGCTATGTAAGGCAACCCAGGAGAAAATATCCTCACAGAAAAAAAAAAACACAACAAACACTAAAAACAAGACACAGACTCCAACATCTCACTCATACTTGGCCCATAAATTTGGAAAGAGCACGGCAGAGGCGGCAAAGCACGCCTGGTATACTTGGAGAAAAGATCAGGTCTGGTCCCAAAGCGCCACAGTCACGGAATAAGGGGCAAGCAGGGAACCACAAAACGACCTTGATGGCACCTACCGGGAGCTGGCATTTACAACGCTTGTAGTACGGAAGGCCAAGTGTCAACCCTAATGTGAGAAATACAGAGAAGGAATGGCCGGAAAATGAGAGAGGGATTCAAAGATTGACTTATAGAAAACAGACAGACAGACATAGGGAGTGAGTGAGAGAGAGAGAGAGAGAGAGAGAGAGAGAGAGAGAGAGAGAGAGAGAGAGAGTCAGAGACAGACAGAGACAGAGAGAGAGACAGTGAGACAGACAGACAGACAGACGGAAAGAGGAAAGCAGTTTGCAGATAACATAACATTACGTGACTGATGAATAGCGGTTAGAGAGAACATTGTTGAGAGAAGAGCGTACAATACACTTTGTGGAGTGCTCATGCTGAAACACTTGTAAAGATACACTGTAAAACTTTATGGTTCTCTTGTAACTTTTAGATAAAGCGTGCACTGTTATTTGCTCAGAGTGTCCTCGTAACACAGAGCTTCTGCGAACTGTTTAGTGGGACTTCATTGTAGAGATCTCATTGTTTACCTGTTTCACAACATATGTATGGTGATTTACCTTCAGTTTAAATGAACGTATGGTAGATTTAAGAGTCATTTCTTACAGTCTAGGAGACAGTAGCATTGGGAGGGTACTGTTAGAATGCGAATGGCTTTAACAACAATTAACAACTACACAGGGTGGAAATGGCTCAGACTGTGCAGAAGTCAGGACGAGAGGCAGGAGGACGGTCAGTCAGGGAACCGGAAATTAACAAACAGGTAAAGAACGAGGGATTATGGGAAGACGGCAGGTGGCGCTATGACAGGAGGAGGAAAAAGTCATGATTGCCAAATGGAGCAAGAGCTAAATAAGGGATCAGAAGAAGGAACTTTGTGATAGTCAGCCCAGCAAAGGGCAGTGATTCTAGACAAACCGACAGCTTGACAGTAGTGGAAAGTGCACATTTCAAGGCAGCAAGATGGTTTTTTGTTTTCCTCTAGGATAATGTACTTGTTCAGCTTATTCCGTTAGAAAAAGAAGCCCCTTGTTCAGATGCTTTCAAGACAGTTTCTAGTCGTTGAAACAGCGACTAAAGAGACGAGATAAATCGTAGTTTTCTGTAATGACCCCCTGGTAAAGACAAGACATATCTCAGGTTACCCACTCCCGCCTAGCAAACCAAGGCAGAACTTTTAAAAACTCTTGACAATTAGGAAAAGTATTCAGCGGGTAACCTTCGCAATTTACAAGCGGCCGCCCAAGTCCGTTCAGGTCAGAGTTGAAAATAAAAACTATAGGGGAAAAATAAAGCCGATAAGATTTCTGCCTTATGTTACGTGACCCTACACCCCTTTTACATGTTTGATTAAATAATATTGAAAACCCAGCACATTGGTTCAAGAGATTGCATTGCTACTATCTAAACAGAGAATAACACATGGGGGGGGGACACAGACATCTCCAACTGTACAATTACTGTAATACAGTCTATAGTCCAGCACACATTGATACTTTAACTAGAAAACCTCTTGATGGGAAAATCATTGGCTCAGACGGATAGGATTATGTTGTCATGTAGTGCAGCATTACTGTAGTCTGACCCCTCTCAGGGTGACGTGTCAGGGCTTAAAACACGTAGGGGAATGGGCTGGGTGACGGATCACATGATTTGAGACCTTGGCTGGGAAGACAACTATGTGGAAAAAGATAACCCATGTTTGGGGCTTGGGCCCCCTTCCTGCTAGCTACTCAAACATAAATTCTGTAGTCACACTAAATGTATTTTATTTTCATACTGATTATCCATTAACATAGATCTATATAATGTTACATCTGATTACAACACATTATATTGTATGTGAGCACACTAGATCTATTGGTATGAATTTCCTGTGAAGCTGTGGTGTGATATATGAAAACTGACTAACGTGAATATAATACTACATATATTCTTTGTCATACATTGCAAACTGATAATAATGATAGTAATGATGCTAATGATGACGACGACGACGACGACGACGACGACGACAATGACGACGATGACGATGACAACGACGACGACGATGACGACGACGACAATGACAACAACAACAACAACAACATGAGCCAACACATATAATCGTGATACACCTTAAATAAATGAGGATAAAACTGATAATAATGATAGTAATGATGATGATGATGATGATGACGACGACGACAGCAACAACAACAACAACAAAGCCAACACATATAATCGTGATACACCTTAAATAAATGACGACGACGACAACAACAACAACAACAACAACAAAGCCAACACATATAATCGTGATACACCTTAAATAAATGACGACGACGACAACAACAACAATAACAACAACAAAGCTAACACATATAATCGTGATACACCTTAAATAATTATTGTCAAGTATATTAAAGTCCCTATCGCCGGAAGTAGGGCGGTATAAGCATATAAGATATGTATGTCTCATATACTGCCCTCTATCTTTAGACGCCGCCATATTGGGAGCAGGTCATGTGGTACCAATGTAAAGGTGACATTCCTCCTCCTGCTCACTATTTATGAGCTACTCGCGACGGGAAAATGTCAGCAGTATGAATGTTTCGCTGGTCCCTTTCCTCTAGGGGACAATAGGCAGCCAGGTCACGGATTTGCCCTGCTTCAGAGGAACCAGCCGCCACAAGCAGTTACCATGGCAATGCCCTAACACCTTAGTGGGACGGAAGGCCAACACTAAAAAAATGGTCGTCAAATTAACAGTGATTATCGTTCGGAAGCTTGGGGGCAAAGATTTTACTGTTTTTACGATTTATTTTAAAAGAGTAATTTACTGTACTGCCTTCATTGTAAAAACTACACGGCTTCACCGCATTGCAATCATAGTAGTTTACTCTTCAATTGTACGAGAATACCTGGTTGATTCAACATTTATTTGTTAGAGTGAAGTATCGCCTTGGCCTTCCACTCCATTCTTTCTCCAGGATGGCCCTAGGCCTAGGGGTCATTGGCCGACCTCATGGCCGCTTTACCATAATGCATCTGTTGTCACTTCATGTATATTACTGTATGCTGTGATTCTATTATTCGCAGTGCCAAATATTTCTGGATTTATGATATGAAAAAACAACTAAATATAGTACACAACTATAGGTCTAATGGGTGAACACAATATGATGTGAATATTTAACACCAAAGCGGTGAATAAAATCCTAGGTTCTAAGTGAGGGCCCATACTGTTTTAATCCAGAACCCTTGTATAATTTCCTATTTTAGAAAATTTAGCCGAATAATCTCAGCATCCCCAAAACTTTCAAACTACATCCGCTGAATTCCTATCAATTGTTTTAGGGCATTTCATCAGTCCCTTTCTCACATGAATCATTAAGCCATTTTCTACACCCTAACCTGACGCACCATTGCTCAAGACAGGTGAGGCTGTAACATTATGGATATATAAAGGACATAAGACGCCTCCTCCAGGGAGCCAATGTCACCTGTAGAGCAGTCCTTGGCACCTGGAGGGGGACCCTGGGGGACCTTAAGGGCCAGCCTCTGCACACAGTACCTGAATAATTTAACCACACCCGACAGTCCACCACTGCTCACCAACTGCTGACCTTGCACAAATATAGGGAAGCTCAAGCTCAAGCCGAAAGGTCCAAATGCAAACCGACATGACATCTAGCCGAAAATGCGAGAGGTCGAGATTCTTACCGGGCGGAGTCAGAATTTCACCTTTCACTGAGGTTGCATTGGGCACGCACAGCCTTTGGAAGACTCAATGCAAACCCAAGGATTTAGACGATGTCTCATTAGAAGCCAGCGCTGTTAACAGACTCGGGAACGACTCAGTGAGCAATTTCCCTCTGTAACTTTATGGATCTGCTCACCCCTCCTGGCCTGAGCACGTCCGAGCAGGTCCAAACTGACTCCCGTCTTCATGCAATACAAACACAGGCTGCTGGCATTGCCGACCAAAAACTACCACAGTCGCTCCCACTTTTTCCCCGCCACCGATAATTGGATGGAGCTTTGCTAATCATGTTTCCTAATTATTTTGAACAAGTTTGGCTCAATTCTGAAACAGATCGCTTTTTTAGGTGCTGCTAGCTAACGGCTCTTTAAGGTATCGGGATTAATTTCAAATACCGTCGGCTTCCGTGAGACAAATTAGAGCTGAATCGGTCACAATTTAAAGGTTTGGAAGTAAAGTTTCTTGGTAAGCCTCAATCTGTCTCTGCTCATCACCACCCATAACAGAACACGCAAACCCAGGTCTATGGTACTCGCATTAGAATCAGGACGGTAATGCTTAACATACTGCGACCAGAAAGAACATTGATATGAAATTATGGGATTGTATGCAATCGTAGTGTCTGAAAAATGGCCCTCCGATGCCTTTCGTCCATCTTCAGAACCACAGTGCTTTAGTGGCAAGCACACTGTATTTTAGCAAGAATGATACATAAATACATCCCAGCTAGTAACCTGCCTGTGCATCCACATAGAATCAAACAGTGAACCACAATAATTATAATTCAGTGAAGCGGTGTAGATTTTACAATGAAAATTCCAGATGGCAGTGCAGCAAAGCACTGTGGTAAAAGGAATCTCCGTGAAAATAACGCTGAAATCCTTGCCCCAGATTTTAGAGCGATCGGTCGATATTTTGACTATATTCTTTTACAGCGTAGTTCAGTCACCTATCAGTGCCTTTGTGTCTCCTCAATAGAGATAATCATTGGAACCTGAATCATTGTCGGTAAAAGAGGTGATGGGGAAACACCTATACGTCCCCTGCGGCGCCTATATGAACTATTGGCGACGTCACAACACAACACGGCGTTCGCCCCCTCTTCAACTTATAATCCATCAATGTGCGGACGGACATTTAAGACTCCCACCCACCCACTCCTAATATAGGGTGTTATACGGTATAAATACCTGTCTTCAGAGACTTTTAAACTTGTTGGACTGACTACACATACATACACATATAGATACATACTACTACAAACTATTCGTGTTCTGGTAAAAGTTAGTTAGGTACCCAAGCGTACATATTTATTCTAAGTAATACTGTTTTTACACATAGACAGTTTAACTTTGGGGTACCTACCGGTACATGGTTTAACATTTTTCTTGTATACTTTAACATTTATCCTGTATATTTGTCACATGTTGATGAATAAATGTATTTGGACTTTTCGCAGGATAAAGTCCAAGTTATTCAATTTACAGTCTTGTCGTTATTATGTTTTATGTACACTGACTTATTATGAAACAGAGGTCTGTGCAAACTGGGCTTGATAATCACCTGCGTGTACGTGAGATGGATCATGACCTGCTCCCCTGGCTGCTCATTGTACATTTACTCTTAGTTATCCCACTCACTCTCTGTTCTTAACTCTTTAGTGGCCGCTGATGCATCAATACATCATGCCCATTGGTCATCATGATGCATGAGTGCAGACCCGGTGAGTAAGCCACCAGAGCTACATTCGTGCATCATGCTGACCCTACAGGGTTGATACAGTCCCGGAGGGTCGACATGATGCTCCAATGAAGTGCTGGCAAGCAGACTCACTACCACTTCATTAGTGTATCATGCCGACCAATGGCATGATGCAGTCCTGCATGAGCCTTCTTTAAAGGTTTAACTTCTTCCCAACCCTAACCTGTAGGGTGAAAAGCCTTCATTGCCTTTTGAAGGCTTCATAGTGATTTACTGTATACTAATCCTTGGCACACATCATTGTCAGTAGGATAGCAGAAAGAAGAATTCATGAAGTCCTTCCAAGTGTTCATTCAGATATCATGACCTAAATCTCGCGAGTAACTCACCATGGTAGCATCTATGTATCAGCTCTACAGGTTGATTAGCTCCTGAGGGGTCAGTATGGTACTGTAATGCAATGCAGGCGAGTTATTCACCTGTCAAATGGACAGGAAGAAAATGGAGGTATGTTGCAGCTCACACAGCGTTAGTGAGGACAGAAGCCCAGGGGATAGTAAGGAGTGTATATTATCCTTAACATGAGTACAGCAGTCTACATCAATATGGTACGGTCAGGGCGTGAACTGCTCTATGCTGCTCTGAATGATAGTGATAGCTGCACTGCTGCACGTAATACATGTACTCACATAGTCAAGAGTCCTTGACTCCATCCTACCCCGACCCCGTTAACCCTTTATGGGCCGCTAATGCGTTAATGCCTTCAACAACTTAAAACAAATCTTACTTTTTATTCAAATCCAAATTTTGCTAAATGTCGACTATATTCAAACGTTGCAGGTTGAGCATGTTGCATGAATACACCATACGACCAATTAAGGGTTACATTATGTAGGCTGGAGAGGGACAGGGCAGGGGAACATGAGAGGTTATGCTCAATCAGCAGTCGGGTTTTCACACCCCGCCCAGGCCTGACATTGAAGGCGCCTTCTGTCACATCCTCATTGATCGTCCCACCCTACCGTGCCCTTGACGATCTGCCCCTCTAGGTTTTGAATAAGAGGTCCCAGTGGCTGCACCTATAGCCTCTGGGTGTGAAGGATGGAGGGGGGTACTCACTGTAATTTTAGGAACCAACTGCTCCCTTTAAAGGCCAAGACGGAATTCCTGCATCATGTCCTTTGGTCAGCATGATATATGTATGATTGCCGGCCCTATGGACTTGGTGCACTTCTGGAGTGTGGGTATGAAACACATATGAAGTGGCAGCGGCGAATTTAGACGGCTCCCCTCCTTTTTGCTTGTAGTAAGCAAGACACCTGCCCCTTTTAGCTTCAGATTTAGCCAAAAGAAATTAGCTAACTAATGACCGCCCCACCCCTTTCCTATAGTCTTATATCGGCCATTGAGACTAATCAGCACTTCATATGTCCATCATGGTCAACAATAGCCATGATGCACTCCTGCATCAGTGGCCTCTAACGGGCTAGAAGGTGTAAAGTAAGAAGTCCCAATGGCCGCACCTACCCCCTCCTCTCCAACCAACGGTCAATCCTCTTCGTGGCACTTTTGCAAAAGGAGATCATAAATAATGTGTACCCTCCCCGGCGGGACATAACCGACACAGCTGTCGTCGTGTTCTTGTTCTGAAACGCTGTGAAAGTAAATCCATGATATTTAAAGAAACAACCCCGTGTTCAAGTTCAAAACGCCACAATGTTGGCTTGTGAAATAGACTGAATGCCTTTTGAGAACGTTAGTCTTGTGTCTGGGCTTTGATTGTTGAGTATTGCACATTCAACAAATCCACTCCCACGGATGTCCTGAATCAACTGCTGCCAAAATGTGCATTTCAAACTGACACTTAAGCTTAGTATTTCAGTTTCTTTATGTTTTCTGTAGTGATCTGATATCTTATATTTAAAGGGTACAAGTTAGGCACTTTTAATTGTATAGGAGTAGTCTAGATTATCATATACGTAGTAGAAAAATGGCGGAGACTTACACATACATAAACAATATGACGGTCGATTCACTGGGCGTGCCCCTCCCCCATCCCTCTGCCCCCCTCCCCCCAAACAATGCAAAAACGAAACCTTTGCCTTAATAAAAGATGCCTCTTACTGAGCTCAATTCCATTTTTTTTTGTACACAATAAACTTGTAGAAGGTAGAATGCGGTAATAGAGGTCTGATATACCAGCTAGTACGTACGCCATGAGCTGCTCCCCAGGCCCTCAGAGCAGCTCCCCTTCAGGCAGGCAATGCCAGTGATGCCCATTGGTCGTCACGATGCATGCATTCATCCTTTACGACTAAGTCCCCATGGCTATATTCACCCCCCCCCCAAGCATACCGACACTCTGAGGTTGATCCACCCCCGGAGAGACAGCTTGACGCTCAAAGAACGTGCTGGTGAGCAGACTTCTCAGCACTTGATGCATCCAGCCGACCAATGGACGTGATGCACTGCTTCATTAGCATCCTTAAGGAGTTAAGGATGAAGCCAAGAAACGGTGTCCACCCATGGGACCTAACTGCGGGATGGGACACTCTGTATCTGGCCAGGCCCTCATCTCCCATAGAGCTGCTCAGAGCCGCTCAGGGGTATTGATATAGACTGTGTCCAGTCATTGAGGAGGGTAGTATCAGGCGTCCAGGCTGGAGGGTATACAGGGCTGGTATTGACCTGTGACAGGGTGTAGGGGTATAGGTATGCAGGTCAGCTCACATCCTGCCTGCAGACATTCACAGTCTACTGCTCACCCCGCCTGAAACACGAGTAGCTCGGAGCAGCTCGGCGGTACACAGACACAGCCGGCGTCCGCCCGATCACCCATGAATAAGTAAAACTGATATGACAGGCTGATTCGGCTGGTGGCGAAGGCTGTGGTATGTTATTTCTGTCTGCCGCCACAAGCCCCTGCAGTGTTTCTGGTATACCGGTCTGTATGCTTAACGCTTTAAGGGCCCCATAGGGTTTTAATACGTATACATTTTTAGGACCTTATAATGATTTTATACTCTAAACTGCCATTGAATTTAAGGCTGCTGACTGCAACCCTCAGGGGCTGCATTTCTGTCCCGTGCTGTGCAGACTCCATGGGGCTGATACCCAAGAGTCAGCATGATGCACTCATGCAGCTCTCGTGTATCATACACCAGTCATGCATTGGTGCATCATGAAGGTGAAGGGTTAGGGCCCTGAAGGGAACAGGGTCAACCTCTCCCCACTGACTTTGGGTACAGAGCAATGACTGTATCACTATTGGAGTATTGGTATGAGGTGAGTGCCTTTGACTTAAAACATTAAAATGGCCGCTAATGCATTCATGCCTTATGTCCATTGGTCGTCATGATGCATGGATGCAGCCCTGGTGAGACATGCACAATGCTGACACCGCAGGGATGATACACTCCCGGAGGGTCACTATGATGAACAAATGAAATACTGGCACTTCAATTAATCTATTGCATCATGCTGACCAATGGGCATGATGCATTCCTGCATCAGCGGCCCTTACAGGTTTAACCGCTGGGGCTGTTTCCCATGAAAGGTGGGAGCAGACACTGTCTGATGAGCACAAGGGGGTGTTGGTTTGACCAGGATCCACCTTTATAATGAAGTGCGTCTTGCTTACCCCCAGGCCTGCTGTGAGTTATCCCATTGGAGCTGCTCACCGACAGTGAGTTGCTGAAGTAGCTGTCCTCATTCAATGACCTTGGCTTTCAGAGCAGCAGGTCTGCCCAATATATGTGATGTTTTCCCACCTGGTGGTCACAACTCCCGAAACCAGGACAATAGGCTTTAAATGAAAGGGGCTGAACGTTCATTGTTAACTTTCAACATTATGAGTTCATGTAAGACCAGAAACTGAGTGGGTGCAGCAGTCAATGTTTTAGACACTACAATTATCGTTTATGAGCAATCGCCTTTGGCATTTGACAGTGAGTGAAATCATATCGAATACTCAGTCTTCGAAAGGGTGTTTCTAAAATGAAGGATCCCACTTTTGTCAGAGCAGCAGGTCGCATTCATAAGGAAGTGAATACCTTTGACACAGTTACTCCTCATGTGTGTTTCCCAAAGTTGATTCCTTTGAAATTCTAATGAAAGGTGTCGATAGATTACTAGTAGACAAGTACTAAGGAAGTGATCTTACAGTAGGACATTGAAAGGTCAGTGGCGTGTGAATAAGCAAGGAAATGAATAGAGCCCTTTTGAGTGAGCACATTTGCAGTATAGGGTGTGGAGTGCCTTTTATAGGGAAAACCAGAGCTTGACTAAGTGAATTGAGGTTCCTTCCATAAAAATCCACGTTCCATTTTTAGAAAAAAAAAAGCCCCTCTGAATCCCTGTATTATAAACAGAGTCATTTAATGGCAGTGCATGGCCGATGAGCTACAGGACTAATTCCATCGACATTGTGTCGACATAATGCCTCATATCTATTTCATGAGGGCTGGAATGTGAATGCTCCTCAAATATTTGTCAGGAATTGCTCGATTAGCGAGATAATATTGGCCACGGAGACAATACAATGTGCAATTTATGATTTGACCACGCGGAAGTAATGACAATTATGTCGTCAATTCAATACACTCAAATCATTTGTCATGTGTACGTCCTGGCCTAGGTTCCAGTAATGATCACACAATATGAGCACCCATAGTTCTACATTATGCAAGTTGGATATGATCTGTAATCGAGATAGAAGTTTTTTTCCATACATATGATGAGGAAGAGAGTTGAACTTTAAGCATTTCACAAATAGAACGCATGTGATTAATTCCCCGAAACCCGATACCAACATATCAAATGTTGGCAAATCAAATGTAAAAAGAGAGATGAATGATATTCAAACCAAACAAAGGATGTGAGATTTGCATTAACAGGAAGTACATCCAGGCATAATGCATGGACGCAAATCTGGCAACTGTACTCGCCAGGGCTGCGTCTAGAATATCATAGTGTATTTAGGCATTTGGTGCGGGGGGGGGGGAGGCGGGGGGGGGGGTTGGCAGTTGGATAAGGGGAAAGGGGAGGAGGACAAGGCATGAGCAGGCTAGATCCACCTCCCCAACACCTAGACAGGGTCGAACGTTTATATATAGCACTTGGATGATGTGCAGTAGTTTGTAGCAGCCGAGCACGGGTTGAAGAGTAACAGCCCCTGGGAGGTGGTCCGTAGTATAAATAACAGATCGAAAACCAGAGAGGGTTAGGCGATTATATATAGCCCTGGTGTGATGTGCAGGAGAGATAGTGGCTTACACCCTCATATCATCCCCCTGATTCAATGTGCAGGTGTCGGGGACGGCCGTGAAAAGGTGACCAGGATCTGGAGTAGGTAATGGCCTACAGGACGCTCCCATCATGTACTGGAGGTTTTCAGACACCGCTGACCAAAGGGTGGGTGTTGGGTGGGGCTGCTGACCTCCAGGGTGGACATGTAGGGTGTCTCCTCCAGGGGACAGATTGGATCCCGCGGTCAATGCCGACTGCCGGAGGCGCTCACCCCGTGCCTTTGACCTGGTGGAAATTCTCCACCAGAGGGCGCCCCCGGCAACAGGATACTTCTCTAATTGCTGGCAATTACCCGCTGGTACCCGGACAGTCACGGCCCCCTACAGCGAGTCACGCCGGTTGACAGCGACACGCCCCCCTGCCGCCTGGCGGTACCTACAGGAGTCATTGACAACTGTTGACGCCAGTAAACCCCACTCATCCCCCTCCCACTGCCTCTACCCTTAGCCCTCCAACTCACAGTTCTATATTTGAACCCCTCTACTTTCGCCCCCTATAGTTTCCCACTGCTTTACCCTCTGGTTGCAATTGTATACAAGTTTGAATTCCATAAGTCATAGGAAGTAGCTTTCATCACTTCTACCATTGACCTATCTATGCCTCTTCTTTTGGTCCCAGGGAAGTAAGCCATGTCTCAGGTTAGCATGGGGTGAGAGAGTAAGTAGTATAGGGGAATTGACCCATGTCTCAGGTAAGCAACGGGTGATGGAGTAAGTAGTATAGGGGAAGTAACCCATATTTCAGGTTAGCATGGGGTGGAGGAGTTAGTAGTATAGGGGAAGTAACCCATGTCTCAGGTTAGCATGAAGTGAAGGAGTAAGTAGTATAGGGGAAGTAACCCACGTCTCAGGTTAGCATGGGGTGGAGGAGTTAGTAGTATAGGGGAAGTAACCCATGTCTCATGTTAGCATGGGTGAAGGAGTAAGTAGTATAGAGGAAGTAAGCCATGTCTCAGGTTAGCATGAAGTGAAGGAGTAAGTAGTATAGGGGAAGTAAGACATGTCTCAGGTTAGCATGAAGTGAAGGAGTAAGTAGTATAGGGGAAGTAAGACATGTCTCAGGTTAGCATGGGTGAAGGAGTAAGTAGTATAGGGGAAGTAAGCCATGTCTCAGGTTAGCATGGGGTGAAAGAGTAAGTAGTATAGGGGAAGTAAGACATGTCTCAGGTTAGCATGGGTGAAGGAGTAAGTAGTATAGGGGAAGTAAGCCATGTCTCAGGTTAGCATGGGGTGAAAGAGTAAGTAGTATAGGGGAAGTAAGCCATGTCTCAGGTAAGCATGGGGTGAAAGAGTAAGTAGTATAGGGGAAGTAAGCCATGTCTCAGGTTAGCATGGGTGAAGGAGTAAGTAGTATAGGGGAAGTAAGCCATGTCTCAGGTTAGCATGGGGTGAAAGAGTAAGTAGTATAGGGGAAGTAAGCCATGTCTCAGGTTAGCATGGAGTGAAAGAGTAAGTAGTATAGGGGAAGTAAGACATGTCTCAGGGTAGCATGGGTGAAGAAGTTAGTAGTATAGGGGAAGTAAACCATGTCTCAGGTTAGCATGGATGAAGGAGTAAGTTGTATAGGGGAAGTAAACCATGTCTCCGGTTAGCATGGGGTGAAGGAGTAAGTAGTATAGGGGAAGTAACCTATGTCTCAGGTTAGCATGGGTAAAGGAGTAAGTAGTATAGGGGAAGTAAACCATGTCTCAGGTAAGCATGGGGTGGAGGAGTTAGTAGCATAGGGGAAGTAACCCATGTCTCATGTTAGCATGGGGTGAAGGAGTAAGTAGTATAGGGGAAGTAAGCCATGTCTCAGGTTAGCATGGGTGAAGGAGTAAGTAGTATATGGGGAAGTAACCCATGTCTCATGTTAGCATGGGGGGAAGGAATAAGTAGTATAGGGGAAGTAAGCCATGTCTCAAGTTAGCATGGGGTGAAAGAGTAAGTAGTATAGGGGAAGTAAGCCATGTCTCAGGTTAGCATGGGGTGAAAGAGTAAGTAGTATAGGGGAAGTAAGCCATGTCTCAGGTTAGCATGGGTGAAGGAGTAAGTAGTATAGGGGAAGTAAGCCATGTCTCAGGTTAGCATGGGGTGAAAGAGTAAGTAGTATAGGGGAAGTAAGCCATGTCTCAGGTTAGCATGGGTGAAGGAGTAAGTAGTATAGGGGAAGTAAGACATGTCTCAGGGTAGCATGGGTGAAGAAGTTAGTAGTATAGGGGAAGTAAACCATGTCTCAGGTTAGCATGGATGAAGGAGTAAGTTGTATAGGGGAAGTAAACCATGTCTCCGGTTAGCATGGGGTGAAGGAGTAAGTAGTATAGGGGAAGTAACCTATGTCTCAGGTTAGTATGGGTAAAGGAGTAAGTAGTATAGGGGAAGTAAACCATGTCTCAGGTAAGCATGGGGTGGATGAGTTAGTAGCATAGGGGAAGTAACCCATGTCTCATGTTAGCATGGGGTGAAGGAGTAAGTAGTATCTATGTAGGGGAAGTAAGCCATGTCTCACATTAGCATGGAGTGAAAGAGTAAGTAGTATAGGGGAAGTAAGCCATGTCTCACGTTAGCATGGGGTGAAAGAGTAAGTAGTATAGGGGAAGTAAGCCATGTCTAAGGTTAGCATGGGGTGAAGGAGTAAGTAGTATAGGTGAAGTAACCCATGTCTCAGGTTAGCATGGGGTGGAGGAGTTAGTAGTATAGGGGAAGTAACCCATGTCTCATGTTAGCATTGGAGGAAGGAGGAAGTAGTATAGGGGAAGTAACCCATGTCTCATGTTAGCATGGGGGGAAGGAATAAGTAGTATAGGGGAAGTAACCCATGTCTCAGATTAGCATGGGGGGAAGGGGTGAGTAGTATAGGGGAAGTAACCCACGTCTCAGGTTAGCATGGGGTGGAGGAGTTAGTAGTATAGGGGAAGTAACCCATGTCTCATGTTAGCATTGGAGGAAGGAGGAAGTAGTATAGGGGAAGTAACCCATGTCTCAGGTTAGCATGGGGGGAAGGGGTGAGTCGTATAGGGGAAGAAACCCATGTCTAAGGTTAGCATGGGGTGAAGGAGTTAGTAGTATATGGGGAAGTAACCCATGTCTCAGGTCAGCATGGGGTAAAGGGGAGAGTAGTATAGGGGAAGTAACCCACATCTCAGGTTAGCATGGGGTGGAGGAGTTAGTAGTATAGGGGAAGTAACCCATGTCTCATGTTAGCATGGGGGGAAGGAATAAGTAGTATAGGGGAAGTAACCCATGTCTCAGGTTAGCATGGGGTGGAGGAGTTAGTAGTATAGGGGAAGTAACCCATGTCTCATGTTAGCATTGGAGGAAGGAGGAAGTAGTATAGGGGAAGTAACCCATGTCTCATGTTAGCATGGGGGGAAGGAATAAGTAGTATAGGGGAAGTAACCCATGTCTCAGATTAGCATGGGGGGAAGGGGTGAGTAGTATAGGGGAAGTAACCCACGTCTCAGGTTAGCATGGGGTGGAGGAGTTAGTAGTATAGGGGAAGTAACCCATGTCTCATGTTAGCATTGGAGGAAGGAGGAAGTAGTATAGGGGAAGTAACCCATGTCTCAGGTTAGCATGGGGGGAAGGGGTGAGTCGTATAGGGGAAGAAACCCATGTCTAAGGTTAGCATGGGGTGAAGGAGTTAGTAGCATAGGGGAAGTAAGCCATGTCTCAGGTTAGCATGGGGGGAAGGAGTCAGTAGTATATGGGAGGTAACCCATGTCTCAGGTTAGCATTGGGGGAAGGAGTAAGTAGTATATAAGGGAGGTAACCCATGCCTCATATCTCATAATGCATTTTCTGTACACTCGCCTGCTGGGACTCCCTTGCTCCTTTGAGCTTCTCTAGCCAAAGTAAAATGAGTCCTTCCAGCCCCTCAACTCCATGTATGTAGGCGGAGTCAAGGACACATCTGTTCACCTATTAAAATGATTTCTAAAGTAGAAGACCTGTCCTGTCCAAATGGCGCTGTCGTATCCCAGAAGTTGGCCCATCCCAGAAATTGACTGCGCATGCGCACTCCCTGTTTAAGCTCACGAGCCACAAACATCAATGAAAATAAATGATATTTTGAAAACTATGCTAACATCCCTCTCTTCTTATAGAATTTGAAAGGACAACAACCCTAATGATACTGTCCCTATGCCGTATAATTATGAAACGGGTAAAGTTTGAATTAATCATTTTGAAAAATATGGCCAACTTCTGGGATGTTCGACTTTCGGTATACGACAGCACTATACAACCATACAGCCACTCACTCCTCCCCCACTCCCGCCATCTACGCTCTGTCAGTTTTACTTCTTCTATAATTACTGCCTCCATCCCTTCACCCCCATCCACCAGGCCCACACACACCGACACATTCCTCCTAACATGCCCTTGCCCTCAACATACTTGTAGCAGGAAATGATGGTGTGAATGGTGATCTGTTAAGCTACTGCCGGTCAATGTACAGTACTCCCTAGCGACACCTGCGCCATCAGCCTGTATCCTATAGGGCAGTTTAATTTGTTGGCAGCTGAAAGCACACCTGGATTCCAGGTAATCATGTGTTAGAGGAGACAGCGTCAGCCCCCACAGGCCAGGTTACTGTGTGCCATCTGACAACTGGCACTAGCGACATTTTAGCCCTTAAACTTTTAAGGGCCGCTGATGCAGCAGTGTATAGTGCCCGCTGGTCGGCATGAAGCACCAATAAAGTGCAGGCAAGTCTGCTCGCCAGCATTTTATTGGGGCATCATGCACACCCCTGGGACTGTATCAACCCTATAGCATTTCTTCGTTACGGGCAGCTTGTATCAGTGCATCTTGATGATCCTATGGAATTTACCCGACTCTGGGAGTCTGCAGGACCCACTAAGTCTTGGACTAAGCTCACTAGTACTTCATTTGTGCATCTTGCCGACCTGTTGGTGCAGTCTTGCATGTAGGGGCCCTTAATGGTTGAAGACTGAATGATGTTTAAAGGTGTATGTCCCTGTGTCGCCATAATGCAACAATATGTAGTACTCACCCCAAAATGACACTTTTCAAATGTATTTGTCCCCACTGGACTGTCATGATAGACCGATAAGTTATTTCCAAGGGCTAGATTCATGCATCAGGGCGATTAAAGAGTATGGCCAAGGGACGTGAATATAGCTTCTTAGAGCCACCACCTAGCCACAGCGCAGGAGTAGTGCAATGCACTAATGATGGGCTGAGTCTGTACATTGTAGGTACTGGAAATGGGATGATAAAGAGGGACAAGAGGTAATTACTTCTTTTACCAGCTTGTGATTGATTGTCAATACAAGGGGAGATGAGTGCACTGCTCCATTAACAAAGGGACCACCACATGCTGTCATGCAATCACTCTATCACTAATTCCTACATTATGGGATTTCTTCTTTCTGGTTGAGTCGCAGAAACCGCCTTTCTACATTCCGCGAAGAAGACCCCAATCGCAATATACTGCGCCCTAGCATTTTTGCCTTGCCCCGGCCCAGGCCACCTTGAACCCCAAGCACCCCCACGCCCCCATCCACCAATCAGCCCCCCCCCCCACTTCCCATCGACAGACAAGCTAATCGAAGAAATAGGGGGTGTGAGACTACACACGTGTTGATTTGGCATGGGGGACCTTGGCAGAATCAGGGGCTGAAGACGGAGAGGAGCAGGATGTGACCATTGTACAAATGTAATATGCCGCTCCCGCTGGGCCTACTGCCGTCCAGTCGCAATGCAATACATTTAGTGAAACTTAATTCTGAGCTCTAGAAGCTTGTTGCCCCCGGGGAGACATTGCCACCAGCCCCCTTTTTCCTGCGGCCACCAATCTCGGCCTTGCCCCTGGAGGTTTGGATGCCGTTAATGGATGCCCCCCGCCCCTCCCTGTGCGGGTAATACATGGTGCAGGGGCAGGAGGAGGAACAGGTGTGCCTGGCCAAGTCTGTAGGGAGAAGGTGATGGGGGAGGGGAGGTACAGGTGTAGGTAGGGGTTGGGGTTAGGTTAGGAGAAGGGGGATGTATATCCTGCAGATCGAGAGGATGTTCTATAGAAACAGCCAGAAGAGAATAAGCCCCATGATAAGATTAATAGCAAGATAAGATTGGCGCCGTAAGATTAATAACAGGACGTGCGAGTTTGGACAAATATTCTTGGCCAAGTCACTCTATCAGATTATCAAAGTATTCTCAAGTACATTTTGACTAGCCCATTACAAACATGTCCCTCCTTATATAGAATGCCATAATTGAGCAGGCAAACAGAAGGGACAAAAGGTCATACTCCGCACCATGCCCCCATTCTGTGACCATGACCTCGGCCGCCTGAGTGTTGTCAGGGCAGGGTAGAAGTCAGACATCATGTGCAGGAGAGCAGAAACCCCCAAACAAACAGCGACCTTTAATTCAAAGTCACCACATCTACGCCCTAAATCCCTGGGGGTGCCACTGCACTGGGCCTTTATTCTTATCTTGGCAGGATCTATACATAGGTGCCTCTTTCCACCCCCTTAAAGGCGTGTCTCATCTGCCCTACAAATCCCCATAGACTGTGACGGCTTAGGAGTTTCTTGAGTTTAAAACAAAGCCCTGCTATGTGCTCTAGGGGCCCCCAGCAGAGGATGCCTTGCCACTAAGACTCCATCAATTATTGCCGGCTGTCCGTTGCCGGGCCCTGTGTCCACGTTCCGTGCTGTAGATTTACCGGCGGCCCCAAAAAGCCCTCTCTTGCCATTTTGTCCGGGAGCATTAGAGAGGCTTTCCCTCGCCACGGCCGGGCCTGACAGTTCAATTATTCTTGACATCACAACGAAGATGCGCCTTTTCTATGCTAGCGTGCTGGTGTAAGGCCTGTATAGTGCTGGGTGTATGCTGGGGGGGGGGTAGGGGCAATATTTGCTGGGGAGCTCTTGACTGTTACTATTCCAACTTCTGGCGGTTACTATCCCATCGACAGGTACCTTGAGATACTCTCCTGTTCAGAAAAATGTAGAGATGGCCGAGGTCGGGGGTTGGTTGGGACAGAAAGGATTCTAGCAGTGAAGTCTTTATGGACTGGAAAGGTTACGTGGTAGAGTGAATAGAAGACTGTGTGGAGGCGGACAGCCGCCAGCTGGGACTGAGGGCTTCATGACACCCTCCTCCAGGCCTGATCCCCTCCTCCAGGCTCTGCTAATGGCGCGTGAGTCAGGGGTCGACCTGATGGGCCCTGCAACACCCAACTAGGTCAATCCTCCAGGGCCATGCACGAAGACACTCCGGGCTCTAATTGCTTTGTGTCAGAATACAAGAAAATACCCTCTGAACCTAATGTGTGGTTGGAAGATAACAAGCATGAAATAGCCTCATTTTCTGTTATCTAGTAATAGATTGATGTATAATACCCAATGCACTCTCGCCCACTCACTCACATTGAGACGTTTAATGGTTCAAATTCCCATACTACTATGGCGAAGAGCTGTGTTCAGTCTGCCCCGTAAGAGACTTTCTATGCAATCCTAATATATAAGGTAGCCTTCTAACATCATGTTGAAAAGTTGGTGGTTTGTAGTATTAAATAAGTAAGTAAATGGCACAACTTTGTTTATTAAAAAAGGACTGAAATATTTCCATAGTACCCGGTCCAAATGCCCATCCATATACTACTAGCATGACGCACACCCCCTTTGTAGCCTGTGTCGTAAGTAGGGTGTAAATGACGACACCTCCCTCGTAGATTAGTACCACACTGACTGCGGATCTCATTTCCCTAGCCTGGAGCCACTCGTGACTTCTGGGCCGCGTGCCTTATAAAACCAGATTGAACAACCTACTGAGGGCCCATAACGAACCTCCGACAAACCAAGGATCAAATGATGGAAGTTGACTGACCAATAAGCGACCGTCTTCCCTGACCTCCGGCCTCATTTGGGGTTTAACCCTTAAAGGCCGAAATGTTCTGGTCATTTGTCGTCCTGATGCTTGGGTGCATCCCTTAGCGAGTAACTCGCCAAGGCTACATTCATGTATAATGTCAGCTTGGAAGGGTGTGATGCACTCCGATGGGTCGATCTGATGCAATAGGGGTGAGTAACTCGCCAGGGCTGCATTGGTGCATTATGACGACAAAGGAAATAAACCATAACACATTTTGTGACCGCTAGAGGGCTAAAAGGTTAACACCCCCTGGGGGTGGTTCAGGTGGGTGTGGAGGGGGGGGGGGGTACCGAGGGGATCGTTAGTGTTGACCCCGCTTTGCCCTCTCCACCTTATAGAACCGGGAGGCAAGGTCCATAGGCATCTACCTCCATAGCTCAATGCAACAAGAACAACAAGAATACCTCAGCAAAACTTGAAAGTATGAAGATTTATTTTGTATTTTTTTGAAAGATTTTTGAAGAATAGCCGCGTGTCTCCTCGGGGTCTGAGCGACAAATGTAAAAAGAAAGAAGGATGCTGTTGATTTCTATGCATAATTTAATATATAATTGGCATAAAGGACGTCTTCCCAATATTGATTACCGAAATATCAATGGTATTCTAATAGTACCGATATTAACACATCAATATTTGAGAAAATTACTCATTTTTGCCGCCTGAATCTATAGACCTGGCATACACATATGGCTGTTAGATGCTAATGCCCACCACTACTACTCACATGCATATAGTCGCCCATACACTTCTCCAGTATAGAGACCCTGGAGGCAATTTGATCCCACAGCAATCCTACACAACCACTGTCACCTGTGGCGTGCCAGGTCGCCGTCCATCCAGCATAGAGTGCAATGGAATATACTCCCAGCCTCCGGCATTTTAGCATACCACCCCTGATTACCATGGAAACCGTGTGATTGAATTTAATTCTTTTTGGCGGGTCTACCTTCCCAGCTAACCCTTTAAAGGCCGCTGATCAGGAATGCATCATGCCCATTGGTCGGCGTGATGCACTAATGAAGTGCTGCAAAGTCTGCTCGCCAGCACTTCATTAAAGCATCAGGCCGTTCTCTGGGAGTGTATTAACCCCGTAGGATCGGCATGATGTATGAATGCAGCCCTGGCGAATTATTCGCCGGTGCTTCATCCATGCATCATGACGGCCAATGGTCCTTAAAGGGTTACCCAGTCCCGGGGACGGCCGCTGCCCCTGAGGTCGGCCGTGGGTAGGTGACGGGGACCAGTTTCATGAATGTAATGAGACCGGTAGGTTGCCTCTTGAATGCCGAACTCAGCGGCCAATGATAAATTCGGAGCCGGCTCCAGTCGCTGGAGCACAAAAGAATGCAATAATGTGGCCATCAAGCAGGATGGAAAAGGGCCCTAGGCCGAGAGGTGCTCCCGTAATGACCGCATCGCATGACCCATCAAGGGCAAGGGAGTGACCAATAAGGGTCAGTTGTAGGCGAGCATACATGAATTGGAGGGTGCATGTACACTGAAAAAAATGCCGTCAAATTAACGGCCATAAAAACGTTGGGATGAAAATGCCACCCTTACTTTCACAAAGATCTCTTGTAACACAGTAGTTTACTACTGCTGATAGAAATTATATTGTTTCAGTGCCATGCAATTATGATGGCCCACTGTTCACTTTTGCAAAGGTTGCTGGTAGATTTAGTGGTTACTCCTTAGAGTGTATGTCTGTGTGGGGGTGGGAAGGGGGAGGGGTATGTACATATATGCGAATGGATAGGGTGGTAAGTGGCATGTGAACTCGAGGACTGATTGAGTGAGTGAGTGTGTACATGGGCAACATGAAGGCTCCTAGTATCAATACACAAAATGTCACTAACAATCACGCACCCACACAGTCTAGACTGCATCCATATTCTCTATTATCTTTTCCTCAAATCCAGCCCCATTCATTTCAGCCATAGGTGAGGCATGTTGCTTAATAAGGACTTATATCTCAGCCGCTTTCTCCTTTGGTGGCAAGGAACGACACTCAGCTAGATAGTTTTAGCCAATCTACCCAATTGCAGAAATGAGCAGTCACGCCTTCAATGCATATTTCTTTTCATTAAAGAATACCAGTCTGATTTCTGATAACAGACAGAGCCACTATGCTGGTCTAATACAGTGTTTGGCCACATGGATAGATAGTAGGAAGCATTTTACTTTTGCACATATGTATTTTTGGAAATGACATGGTCAAAGCTCACAAAACATAATGTGATGTAACACCCACATTCTACGATAATATTTAACACGTATATTCACTCAACAAGCCTAAGTGATACAATTATCTGTTCAGCGTAAAATAATGTTCGATCCACCAGTCGATATTGGCATTGACTTGCTTTATTTGTTAAATGTATAAGATTGTAATTGCCAAAGAGTCTAAAGGTTATAAGCCTCCAGCAGGCTTTCAACAATTCTAATGGTCAGTAGACTGTTTGATTTGTATTCCCAGTGGTCTAGATGTTCAATTGAACATTGGCTGGTCATCCCTCTCTATTCAGTGAACACCCTTAGGGCAGCTTTGTATCAACCACTCCCCTTGTTGATATTCTATACCTACTCTTGCCACAAATAAATGCGGGCCACTCTCCTGTAGAAAATAAGGAATTGTGAGTACCAGTTGCCAGTCTTAGATTTTCAGTTATTGGCCCAGAGTGATCCACTAGACTGGTCCCATTCCAGGCGCCTTGTGGCCCTTTATAAGAGTTTGGCAATGGAATTATAGGCCTCTTTTCGCCCAGGGTCGGTATATATATTTCATCAGTTCGCCTGTCGCCACTGCCCCAAAATCGCCAAGATTGAGTGTGAGTCTCCCTGTCCAAATCGCAGCCTGCCATTAGGTAGTGACGGATTGGGGGGCGTGTGGGGGTGGGTGAGGTGGCAAAAGGCAGCATAGAAGGGTGGTACTATGATCTAGGACCATAATTCGTGGTTGACAGCAAGCCGCGTGGCAGCTACAATTTGTTTTTGAATGCTCGGTGTGGCTTGGTGGTTGACAGCATAAGGGTAAGAGAGCAGGAGCCCAGTGTGAAAGGGCCTCTCCCTGTGGGGCATTTCAAAACAACAAAATATCACACCTTCTGTAATAGTATTGACAGATTCAGTTTTGGTATTTATAAGGAGCAATGTTAGCAGCCTAAAATACCTAATGCGGGACACTACAGTTGCAGTGACGTAGTGCAAGCTGCTTGTACAGAGAGTTATGGTATAGAGTGCACTGTTAATATCTACTGTTGAATCCATTAAGTCTCCTCATAAACTGAACAGTGATCTCTGTGAAAATAACGACGGATCTCTGGCAACTTTGGGACAAGGATTTCACCACTATTTCGATAACATTTCCTTTTACATTGTGTTTCAGCAGACACAAGGGGCTGTGGTAGCATGCCATGGAGTACCATTGGCCTCTCTAGCATAGACAATGCAACAGTGTGATGACCATGTGTTCCTAAGTGGAGCGGTTGTATGAGATCTGCACACCCCCCTACCACTGCTAGACACTATTGCAGACTAGTTTTACGTAGGTACAGCCAAATCACTATCGCAATATAAATACTGTGCAAGGGACATGTGCCACAAAGAGTACAGAGGATGCGAAGCGAAGTTAGGCCATGTTGAAACAGCCTCCAGGGGGGGGGGGGTCTCCAGCCGACATAAATCACCACCAATCTTCCCAGGCCGGGCCCTTCTATATCATTGCCCGGCACTCAGTCCACACCCCCACTCACATACAAATTACCATGGAAATTTCATGCTGGATTAAAACAAGGAATCAATCTTCCGCGGTAAGCCCTCTTTGTCCCTGCCCACGGTTCTCAAGCACCTTCCCTAAGATCCACCCAAAGTCGACCACACTTTAAGCACTTTAATTTCGTTCTCACCCAAATTTCTAATTACTCTTTCTTCGCCTCAGGCCTCCCTATCCACTCCACTGCCTAAATATCTCTAACTTACATTAGGGCCAAAAAGGCTGTTGATCCATCTAGATCCAGCAGGGAGGATAGGTTGGATTCTTTACTTGATCTCTTAATCCTTCATAGCCTAAAACCTATAATAGAATTTATTCAGGATCTGTAAGATCTGGCAACTAACGAATCACTGATGCAACTAGTGGATGACAAATTTCTCCGAAATTGGAAAGAAAATACAATGTCAGTCCTCTTTTCTTGCTAGTCAGTATGGAGTAACTTTTTGGCCCTGTCGGTAAAGGACCCCCTGTTTTCCTACAACGCCTTCTGCTATACTGCGTTCTTGTATCTTATAATTATATTCTCTGGTTATTCTTCTCCTTCTCTCCAAGCCTCATCTCAAGTTCATTCCCTTTCTCTCCTAAATCCCTTTCTCTCCTTTATCCTCTCCACTGTATTATTGACTTTGAGGGCTGGGTCGTTTTGGTGGATCGAATTGCAAAGCAGTACTAGGCTTCACCCTGATTTGTGCCTGCTATGAATTGGGCAATAAAAAGAGTAGTTGTTGCACTAATCCCCGCACCAGCAACAACACATGAAAGAATTACCTTCAGTGCTGGGGAGTAGGATGGTATGAATACGAGCAGTGGTGGAGGGGGGGGGGTGCTCCTCAGGAATGTCTTCTCACCAGAAGGGGAAACTGGTGAAAAGAATTATTAACTGAGGCAGTGCAGAAGATAACCAGTATCTGATGTGGCTTTCTCTCCTCCACCTAGTTACAATGATACACATGGAATCAGCCATCAGTCATACTCATTATATCCATTACATCATATAAGGTTAATGATAACAACTTCATATCTTTAACACTATACATTCCTGGGCCACGCCTTTTCATTTCTCCTAGCATTTGGACCACTGCCAAAGGGCTTACTCTCAGGAGGAACCAAACTTTCTCTGAACAGCTATATACACAGACTATAGCCAACTTCTCCCGTATATAGCAGCATTTACATATCCATGAATCTAAAGAGGGACAGGTAAACCATAATGCTCCCCCCCTCTGTAGTTCTCTATATATGTATACATACAACAGATGACTAGACCATTAAGAATCAACCCGAGCAGCTCTTTGGATGCTGTCTTATTGCCGAGCTGCTCATAGACATAAAAGTATCAAAAT
The DNA here is from genome assembly GCA_949317995.1 of Acholoe squamosa. NCBI lineage: Eukaryota > Metazoa > Annelida > Polychaeta > Phyllodocida > Polynoidae > Acholoe > Acholoe squamosa. Next base: position 11,495,398 of record OX439039.1, read on the forward strand.
ACCTATTAGTGATTATGCATGCCTCCCTACTGACGTGCTGCCAGGCTGCGACACGGGTCACCAAATCTCTTTAAGGGCTGCTAATGCATTAATGCATCATGCTCATTGGTCGTCATGATGCAGAAATGCAGCCCTGCATTCATGCATCATACCGACCCTACAGTACGGAAGCCATATCTCCAATATGGAATCAATGTAAAATGGAACATAAAAAAAACTACTGTCAAACCTGAAAATTCACCTATCAAAGTAGATAATCTGCTGTCAATATGATATATTCCCCTCTAAACTGTCAAGTTGACAGCAGATTTCTTTCTAATTTGACAGTTGACAGTGGAAAAATCATGTTTTTTTTTTATCAGGTGTCTACATATTTTTGCTGTCAACTGTCATGTTGACAGTTGATGGCAGATTTTCTTCTTACTTGAAAGTTGACAGTGAAAGAAATTATGTTCTCTTATCAGGTGTCAACATGATTTTTCTGCTGTCAACTGTCAAGTTGACAGTTGACAGCAGATTTTTCTTAACTTGACAGTTGACAGAGGAAAATTTCATGTTGACAGCAGGTTTTCTTTTTCAAGTTGACACTTGACAGGGGAAATTATCATGTTTGACAGCAATATCTTTTTAAACTTCATCTTGGTGGTTGTAAGAAAATCATGCCGATTTTGAAGTGCATGTTTTTTTTTGTTTTTTTTTTGTGGTGTGGCCCTTCACAGCTTCCATACTACGGAAGGGATGATACAGTCTCAGAGGGTCGGCATGATGCTCGAATGAAGTGCTGGCGAGCAGTCTCGCCAGCACTTCATTGGTGCATCATGACGATCATGATACTCCTGCATCAGCGGCACTTAAAGGGTTAACCACGCACACATACCACCGTGGCAGCTATCCAACCATCAACCAACCATCAAACCAACTCACTGAAGGAGGGATGCACTATTCTAGACTTCTTTTTCCCTGGTGCAGCTTTACCCTTGGAGGGTAGCAGGATGCTGTCCCTCTCATTCCCTTTTGATGCGTTGATGCACTAAGGTGGCAATCGTGAGTAACTCGCCAGCATTTCCATGTTGCATCATGTCGCCATTGTGCGAGTGCATCACTACTGTGCAGTCATGGATTGGCAAGGTAGTGGTGAGTTACTAATTAGTTCTTCATCCATGCATCATACCAACAAAATGACAAATTAAAGCAGTGTGCCACCCATACAGGGTTTAAACATAGGACATCAAACGTGGGCGGCGGTCCCGCGGAGGACCATTAACCAAAGTCCGCGGACCGCACAATGGCCCATGGCGGTGTACATGCGGGTGTCGGGTGGTTTTTGTGGCCTCTCCTCCATGGCCGATGTTCATGACGGAGGGCAGTATATTCTCCTCCTGGGCTCCTCCAGACTGCCTGATCATTGACCACGTGACCCTTTGATGTTGAGCCGTCCTGGCCATAGTCACCGCCATGCTCCGACCCCTTGTCTCTTCTGCTGGAGGATGTCCATACATGTCCAGTGTACATGTAGCTACTGCATGGCTTGAATTGGAACAGGTTGTATGGTCAATGTAGTCACTACAAACACCTCAAACATGTTCAATATGGCCACTAGCTTGAATTGAAACATATTGCGTATGTTCAGTGCAGTCACTGACTTGCATTGGAACACGTCAAACATTTCAATGTGGCCAGTGCATGGCTTGTATTGAAAAAGGCTGCAAATAAATTGTTTTGGAACAGGATGTCCAATGCTGTTTCTTGTAGTGAATGAATGAAAGGTGCTGGACAGGAACAGCGTGTCACCAGTTTTTGGGACAGAACAATAAAGTGGCATCAATATTTCATCTTACACTGTAAAGAAAATGTTGTCAAAGTACCGGTGAACTCCTTGTCTCAAAATTGCCAGAGATTCATCGCTATTTTCACGAAAGACCCTTATGCTTCTGTACCTAACTGTACTGCCATCTGGGGCTTCATTGTGGAAACAACACTCCTCCACTGGAATATGAAAAGGGGGATTCACTCTTCAGTTTTATGAAGAATCCTGGTTGATTCAAGAAATCTAGAAAATGCTACACCCATGCCCTTTTTTTCCTTCCGCACAATAAGTAATGAGGTAAGAAGCAGAAAGAGCTTTATTAAACGATATTCAATGAGAGAAACTTGGCAGCAGAGTAGAGTTTAAAATGTTAGTCTTTGGTGTTGACTGACGAAAAGGCCAGGATTGCAGTGTGGCATATGGCAGCTCTTCTTAAAGCGACCTCGTTTAGCCGACACAAATAGGTACACCACCATGGAGGATGTCGCCACCCTGAGCCTTCGACACAGAAACCGTATCTAGACAGCATTTAATGTACTGGTTATGTACTGAGCATAACGTGAGCCGGTGCGGCCAGGGTGGGGCTGAGGGTATCCCATTATAACAGTGATACTCTGGTACGCCCGGCCGGGGCTGGCAGCCTGGGCAGGTTTATATCACGCCTATTGATTAGCACTTGTTGTACATCCCAGAGACTACAGGGGGCTGAGGTTGGTGGGAAGCACTCTCAGGTGTCTGAGATCTTGTACCGGGGTGAGATTAGCCCTGCTCACGGCCTGGGCGGGGCTCTAGCGTGTTGGCGAGAGTACTTTATAGCGGACAGACGCCCAGCTGATCAATGTAGATCGCCGACCGCACTAACAATGCTTTACGACGCGGCCTAAGGCAAAGCTTTACCCTGATGGCGCCCCCGTGAGCCCCTGTGAGCTTCTCGGAACCACGCCCCACCCCGAGCTGCTCCCTCCCCTACCGGCCAGAGCTGCTGGGCGCGCCGCCAAGGCAAAGAAACAATTACGGAGCCTAAATGGAGGCCTCGGCGCTTGTCCTGGGAATGGAAGTTGCCAAACACAGGGTTGATGCTACTGCTGTTACTGCTTAATTCACTGTGCAAGTTGCCGTATCACCTGTTGTAGAATGCATAGCTGATTCCAAGAACTACTCCCAACACTCAGCTGCGAAGACCTTCAACTCTGACCTACTCCCCCAAAACTAACCTGAAATACCCCCCTACCCCCACCCCCACCCCCCACACACACACACAGTGAGCTGAACACCTTTAAAATTCATGTCACAAGTGACTTGCTGCCCTTCCAGATAGTTGCTGCCCCCACACTGATCTGTTGCCCTCAGACTGTTGTCCACACACTGAGCAGCCACCTCCACAATGAGTTGCTCAATCACAGTGAGCTGCTTTCCTCACATTCAGCTGCCTACTCCCCCACACTCGGCTACCTCTTTGACCCTCGTTCAAATCCTCCCCAAAAAGAGCTACTCATCCAGAGTTTGTAACTCCCTCATATCGAGCAGCTCACCCTCACACCGATCATCTCTCCGCACTACATAGGTTATCTACGTTCTAAGCCTTTCCGCATGTTCAACTGCCACCAGGGGCGTCGGTTCAGTGTTAACACATACATAGATTGCAGCAGAGATGTCTTGAATATATTCCAACGCAAGAGCGTAATGTTATGAAGCTATAGAGAGAAGTACCTGGGAAGAAGCTGCTGTAGTCCAGACGTGTCACGTCTGACAGGCTCAGACTGATTCCTCATTCGGCACTCATATATCGCTGGTATTTTTAGGGACGGGGGTGTAACATAATGTCTCATCTAATTAGGTGCTGACAGCAAGACATATAATGTATACATGACGTCTGACTCTCCCATAGGTAAAGCTGACATATATCAGTTTAAGTTTCTGGCCAGAATATATCCAATTAAGGGCCAGGTATGATTTCTTATTTGATTCATAGATGATTTTAGATAAAAAATCTTTTTTGGGGTAAAAAAGTCCACAGAACTACGGATCAGGCCAGGTACCTGCCTGCCCATATAACGAATGGCGTAAACCAAGGCTGGCACAAAAAGAAGAAGATAAAAGGTTGATGATTCTATTGAGTTTGAGTGAACACTCATCAAATGATTATAAATACAAAAGTTTGTTTAAAGCTGGTATAAAATCTGGTGTAGCCTTTTCTGATATGTATTTCATAGAATTACATACCCCTCCCTATGTAGTAGGGTTCAATTTCTTTCTGGTAATAGCTGGTCCATTATATGCACAATACAGGACATCAGTATGGTCCTTTGGTAGGAAGGGAAACACTTGGTTAATTAGTTCTGGTCACAGCCCCATGGTGGCAGCACTGATTGGCCTGCACCCCTGCCACACATCCAAATCAAAGTCGCCAACAGTAGGGAATACAACTTTGCTTTATGGCTTCAGACTGGATTCAGGCTTCAAAACTGGATAAAATGCTGAAAGCATTATATTTTCACACAGATATATGATTAGATTTAGCATGGTTAGAACTTACAAAATAGATTGAGATTTCACCAGAATACTGTAACTAGTACTGTGATGATAGACATGTAGAAAGTGGAATATCTATATATTTGAGATCTTGTAGCAGCTTTAACTCTCCCCTACCTTGGCAGGCGATGACCATGGAATATGGAAAGGAAGGACACATACCTGGAAGTAGATAGAAAGAGGAGATACATTAATTAATTACATTCACAGTGATATGACTGATTAATGATGAGATGCAGAAAGTAAACATGTGTTTTATTGTAGTCTAGGGTAGCTCTTGGACAAGAAATAGCTTATGTTTTTGATCTCTTGTATAATGATTTCATCATAATCATTAAGGCAGACAGTACACTGGCAACCACTGCGTTATGTCTCTAACCCGTTTAAGAGAGTTTTGAAGCTTAACGCCAATTTCCTGTCAACATCCTGTATGGGTGTAGCCCAGACGAGTTACTCGCCAGTGCTTCATCTTAGCATTACGTGACCCTTAATGCACTCTAAGAAATTACTGTTAAATCTACCAGGGATCCTCATGAAACTGATCAATGAACCACTGTATATGTATTGCAGTGAAGCTCTGCCAGCGGTGTAGTACAATGAAGCCATAATTATCAGAATATGACTACAGTGCATAATGTGGTACAAGAAATCTTCATGGAAATAACAATGGATCTATGGCAACCTGGGGGCATCGATTTCACCGCTATTTCCACAACATGTTTTCACAGTGTAGGGTAAACACGAGCGTATGTGTATACATATTAAGTAACACCAAGCCATGCTCCCAGGCCCTAGAGGAGGTGGTGGGTGGATGATGATGGTGATGGGGGATGTGTGATACACACCCTGGGCAGAATTGTGTTGACAGCGGGAAGTGTTTATTCATACCTTAGGGCCCCTCGTGGTACAAGGGTCAGTCTGGTCTGTGATAGGGGCGAACATGATCCAGCCGCCTACCTACGCCTTTCTACACCTTACCCATATCTCCATACACTACTACCCCCTCCCTGAGCTACAGCATCTACACACTGGGCTCCTGAGATCCAGAATTCCGCTAAGAAGGGAGGGGGGCTGGGGAGGCCTTTGTCCACACTGTAATGCGAAGGTCATATTTGTAAGCATGTATACAACGGAATGATATACTCCCTGTGAAATTTACCCGACGTCCACTCCCCCTTAAAGATATATTTCTTCTATGACTCAGCTATTTGGTAATTATTCTTACATCCACCTCATCCCCTCTGATGCACAGCGGACCAATTGCAGGGTAGATAATGAAAATCCCTATGTCTAGACGACCAAGTAGACATTGTGTCTCTAAACATGTAGTTGCCTGAGTCATTTCTAGGTTATTTGGCTCGGGAGATCAACATATCCAACCCATGCTGAACCTAGGCAGATCAGGCCAGGTCCAGGGTTCCCACGGACATGCATCGATAATGTCACCAACGTATGGTCTCCAGTTGCTAGGGTTACGATGCCCGTGGCACCCCCAAGCGAGTCCCCTGTGAATTATCCCGGGCAGGGATTGTAATTATCTTCATGTCAGTTTGGGCGTTTCCAAGCCATTTCACTCGGCATGGGATATCATATCAAGAACCAGTAAGGCGTGGGGGAGGGGGCAAGAAAAGCAATGTGGGTTTAGGGGGGGGGGGTGGAGTGTATAAGTACATATAATTATGGTGGAGTTTTCAAGGGGGTGAGTGCATTCTTGCCATCGATCGTATTTTTAAGCAACGGAATGAAATAAAGCTGTAGTCCGCACACAGTGAGAAAATTGATACCTTCAAGATAATTATAAGCATGGGGGACATTCATACCCTTTGTTTTGACATTCCTTTTCCTATCAACTCCTGTGAATATTCGACATATTAATTAGAGAGCGATCCACAGTGGAAAGATAATATCCTGGTATTATCCACAGGTCTGCAGGAAACAATTCATTAGGTACAGGATAACTTACAATGAAAAGCTATCAAATATGCGCATTTTCCTTCACAATAAATGAAAATTACGGCAGTTCAAGCATTCTAGGATGTACTTTGATAATGGTACACAAATTAGTTGGGAACCTTCCTTAAATACCTGCAGTACTGGGCACACTGGGAAGCAATTAAGCGAGCGGGTCGGGGTACACTTGGTTAAAATGACCTGCTTATTGGAGCGGCAGCAGCTGCAGGTGCCCTACCTGAGGAGACCTGGGAGCAGCTCCAAGCTGCTCACAATAACCACTAGAGTCAGATAAGATCTAGATAAGCAACAGCGATGGGAATAATTGCGGGAAAGGTTCGCGGAGAAATCCTCAATCATAGTAATTGACAGTTATTGTGGAATCAGGCATCCATAGAAAAGCCGCCCTGCCCCGTCAGTCAGCCACTCAAGTACAGCGTTAGGGTAGAGTAAGGGACGTGGGGAGGGGATGGGAAGGAAAGGAAATCCTTGTAGTGCTACCAAAGTAATAGCATATACCACAGAGGTCCTCATAGTGCATTGTACATTATCATATTGGTGTAGACCTATTATAGACTGTCGACAACTCTCTACAAGCAAATGGAATGCATTAACATCTCATCAGATAACACCCTCTATTCAATGCATTGTATTTTTTTGTTACATTATAAAACTAATAACCAGACCCCTTCATGCTAACTAGCCGCCATCAGTGTCTGTCTTACGAGGTACAAGATCTGATAGTGGCGACCACACTAGGTCTAGGACTCCCTTCTGTGGCCTATATAACAAACACCTAATCCCCCAGACACACGTGCACACCCAGTTTTGCCTACACAAAACCCTAGTCTAGCCCAGCACAGCAATATCCACCATCTACTCAGCACACCCCTCCCCTAACGACCCCATATCAGCCCCTCATCCCCCAAGGTGCTGGGCCAGGCTGGCTTTGTCCAAACGGAAATTCTCTACCATGGTATATTGGTCGGATCTGACAAGTCGCAATGACTGATTAGTAGGGACTGTGATGAACACGCCGGCCGAGTATGTCTAACAAGTCATCTATTATTCATAATCCGTGGATGGGGACGATTCTCCCTCGGGTCAGCCAGACTCCTGACGCGCCGCGCCCAACCCACCGACAACCGGGAGAGGCTGGGCTGTGGCACCGGCTTCGAGCCCTGCGTAATGAATAAATTATCACACCTTAAATAGCCTATGAAATTGGGAATTAAAACTGACACCTCGATTAATTCATTTCATAAACAATGCCAGCGATAGTTAGGCTCACCTATGCTTCAAACGAGGCGTCGAATTAGCGCCTGTATGAGGCACCGCCATTGCTTTACGAGAACGCCAACCTTGTGCAATTGCCAAGACGCCAGGAAGGCTTCAATCACATAAAACCTACAGGAAAAGCTAGCACTGGTGTCCGCTGTTGCCGACAAAATCTCTTTTGCATGCCCACATTCATTTGGTGGTTGGAGTTGTCTGAGTAGGAATTGAAAGGTACGGCCGCCACATGGGCCTTGATTGCATTAGGTGCTTCTGCCACTGACTGTATAGGAAATGGCCAAGATTTATTAAGAGCAAAAAGAAGGAAGGGAACTCAACCAGACGCTCCAGGAGATTGCTTAGTAATGGTTATTATAGTTGGCACAAAATGAAGGGTCTGAAAAGGAAAAAAACTATCAAAGTGACAATGTATCAAGGAATTCCTTCACTTTAAAGTACCGAAATGTGTTAGATGTGAGACATTGTCTGACTGACAAAGCCAGTGTAGGTTGTTGGGATAAACGACTTAAATGTTGTTTAGAATTTGGGATTCACATTCTAAAGGCCCCATTAAGCCACAATACGTACATAATAATCCACAAGGAAAGTGGCGTCCCCACCTTATAAATGCTTGTATTATGGGCATAATTGGCCACACTCTAAGAATTGGCATTTCTACTAAGCTGTATACTAAAAATCACAAAATGATAAGCCGCAGTAAAGGAGTGTACTTCCCACATTAGAGCCCCGGGGAACAATATACTGTGTAAAGCACTGTGCTACAAGGAATCTCTCGGTTAAAGCTTTGTCCCAAAGATGCCAGAGAAGCGTTGTAATTTTGATGGCATATCTTTTTACTATAAAATACATTGTAAAGAAATGCTACAGACATAGCCTTTCCCCAGCCGTTCATGACAGTTTAGAAGTCCCACTGCTCTCTCCTGCATCCCCCGATGTCTCGCGTCAAGCCACGCGCTAAAGTCACGTGACAACAGTCCTTGGGGAAATCTGGGGCGCCCTCTAACGGAAGACGCGCGTCACCACGTACGGCGCAGCTGGTGCCCGCCATTTCTGCTGCCCAGTCCATAATCTAGCCAGTAACAGGCGCAGTTTCCGGCCGAATTAACAGACATGTAGGCAGCGTGAGAGTGCCTATGTGCACGGGACTAGACCCAGTACTATAGTGATTGTAAGATAAATATACCAGATGAGGGACGCTATACATCACATTGTTCGTAGAATGCATGTATCTGCTGATGTATATAAACAACATGCAGCGGAGGTAACTGTACTGTATAACTAAAGTTTTACAGTGCTTTTGTTATTGTGTACAACTCTATGAACGTATTGTAAATCTCAATCTAGGGAATTTTACACACAGACATCTAACCCTGCATATAGACATGTCTATAAAAAAAAACAATAACGCGTTACCTGATACTTTAAAGAAAATACTTGTTGTTCTGAATCCTTTTACAAATCTTAGATAAACACTATATCTAAAATGATGGGTCTAATCTTGATTCTATACTGCATTGATTACATGATATGCAATCAATGTCATAATATAGAGTGACAGTTACATTGCTGCCACAATTAAATCCCTGACTAGAACTGTACCTCCCTCCTACTGCATGCTACAGTCTTAGAAGGGTCGGACTGACAGGCACAAGGGTTTTACTCAGGGGGGGGGGGCAGGGGGGCGACTCCCTCCCGTCCATACCGGGAGGTGTGGTCATGATTTGGAGGGACATTGGTCCTTTTTCAGTCTGCAGGGAGGGGGATGGCGTACTCCCATATGGGTATGTTTTACAATAATCACGCCAGTATGGGTGTAATATCCAAGAGGGAGGCGAGGGGGAAGGGGGGTAGGAAGGGGGAGGGGAGGGAGAAGGGGTGGCAAGGGGATGTAGCTAATACATACCAACACATGAGGGTTTTAATTGGTAGCTCATCTCATGGTAATTGTAAACCAACATACTCTCCTTGGCTGTATCAAACAAATGAAACATTAGATGTCTAACTTTGATAAAGGTGAAAGGAGGTTATTCTCTGTATACAGAGTATACATGTATAGACATTATGGGTCATATTTCATGGCCTCAAGACTACGCCACTATGGGTCACTTCTTCGGTTCCATGACAACACATCCCAGCAAGAAAGATTCAAGTCATCCCCCGGGGGGCATTTCTCAAATAGTACGACTAGAAACATCCACTGTAGCTGATACTCTACAGTCATACTGAATGGGCTCTGCCACGGGCGTGGACTGGTTGCCAGGTTTAATCTGTGTAGGTGTTATCCATATATGCTATAGAAGGGTGAGAAACTAAAGGGAACAGTGCTGCCCTCTGGTGCATTTATTTGCTATGCACAGACCTTGATTACTGAAGTGAGTGGTGACTTTGCCAAAGTAACCCCTCACCTCCATTATCAAGGTTTGTGCATAGCAAAAAAAGGCACCAGAGGGCAGCACTGTTCCCTTTAGTTTCTCACCCTTCTATAGCATATGGATAACACCTACACAGACTTAACCTGGTAACCAGTCCACGCCCGTGGGCTCTGCTGTGCACTGGGGAGTGAAGACACACTGTTGGTGAGCTCCATGTACGTAGGACAAGCCCTCGGAGGACAAGGGGCATTGTGATTACTCTGTATGATATCGCTGTTTAGTTATACAGGCCACTTCTGATACAACTTGAATAGTTTAAGTCGTAGTAGGTTATGAAATGCCATCCAGGACCCTGGTGAGAAGACCAGAGGAAGTCGGTGCGGTGCTGCCGGCTTCATTTCCTATATATGGGGTCAGGTTATTTCCGTATGGGCAGGTGGTCTACCTTGTAACGCACCCTGATATTTCTACGACCCCAAAAATAATCAGCCCGAAAAGAAGAAGAATGAGACGGTCCTCTCCATTGTAGTGCCCACCTAAGTGAGACTGGAGGACCATTACACACATGGAAGGTGTTCAGGGGACATTGGTTGGGGGTATCAAAGAGTGGACATTTTCTAGCAACAGTGGTTGGGTATGAAGGATTTTGGAAATGAGGATATTTTGGAGGGTGGGGAAGCATTTCACACCAAGGGAGGGGGGGGGGCTCTATTCAGTCAATACATGTTCGATTTCGAATCACTCAAAAAGGGGACGGGGTGCACACATTTTCCATGGGGAATCTTTTGTGGTGGGGGATCTTTTCCCTCTTGGTCATTTAGAGCAAATATCTTTCAACCATTTAAGAAATTTACCCTTCTTTTCATACAAATTGCCTGTACCTTACTATTTGACATGAGCTACTGGTAGGGGTGCACCAATTTTCTCTGTAGAGGAGAGCCAGAGAGAAAGGTCTGCTTCCATGACGTCCCATCCCTCACCGCAACACCCCAACGTGTTGAAAATGGAAGACTCTAGGACCTGGATGGACAACAGAATCTCCGTGGTGAGAACTAGAGAAAGTGGGGCAGACGTGGGAAGGTCAGGGAGGGGTGGCAGAAGGGAATGAAGAAAAACCTGCCAATTAGAACACTTCTCAGTCAACAGGTGGCCAGGTGTTTCTTCTTTTACCACCACGACGCCCGATGTGCTGGGGGATGGGGTGAAAGAGCCGGGGATGGGTTCAAAAAGCAGTGAAATGACCCAGCGCCATTTTCATGCCATCTCCTATTGAATGTGAATAGTAAGAGGGACACAGTGAAGTGGGGTTTCCAATGTTCTAAAAGGAAAATTCGGATGGGTTTAATTGTGTGTTTTAAGCTTTGATAATACATAGGGATCGTATGGGAGTGTTTATCAAGCAAAAGATATTGCTACACCCCTCCCCCAAAAAAAACAACCCAAAAAAAAAACAGAAAGAAAGAAAGTAAGAAAGAAAGAAAGAAAGAAAGAAAGAAAGAAAGAATTGGAGGAGGGCAAAAAGGACACACTCCTATGAAACTTCACAAATCCAAAATCGATTCTCCTCTATTAATCGCTCATTCTAAGGGCTAATTTGCTATGTTTTCCTTTGGGAAGGGGAAGTCACATTTCATTGCTATGGACTCATTCATTCCAGCTTTGTATATGTATACAGCGCTGCCATATCCTGCCATCCATCACAATACAAAAGCAGGGTATCCGTTTCAAAAGAGCCATTTTTTATATCCTTCCGACATTTGATAACACCCACCGATATGGATCATCCCTAAAAGCTTAGAAGAATATTGAACAATCCTAAAGAGTGCACGCAATAATCGTTTGCGTGCTAATACTCTCCGGTACGCATTGGATGGGCTTCATTAATATAAACCCTTCAGAAAGCCTCCCGCCCAATCACAGTCCACACTGGACATTAAATAAGGTAATAAAAATCCTCCTATTCCCAGGTAGAATTTAGTGTGACAATATAACGCTATTGGACTAAATCTCCATTGGAATGGAAAATTTAATGACAGCGAAACACGTCCGTCAGTTAATGATTACTTGATTTTCCCAACCCTAAAAAGGTGGCGAGGCGTTCGTGAAGGTATGGGTAAGTTGTTTGCACGACGATCTCGTGTATATATCAGGCTGTGGCTATCGCCACGACCTTGTAATGTCTTGTCCATTGGTGGCCTATACAGACACGAGGTGGTATAAGGATTTATAATGTGTCTTCTTCCATCACCATGCAAAACGCACTCTGTTTAAAAGTCTGCCATAGTTGTCGTGTAAATGAGATCTTTTTATGTGCACGAGGTCGTCGTGCAGATGGCACTTGCCGGGTGGATGAACTGGGGAGTAATGACCTCAGCTTGCAGGACACAGGAGCCTCATGCACGCATGTTGTGGCTTTATAATTGGGCTCACATCTCAATCCTCTCGTGATGTCAGCGTATGCCCAGCTCATCAGGTGCCACAGCAGTAATTCCACTATAATGGATATGGCCATGTGACAGTGCACGTGGCGTCACACTCAGTTGTACCAGAGGGAAATGCACTAACTCTATTTATAAGCAGTCTGGTGAAGGGGTTATTTGGGGTATACGTATGGACTAGAAGCGTTATAAATACATTTCTGTTTGGATAGTGTGGTGGTATCAGATTTATCCTAAATGTGCCATATTGAAATAATGACTGTATTTGTAATGCATAGGACAGATTAATACACTTGCACTTTATTCTCTATATCGTTTGGTTATTGGCATCTATTATAGACTTGTATGTACGTGAGTATAAGTAAAAGTTTCTCCTTTCTTCTGTTGTCTCTCAAAGTCATACTTCTGGAAGTACTTGCTATAACAAAAACAGCAATAAAACACACAGGACAGAAGCCATAAACCACAGTGTGAAGATCATTTCTAACCATAAGTATTGGCATGCATGTCCAGAGTCTACCAACCATCTTCAGGTGTGAGTTGAAGAGAGGTAAAGTAGACAAGAGAGCCGTCTGATTCCGCCCAGGCAATGTACCAAGTGTCGATAGTCCACTAGGACCATCACAGGGGTCACTGTACCACACTGATGGGAGCAGGGCGTCTGGTCACCACCCACAGGTCGCCTGACAGGGCCTAATACAGAGCACAAAACACTCACTACCAACTAAAAAAAATAGAATAAAGATATGTACGGGAGGTGAGAAAAATGAAAAGGCAAAGTCAATGCCGCTGGCTTCTGGCATGAGCAAAGGGCAGGCGATTCATTGTCGGGGTTTTGTGAGAGAGCACCATATTGGAATGGGAGATGGAGGGTGGGAGGGATATATATATATAAGAGGACGGGTGTATGGGTGGGAGGGGGTATGAAGGATCCTGTAGAAATGCCAGCATTGCAGGTGACAGACGCAATATGCCATAGTCAGACCTGCAGTGGCCGTCGCCGCGCCCGGGCACCCAGGAAGGTAGAGATGTTTCATGCAGTGTCGCCGCTACTTCTTATTACCTCCATCCTGACGCGTTGGGGCGCCACTGCAGCCCTACCCATGCACCAGCGCCACCAGCGGCGGCCACCATAATCACCACAGCCCAACACCATGATGTATCGGTTTATTTCTGCAACACGGTTTGATAAATAATTCACACTAGGTATTACCATTGATCTTGTAACTCGGACGGTAAATGACTGGCCCGGTGCTGGCTAGAGCTCATCATAAAATGGGAGGGGATTGTTTGTAAATGGGTGTAATGATGTAATAAAAAGGGCACAAATACCCCCTCGGCTATTGGCCACTAGTTGGTCTGGAGCTGGTTGCATGACACACACTGATAAGAACTGATAAGATGCGGCCAGCATGTCCCTGAAAGTGGTTGTTAACCAGGGACAAGGTACCCATCAGGGTGTATCTTATCAGTGGGTTTTACCTTAACCAGTGAAATTCAAAATGGTGGCTCCACTAGGCCTCCATACTGAGTCCTATATAGGTCGATCATTCAGGGTTATTATAACAGCTCAAACCAGTCACTGTAACACTTGAGTTCTCATTGTCTCATCTTTTCTGCACTAGTTAAGTCATTTTTGGCTCCTCTGATCACTATAAAGGTTGTCTACATACTCGCCTTATTACATACTGCATCCTTTTCAAAAGGATGATGTTTGTTAATGTTGGCATCACTAAATATATGGATGAATATACTGCTGGTAAATAGTAAACATTTAACGCATCACTATTTAACTATTTTCTACACCTACTTCTATTCTGGCGTCTGTTTGTGGCTGTAGAGGTTATTCTGGACGTTTTACCAGTAGGATTTATGCTATGTTTGTCAGTACTACCCCCTCCCTGCCCAATTAAAAAGACCCAGCTGGTGGAAGTTCACTTCCTGCCCAATCCACGAGGCTTCCTTTCCTCGTCCGTCACATGCGTGGGTGCAGTCCTTGGAATCCGGGCTGAGTGCTATGTTGGAGGTGTTAACCTTTTAAACCTTAACGCGCTGCTCATGTATTAATGCCCTATGTCTATTGGTTGTTATGATGCATGAATGCAGTCCTGGCGAGTATCTTGCAAGGGGTACATTCTAGCACCATGCGACCCTACAGGGGTGAATCTACACAGACTCCATGAGGGTCGGTATGATGCTCCAATGAAGTGCTGGCGACCATGACGACCAATGGGCATGATGCATTAATGCATGAGCGGCCTTTAAAGTGTTAAAGGCCCCAGACTTCACTAAGACATCATGACATTTTCTGTCCTGATGAATGCAGTATTAGCAATTAGGTCGCCTATGTCTTCATGATCCCCCAATACAATCGCTTGAATAGACGCCCTAGCACTGCAATAGTGTATCATGAGCATCAGAATACACTGGTGGCAATAACTGTCCTTGCAGGCTTTATATTGTTACCACCTTTTCTGTCACTATGAGTGATGACGCTACTGTTTGTACAATGTGGAAGCTCCTGTAACTGGTGTTGAGCTGCATTGGTTGGGAGAGTATTGCCTAGGTTCTCTTCATCACATACAACCCCTAACCCTGAGGGGTTGGTATATATTGGAAGGGATGCTGTCATGGAATCTTTGGACGTTTACCTTGGTTTAGGTAATATGGTAATTGTGATGACACGTGAGCTAAAGCTCTTGTCGGTAGTAGATGGAGCAGAGGTGATTTGAAAGTAGTATATATGCACGTGGTGATACGACAAGGCTTTAGTACAAATGCTGGGTAGTAGTATATTGAAATGGTGATCAGACGCAGTTTTAACCATCGTAAGTAGTACCTTTCATACGTTGTTCTTGTCAGTAGTACATGGCCTTGTGATTAGGTGCAGGCTAAAGCTCTTGTGAATAGTACATGAAATGAGAATATTTGATCAACCACCCATCAAAAAAGATCACTGGGGACTTATCATAGTAATAACCTACAGATAAAATGGAAATGTAGTTATATAAATATGGTTGAAATCATTGATATGAATGGACTTTATGCCCTTTACTTTCAGTATAGTTTATTCACTGTTGACTTTTCCCATCCTAGTGCAACCAGTCGAACACTTTGACATCTCAGTTCCCCCTGATACGTCTGCTGACGTGAGGACTGTGGATGCCGTCTCCCTATCAGTAATCATATGTCAAGCCGCCCCTCCAGGGTCGTGTCTATGCCTTTAATGGCCGCTGATGCATTAATGTATCATGCACACCCTTTGTTTGGTCGTCATGATGCACCTCCGGGAGTATCAACCTCATAGGGTCGGCATGGTGCTCCAATGAAGTGCTGGCGAGCAGTCTCACCAGCATTTTATTGGTACATCATGACGACCCATGGACATGATGCTTCAATGCTTCAGCGACCCCTACAGGGCTATGGAACAATCTTTGGCTCCTGCTGCTGGACACTGTACGTTCACCCGACCCGGCTTTATCACTGCCTTCTGGCCGTCTCCACGGGGCGGCGCGCGGGGCACCGACACTTCCGTCAATACCTAAATGGGAAGGGTGGATTTACCCCCTTTAAAAGCTACCTAGGTGCTTTGAGATATCATACCCATATGCCTTTTAATATACACGAGTTCTTGCAGCCCTAGCATTGCATAAATATGACCTGTATGGATCCAACCGTGGTTGCCACTCTTCCCTTGGGTCGCATGATGCACGAATGCAGCGCTGGCGAGCAGACTCCCCAGCACTGCATTGGTGCATCATGCCATGTATGATACACCTTTCAGGCATCGTGCATCCATTAAAGGGTGTAAAGATGGGAGAGATTGGGTGACAGGAGTCACTGCTAGGAGTGACAACGGGCAATACAGCGCACACAGGCCGACAGAAGGCAGGCTGCTGCCGGGCGCCTTCCCCTGGCTGTGAAACCACCCACTGACAAAAGAATAACGTTTATCCCCGTGGATTGACAGACGCTCTGGGAAGCTTGACAGCTGTTTTTACCCGGTCTTGCTCTGCACCATAGGACGGTATCAGCGACCTCAGTCATTGCTGACATTCCCCTCCCTCCTCTCCCTCCCTGCCAGCAACGATCGGCGCTATGTACATGCCCTTCTGTCAGCTCCTTCTTCAAGGGCAGATTTTCCTGGAGTCGGATAGAAACTTTGAGTCAGCTTTAGTTGTTTTATGCACATCAATGTCTCCATTTCTGTATGATATGTAGCTAAATGTCGTTCTTGTCATGAAATAAGAGGAAGACTGATCATGTATGATTTTCACCCAAACATTAATATAAATTGAGGTGTCCAACTCATGGTGCAATGTGCAACCCAATGCGATTTTGTTTGTACTCTAGCACCATAGACCCTCTCTTGAGCATTCATTCTGCTATCACTACAGCTTTTAGATAGCAGCAGCTCTTTGCCACGATCAGTGGACGTGGTCTTTGTTTTTCGTGAATACTACTGCCTTTCTCCATCTCCCTCCGAGAGCCTTTTATCAGGCATCGCACCCCCCAAGCTTTCCTCACCTCCCCCCCCCATATATTCCTGAACTTAACAGGTGAAAACATTGTCTTTTCCAAGCTGAAATGTAAATAGGTATGATATGGTCACTGCCTATGGAGAAAACTGGACCGGTGCAGCTTGACCAGAAGCCTGTATGTAGCTTTACAACCTCTCTCCACCTGTCCATCATGTCTCTATCAGCTCTCCAGTCCCTCTGCCCCCTCCCCCTCCCACCCCACGTCCTTTCAGCCCCCGGTGTCGGTCAGCATCTTTGAGGATGTTGTTCCACGCCCCCAGCCATTGAGCCCAGGCTGCCACCGAAATGCGCCAGTCGATAAAGCAACATGAAAGAACAGCTCGGTTTGGCCTAGTATTGGGTTCCGCTTTTCTGCAGCCACTCACTGATAATCATTGGTGGCCGCAGAGACTCATCACACGCCTGACACCACCCTGCGGCGATTAGGCCACCCCATCCTCCTCCTTATCCTCCCCGCCATACACATTGTACAGAAATACAGTCAAAATAACGATGGTTCTAGCTTTGGGGCAAAGTTTTCACTGTTCTTTTGAGAGAATCTCCTAATAGCACAGTGCTGTACTCTTTTCTGAAACTCCATTGTAGACATTACACTGTTTCTATACAGTACTAACTAATATAATGGCGATTTGCCGTAATGTTTTGCAGGGATGCCTGATAGACCCAACAGTCATTTTTAAAAGTGTTGCCTTCTCTTATCCCTCAACAAGCCTTCACAGAATAGCCTCAGTGCTTCCTGCACATGCACTATATATATATATATATATATATATATATATATATATATATATATATATATATATATATATATATATATATATATATATATAGTAGTGGTGAGTGATCCCCTTAAAGTTAAAGACTCTTGTGTGTATTTTTATATATGTGACACATCTTTACAAAATAGTTCAGAATCTAGAGACCTAGATATAAACTTCTCATGTTGTATGTGGTTAGAAATGACTCTTCAGTATTACGTACTCTAAATAAAAGTAGATATCCCTTGGACAACTGTTGGAGTCTCAGATTGTAAAAGACCTGACTTCAGCCCACAACAGTCACAAAGGCATAATTGAAGAATTGATTCTTACACAGGATGGTATCATTGAATTACTTGCTTCAGTACTGTCAATCCTGATTGAGAAGGAATATGTGTGCCTTCAAGGTTAAAAGTAGTGAATTTCAGGGTACTTGGTCCGAAAATTCTGGGTAAATCTAAACCTTTTTTTTTTTTGTCAAATCTTTTACTAATTAACTCGTGTTAAATGATAAACTAAGATGTAGCCCAGAAAGACCAGGACGGGGGTTTCTTTATTTTTAGGATTGGAAAAGTATTCCTCAGATCGGCCATGGCAGGTAGTATTAGATAACTTGAATCACAATTCTTTTGACTGATTATTAATCCTCACATGTGTCCTGCTCTTTGTATTATTATTAGCCCCACTTTCATTCTTTATATTTAGACCTGGCTATATGTATTAAATTCTTATTTCACCTATATATACTATTACCTTGCCTTCCCCTATCGTTTAGTTGCACTGAAAACCCTGCAGAAACTCGTCAGATTGAGGACCTATAGTCGTCAGAAGAGGTACAGACAAGAGGCAGCATCTTACAGGGAGTGAGATCCCTCAGTTTACCTCTCCCCAGTATGAGTCTATGGCATATTGTTGACAATATGTAACAAATGCACAAGGTGGCAGGTATGTGCCACTCATATTTAATTATCAGGCCTTAAGTTTCCGCTGAGGACTTTAGGTGCTCAAGTTGACGATACCCAAATCTACAGCTTTGGGTAGTCAGATTGAGGACCAAACGTAGTCAGCACCAAGGCTGTCACTCTAACAACATTATGTAATCAGTTTGACTACCATGGGTGAGTGTGTTGACCTAAACCCATCAGGTTGACTACCCTGGGTGCTCAATCTGAGGAGGTAAGGTTGTAGATTTGGGTATCGTCAGTCTGACGACCTTGGGGCTTTCAGTGTGCATGTCTCTTTGACATAGAGAAAACCTTCTACCTTTGCCAATTTTATCCTCTTTTCTTTTTTGTTGTTTTTGTAAATCTATATCTATAGCGTGCACTGTCGAGATGACGACTCACTTTAGTTAGGTCACGATAGGTCTAAAAGTAGCTATGGTATCGGCTAAATCGTTTTAAATTCCCGTTCTAAGGTATGGTTCTTTTTTCTTGTGAAGGAGAAGTAGCATTAGATCCTATTAAACATATATGTTATAATCAAAACAAAAATGACCTTAGTAAACCTATTCTCAGCCTGTCCTGTCCTCCGTCCTCTTTCTCTCTCCCGCTCTATTTCTCTCTTTCTCTCCCCCTTCTCTCTCTCTCTCTCTCTCTCTCTCTCTCTCTCTCTCTCTCTCTCTCTCTCTCTTTCTCTCTCTCACTATCTGAAAAGCGTATGCCAGGCACTATATCTTAGAACGAAGTGGGGAGCTCCACGTCTGTAGTTCTCACAGCTTCACCATATTCGTGGCTTAAATCTCTCCTCGTCCCCCCCCCACGCCCCAGGGGGACAGCGAGTTACCAAGCCTAGCATGTAATTTGATGCGATAAACAGAGAGAGGTTCTAAGAAAGCCAGGTTGGAGGGGCGTGTTCCTCCCCCATGTCCTTGAGCTATGTTTCCCCGTTATGATATTCAAAAGTCTTTGGTAATTGGACATCTGCCATGGCCCTCGAGCAACACATGTAGTGAGACATGCATTTGGCAGAGCTTTCACTAAATTACCCATGTCCATGCACAGGTCAGCAGGCAAGGAAAAAGACAGTCCAAAACAGAGCCTATGTGGCATCATTCCTCGTTAGTTGCTCACACACTGTTTTGGAGCTGATGCTGTGGGTTGATCTCTGCTTTATGCATTTTTGGACCTTATGTTGCTTTGAAGCAGTTATACATCTGCCCACTGCATTTTATAGCTAAAGGTTGACCAGTTATCATGATGTACCGAGGCACTTCTGCCGAGTAGCTATAGACTTTAGCCATGAAGTATATTCCGTCAGATTTACCACCAGGAACTGTTAGTTTGTCAGATGAATACAGCCATTTGGAATTGACTGTCAAGGAGGTTTGAGGTCAAGGTTTAACAAGTGTCATTTGGCGAAAAAATAAATACATGTACGCTTTCAGGTCAGCCAAAACACGGCAACAAAACAAATAGAAAAGGTATGACCCTCAGTAAGGCAGTATTGTATCAATACACTCATGGGTTGACTTTCTCACAGGGAATCTGACACGTTATTACACTGAGGAACGATTTGAATCTGACTTTCCTATGGTTTTATATAAGAAATGAGAGACCCTAGATTATTTGTATGGTCGTATGGTTTGTCAGAACATACCAGACGATCATGTGGTATGCTTTTCTCAGCTCTCAACCAATGACACACAAGCATTTTGAATAGGCCACGCCCACAAAATTTGGATTGACCAATCAGCGTTCAGCAAGCTGCTGATGACGTCATCGGCAAAATGGCGATGTAAACAACATTCTCATTGATATAAATCATTATTTCACGATGTAAACAACTAAATACACAATGCAAACAACATTTTTTGGAAAGGGAAGGTAGAAATAAGTCTTATTTTCGTGTAATAAATATCGTATTGAACTCACATGACTCATATTTGCAATATGGGCTCTTGAGGCATATGGCCTTATGAAGGCCATATGCCTCTTGAGCCAATATGACAATTACTCCTCATGTTCGTCCAATACTGGCTATGTATACCTTTTTGCTAAATTACAATGTGTCTTTTATACGAGGCGACACTTAATGACATAGATATTGTTGGCAAAAACTAGCTGTACACCAGTGACAGATCAGGACAGTAATACTAATTATATTCATAGTTTGTTCATAAAGTCCTTTCTATTACCATAATATTGTTACTCTGCTGAAAGTTAATCCCACATCACTGACCCTCTCATTTGAGGAGACTTGTCATAGGTTAAACAACTAGACCTGCTGATTTTAGGCGCTTTTTACATTACCACGTAGGTTTCTTGCTGGAACATGCAGGTGAGAGGGGTCACAAGAGATGTAATACATGATAGATAATAGACTTTTGTTTCGCCTATTCTTTAATATTTCCCAATAATGTTAATTATCCTGTTTCGGAAATGTTCCCCAGGGCCTCATGCAGGTTATTGTGACACTTTGATGATCAAATCTACCTTAATGTGCACTTAATTCTTGCTCCATTGCATCATATGTGAGAATAATATGAAAGAAGCATCCATAGCATATGTCATTACTTTCACTACAAAATAGAATTGTGTTTATCCTTTCGCCATGACAGGCTATAAAATACTAGATGTTGATAGAAAAAAAGAGAGGGATCCAGGGAATACAGAATAACAGCTCATTTTGCTGTGAGTGGTGGTATTCTATTTTTGACCCTTTAAGAACCACTGATTAATGCATTCATGCATCATGCCCATTGATCACCATGATGCATGAATGCAGCCCTGATGAGTAACTGACTGGGGGCACATTCATGGCTCATGCCTACCCTACGGACCTGACACTGCTCTCAAGGGTAGGCATGATGCTCCAATGTAGTGCTGACAGGAAGACTCGCCAGCACTTCATCTGTAGAATACAAATTGCAGGAACCCACTCCATCCTCCAAATCCCACTCTTCATGGGGTCTGTATCGGGTGATAGCATCTCCCTGCAGGCTCGAATTCTGTTTTATTACCTTGCCATGCCAATCTACAAAATACAAGATTTGGATAGAAAACCTTACAAGTTAGATTCAGGCCATCCATAAGAAGCTCAGTGCTGTCTGCTATAGTGAGTGGTAGATGCTGTAGATGGTGGTTTGACGATCACCTGGCTGTCCCATGTGCCAGCCAAACCCATGCAGCCGACCTAATAATTTACCCCTTGTGATGGATGTAGCCCTAGCCCTAGCCCTTTAACGATCCATGGATGCTCTTATATTAGTCTAATATACCTCTGCTTTTAGATTCCTGATGCATGGATGCAGCATCGGTGAGTAACTTGACAGGGCTAAATTCACTCACCCTATAGCCTATTTATAATTGATTTGCAAAATACACCCACGCAATATTGGCGAGTTACTCGCCACTGTAGTGCATTGGTGCATCATGAACTTGACAGCATTTATGAGGTATTATGTTGTCACCAAATGGTTAACCCTGCTTCATCCGCCCACCTCTTCACTCTTCCCGCTTGATTGGAGGTCTAGCTTTGATCAGTCAAGCTCATCTAAAAGCACAGCCTCCTCAGTCCCCTCCAAAACGTGTTTAGTAAGCAATATGCAAAATGCTAAAAGGTCATCCAGATACACAGAACAGATTCATGTTTAACTGGAATCCTGGTTGCTTTGACAGCAAAATCTATCCTTCACCTTTATGTTGTGATCATTTTTTTTCCTTTTTGTTATTTTGTTCATTTGATCTGACAGTGGAAAGCAAACTGGCCGGTTTGTTCTGTTTAGCTAATATTGATATTTGAGAGTTCAGTTATGGAATTGATTTTCAGGGTGAATGGCCATAAATCACCATAATGTACATGTTTGTCGTCTTTTTTTTATCTCTAAATCTATCTTATGTATTGTTTTTTGTAATATCATCATGTCATAGTTCTATGTGATTGTGAATTCAAAGACAGCCCCAGTTCAGTGATATAGAATAGCACCGCTGTTTATGATTATATTCTAACTCTCCAATCTCATGAATCGCTTAGGCACCTTTACCTTGTGTTTATGATACTATGTCACCTAAAGCGTTCAGAATGATAATCTACCTGAGAAATAACAGGCCTATAGCACATGCATTTATATCAAACAACAACAAAGTACGATAACATGACAAGGAATATGCACACTTTGCATACAATATTTGAAGGCCATGGATATCATAAACACTGCAAGGTCACTGCTGCCATATTTGACTTCAATGGCGAGGGCTGACATTTCCTGAAGTCGAATAGCTATAGACAAAGGAGCTTGTCTAGTATTCTTGAGCATACCGAGATAGGCAAGCAGGAAACATTTTCTGTGCACCCTCTCTAGAGCTATCCCTTCTGCTTTATTACTCAGATGGAAATACATAAAAAAACAGAACACAAGGGGTGCTACAACAATTTTGAGGAAATGTTTTGATGGAAATGATTCAATTAAAAGTATTATAGTCTATCTTTCTCGTACAGACCAAATGAACCTTGCAAGTACGTACACATTATTGAATCCCTTATTGAATCTTCTCCTGAGCAGTTTTCTTTTTTTTTCGTACACTCATATGCCCGGCCATAATACACTTATGAGGTGAAATAGAAACGTAAATCATATGGTTTTCAAGATCTCCATTAGTGGCATAACTTCTTTTCTCTGCATCCTTGAAAACAGATAGTTAAGTGTTCCATTGAAAAAAAAAACATCTGGAGGCCATTTTTCAAGGCACCACGATCGCTCACAGCGCTACGACTGCAAAATGCCAATGCTTTTCCAATGGGAACGTTGGTACGACTAGGAGGGTGCAGTCGTAGCCTGTTGAGAAATAGCCTCCAGATTAGAATCTGGAGCACCTGTAACGGCTGAAATGACAATATCACAGTACATATCCAGACTGATTACTTCTTCATCTCATTTGTCAACCCTTTATGTACCACTCTTGCACTCTGGGAGTTTTGTGTATCAATCCCATAGGGTCTACATGATGCATGAATACAGCCCTGGTGAGTTACTTGTCATGGATGCATTCATGTATCTTGACAACCAATGGAACTGCATGCGTCATGGCATTTTATGCCCTTAAAGGGTAAAATGTCCAGTGACTTAAAACTGTATAACCTGATAATCTTCCATTTAACATAATATTTTCATTATGTCATAACGATACCTACAACAAAATGAACTTTAAATAATGCTGGCCGATTGCATAGCCCGACGTTTCCCTATTAAACCAATGCAATATATAGGCAATGCAATATATTCCAAACTAACTTGTCATAGACCATATGGACGTCTATGGGAATATAAGGCACAGACACCATCCTCAACAGGATCAGGAGGTTAATTCAAAAGTTCCTGGGATTTCTACTCCTGCGATCTTAGTGTAGGCACATATCATAAGACCTAGCCAGTCTACCCTATCTAATGCAGTGGTTGCAGGCCAGTCAGGCACAGCAAGTCCTGAGATCCCTTTAATATTCCTTTTCCAGCCATAAGAGCACTGCAATCTTAGTGAAATAATTGCATAGTGGTTTCATGTGAGTACAAGAGCACTCACAGGGAACACTCCTGCTCCTAAGAGTGAATGTCCCTGCTGTATACATATAGAGGGGAGGGAGGATGTTTGAGGGCTCTTCAGGCTACTCAAGCATGAAGTGCACTTGAATACCCTATGAGGTCAACTGCACCCTATGCTCTCACATAGGAAAGGGGAACGCTTGTGTAATCACTCTTGTGAGAAGGAGTGTTTCAACTGCTATTCTTTCAATATGGGCCTCTTGTCCCTATGCACAGTGTGTTCTACCTGGAATGGTGTAGGAAGGCTGACGCTAAGATTACTGTGATTTTAGTGCTGGCTGTGAAAAGGCAAGACAGTCTCATCTTAAGATCACTTAATTGGATAAGGCAGAATAATTTCTAAGATCGCTGAGGTAGCGATCCCAGGACCTTTTGAATTAACCTCTAGTACACGTAAGGTAGCGTCATATCTAACGCTATAGGTTAGATGGGGACACAATAGCTCAGCAATGATCAATGGGCCATGTGGGAGTCAGCAGAAAGGGGGGTAGTAATCAGTTCACTACCAGGACAGCCAAGTCACTAGAGGCAATATCTGAAATCCATTTGGGTGGGGAAAATGAGGATTAGCTTCAACGCTAACGGCAGGGACCCTATCGGCGGTTGATGGACAAGCGTAATTGCACGTAAACATGATGATTACTAGAGTGTATACAGTGAAGGGTGGGATGTGATGACGACGACTTAATCCTCCCCTCCTGACTCTAACAGTAGAGGGAGCCAAAAGAAAGTCTCAATATACACCTAAATATGCTCCACAATGAGTATTATAACCATTTTGATTTTTGTGCTACAAAGTCCACAGTTCTGAGGCTGCATAGGTCTTTATTTATCTATATTAGACGTTAATCTCTAAGGTCCGGTGTGCCTATGTTGAATAGGTCAGTGTCAGTGGGTAAGCAACATTGAATCAACGTTGATAATTGGTTCAATAATGTTGATAAACCATTTTTAAACGTTGATTCAGGATTCTGTGCTCAGTAGGTCATCTTAGGAAAATAGCAAAAAAAAAACAAAAACAGGCAAGTCCTATTTTTGTTTAAAATCAGTCTAACTATTGTAGTCAGTAAGATGAACCTTTATAAACACGTAGGCATCCTAAGGGAATTGAATTGTATTGAACATAGCAGGGCGTGAGACGGCAGGGAAGGGGGGATGGGCGCGATACTGTTCCCAATTAGCCAAGCTGTCAGGAGCCTATAATAAACTGCTCACCTTCACTAAACACCTCCTCCCCTAAATTCTAATGTCCCAGTCTCCTGGGATGTGCCCTTCATATAGAATGGCTGGTGTCTACCTAAGTTTTAGGTGGCATTTCTCCTTATGCACCATATTAAAGGTCAACCTAGGTTTATGGGCCTTCCATAATGCAGTTTATCAGTCTGCTTAGAAGCGTGTGAGTAGGGGTGGGGTAGGGGTGGGGTTGTTAGGGCCTGCATGACCCTTGATGCCAGCCTTCCACCCCCTCCACCCACCATCCAGGGCTAGACTTCCACCCCCTCCACCCACCATCTAGGGATAGACTTATGGGCCGACTTATGCATGCCAATTGATTAGCATCCTAGAGGTCAGAGCCATTGAAGCAGCTTTCCCAATGCCCTAAATGTCATGCAGGGCCCTCCTATCTCACTTCCCAAACCCCGCACTCTAACCTCAATTGGTATGAGTAAGGGGGTGGGAAGGATGATCAGGCTAGGCTGTACATCACCCAGCCCCTCTTCCACTGTCTCGTTTTCTCCACTCCCCTCAATGCAAAGATCTATTAATTTCAAGCATGAACTGTGCCCGCCGTGCGTTGGATTGGGACATCGTTATGTCTGACTGAGTAGCAAGGGTGCACTGTAAGAAAGATGCCATAAAATTAATTGCGGTTCTCCGTCAACTTTTGGACAAATATTTCACCGGTATTTTTACAGAGATTCCTTGTAGCATAGAGCTCTACTCTATTGCGACCTGAGGCTTCATTGTAAAAGCTACACTGCTTTGCTGCGTTAAAATCATGGTGGTTCATTTCTCAAATTTATAAAACCGTAGTGTTGTAGATTTTAATAGAATAGTAGAGAATAGACCTGTGAGACATAGCGCGGCAACTTGTAATCTTGTGTCTAGTGATAGAATAATAGGAAAGCTAACTTCAAAGGCAATTAAAGGTTGTACCATCTGGCTCACCCTGTAACTCTTGTGCTGCCTTGTACTACTAGGTCTACTACCAAGAAGTTCTGCCTGCCCATAGATGACCACTACAAATGGTAGAGGTGGGCATGTTCAATGACCCAGAACCATATGCACCAAGGACCCCAGAATGACTAGGGTTGTGTGTGGCAGTCTTACCAACCCCAACAGCATACAGGTGGTCACAACCCCCTCCCCACCAATCTGGTAACCCCCTCCCCTCTGTAGACAGGGTACACCAAGTTTAGCATTTGTCTTTCCATAGAGATTTATAGAGATTATAAACAGTAAATATCTTCTTCAAATACAGAATATATGATCCAAATGTACCATAACCCCGTGAGATGAAACCTTTAGTACATATATACAGCAATTTCAGACCACAGAATTATCAGATAAAGCCTACAGAGATGTATTGGTGAATCTTAATTTTGTCTTATGCTAATCTTCCATAGAGCTCCAGGAGCTGAAATGTCTACTCTAATCATAAAACCCAAACTAAACATATATCACAAAAACAAGTTATCTACCATTAGTACATACATATGCTGATAACAATGCCTCAATATTGTGCCAAAATAGTCCATAGGAGAAGAACAGTGAACGAAAATAGAAATCAGGGCTCCCCTATCCCTTACACCGTGGCGACTCTGAACCATTGACTAGTCTACAAGTCTCACTAGTAGGACTTAGAGTCGCCGCGCTAACAAGAATTCCTGGTTATTTTTTAGAGTGTGGCCATGAACAAGCACCAGGCACCAAGCATAAAAACACATAGACAGCTCTCTGGTTCCGCGTTACACTGACTAGATGTCTTCTTTTTTAATCAGGCTAAAAAGTGGAAGATAGAGGCTGAGCTCTCAGCATATTTTACTGTGTATAAAAAGCTACAATGGGGGAGGTGTTTCAGAGCAGCTTTGCAACTGTACAGATTTGTATACAAAGGTGGAAGGGTAATGATACAGCACAGCTGTTAGGGGAGCGTGCGTAAGGCAATGTGATACCTACACATAGAGTATGTTTAAATTGGTATATTTGGAGTAGGCCTGTGTCTTACGGCATTAGAGTGAAATATATGAATTTATAAAATCAATAAAACTTTATTTTGATTTTTCTGAGATTATGTCACTATTTCCCTTTATCACTAGCATGCGCAGAATACCTGGTGATAGATCCATAAAACTACATGGGTCTATAGGATGGCCAATGGAATTAAACCGTAAAGGTATGACTGTGTATGGATAATAGCAAATTCGTGATAGGGGTTCGACTCATTGTGTATCTACAGCATCACAGGACATGTACCCATAGATACCTTATCACCCAGGTATCACATACATACCCTATAATAACCCCCCCCCCCACACACACACACACATAGGTGAAGACTTCTGTTAGGGTTGTGTCACCCACATACCCATACCAACACCTGCAGCCCTTACCCCACCAACCTGAGCCCCCAGTATGTTTAGGCCTGTCCACCCATCACCACCAACAGCCCCTGGAGACACCTTCTACTTACATATTACATATGCAGGGGAGCATCTTTTCATCCTAGTCCTTCAGTGATAGATAGGCGCTCCCTATCGACAGCAGCATGTACAGAGGAGCTGCTCGTCCTTTAAATATTTCAGACGTGTCAGGATCATCTGTCACCCGAGCTGCTCCGAGCTGCTCACGGGAGATGCCCCCACCACTCATTCACCTTCTCCTCCTCTTTCTTAGGATTGAATTCCCTCACTTTGTCTCTAACTATACAGGCTTTGGCCCTTGCAGGACAGTACAGTGTTTTATAGTATGCTAATATCATTGCTAACCTCTAAGGGCATTTTAATACACTATCAAGCTCTCCTACTCCTCATGGGGAACCGCCTCTACCCCTCAATCACATGTTCCTCTTCCTGCTGAAGTCCTCCCGACATGCTGTCCCTACCTATACATGATTTAACCCTTTGAATGCTGTACAGTGCTTTGAAATTCAGTAATACTGAGTCGTTAAGGGTCAAAAACTGCATTTGCAATATTGTTAATCCTTTATGGACCACGCAGTGCTATCAATGCTTAATGTTTTAATGTAATATCAAGCTCTCTGGCAATGTTGTTTACCCTTGAAGGTTGTACAGTGTTCTTCTGTTAGGGGTGACATAGTTCCCTTCGGTCATTACGATCCATGAATATACCCATGGTCAGTGATGCCCTCCATTCATGCATCGTGCAAATCCCCAGGATGGTCATGATACATCAAAGCAGTGCTCACTAGCACTGGAGTGCTGCATCATTACGAGTGCATGTTCGGGGCATCATGCTGCCCCACAAGTCTAAGCCCAGTCAGTGGTCAGTCGGGAGAAGTTTTGAGAAGATCAGGGATAAGAGATAAGATAAGGCTCCAATCAAGGCCTCCTACTTCTGACCCCTGGTTTACAAATCTCTCTATTTTTCATAAAGGATTTATTTCCTTTACTCAATTGGCTGTATTTTTTCTATATATCCTAAGGTTTAAAAATTCCTGATTTATTTTCGATTTTCTGTACATTTTCCATCTAATCTTTCAATGATTTTGTGATTTTGAGAAATTTCTCTCTTATTTTCTATGACCCATATGTTTAGAGCCCCACTGCCCATGCCCACATCACCCCCCCCCCCGGCTGGGGAGGTTTCAGAAACGACTGACGACTGACTGAAGCCCACATCTTCATCTTATCCCTCAACCTCACACTCCGGACGTTGTTATCCTATACCACTTCCTGTGGCTCCATCACTAGGGAGCAATGGGGATTTCTATGAAAATGCATAGGAATAATACATGAGGCTGTATATGGGTTCCTGCTGGAAATATGTTTAAATGATTACAGTTAAATACAGTGTAAATATTGCTCCTCTAAGGACATTGTTTGCCCAGAGGTAGTTCCATCTAGTTTCCTCATGAATATATAGTGTATGTATGATCACCCATACGTTCCCTTGCCTCTAGCCTTTCACGGGTTCTGTCAGCCCCCTTCCACTTTTTCCCTCTCCGAACTAATATATTCTGTCAGTTGGTTATCAACACATACTTATATTGTAGATGTTGGAGGGATAAGTGGCAAAGCAACAGAAGAAAAGAAGAACAGGAATTTCATTTTCTAAAATATAAATATATATAAGCTATATCCCATCAGTAAGCTTGCCGATGAAAAAAAAAACCTAGTGCACAGCTAGGGCCTGATTTTGAGAAGTTTAGACTGTTCTAGTG
Source organism: Acholoe squamosa (assembly GCA_949317995.1). Classification (NCBI taxonomy): domain Eukaryota; kingdom Metazoa; phylum Annelida; class Polychaeta; order Phyllodocida; family Polynoidae; genus Acholoe; species Acholoe squamosa. Next base: position 11,525,034 of record OX439039.1, read on the forward strand.
TAATATCTTCATCTATTATAAGGAGCACTCGCAAATTTGACAAATTCTATAAGGCGCATTAGAAGCTCTCCCTCACGCATATGTCTCTCTTTATACTATTTAGTTAATTAAGGTACATTTTCAACCGTGAGACTCTATAAAATGCAAATACCTTTTTCTGTGCCTGATATTCCATTACTGAGAAAGTAAAGAAGCCCTAAAGTCCTGATCGGAAACATCCTTCCTCTCTCCTGTCCAAATGTGACTATGGGAGTCTGGGTGTATACTTCCCCGCATATAAGGGAGTGATCATTTTCATTATGACTGGGGGGGGGGGGTGGGTTGGTAGGTTTGAGGGGTCAAAGTTTTTTTCAGCCCCTTGACCAGGGGAGGTAAAGCATTTTCAGCTCCTCTGAGAGGAGAAAATAATTTCACCTGTTATCAGCAAAAAGGCCATGCAGTACCACAGGTCAAAAGGGCACATGCACGTGCAATTTTTAGCCCCTCAGGGCGGGCCAAAAACCTTTTGACCCTCGCAAGGTGTTAATTAATTATTTTTTTGTGCATCCGCACGAAACCGACTGCCCCCCCCCCCGTTGTTAAGAAATGTTCACTCCCTAAACAGAAGCGATTTGGACCAGTAGGTGATGAGGGGGCAGTGTAGTGTTTGATGATGAAAAGTGCCACTGACAATCACCATCTTGGTAATGATGGTTTGGTGGTACTGGTGAAATGGGAGTTGGCGCCTAGACTTGCATACCTCCATGGTTATTACATTCTTACACATAATATAATGTTAAAGGTGAACGATGAGCAGTTTGAGCTGACCGTTTCTTCACTCGCGTGTCCTGCCCGTTCCACACGAGGCCGGTAGGCCGAGTGCGGAGCGGGCAGGACACGCGAGTGAAGAAACAGGAAGCTCAAACTGGTCAGAGTTCATCTTTACATTTATGTCAGGGTGTTTGGGTTGATAATTAATCAATATTTCATCAATAAGATTGAAATTAAGCCCTATTTACCCGTCTTCATCGCGAAATCCTGACCACCGCCATTTTGAATGTTTACGTTTCAAAAATGCTGCGCATGCACGATAGACCTATGACATCATCGTGCGGATTTGGCGCTGGTTATTTAACGCAGGGGTGCAATACAGGGGTTTAGTGCATTGTCAATGGAGCATCGATATTCACCTTGACATAAGTATAAATATCAAATCTATAGGCCCCTCCCATATTACATTGTCTAGTGGCGAGACAAGAACTGATAACAGCTATCACAATAGGTACTAATTCATCCTGAAAGGTCTACAGTGAAAGGAGGGAATTATCTAATATTCTACCTAGAATTTGTTTAGACGAGCTATTTCTGGTCGCTTATAGATCTCGTTTTTAGGCTCAAGCTCACATTTCACCTACCCCGTCACCATATTGATCTAGTTTGAGATGCAAAGCTTTGGATTCTTGAGTTGACTTACCAGACATATCCATGTATAATGAAGACCAATGTATATACTCATACTGTGCTAATGCAGAATGAGATAGTTCAAGGGTTGTGCATTAATAAAATACAATTTTGACATTGTGTTGACATGTGGACTGCAACAAGTCTAACACATAGATATACATTGATATGTGCTAGTAGGAGATGATATAACGATAGGGTGTGTGCCTATGTCGGCTCAGCAGCCATTTCCCATGAGTATTATCGCCTTAATAGCAGGATCTATCCTTTGTGGCACAACTTTTTAAGTATGTATATAGGACACTTCTATTAGACCCACAGGAATATATAGACTATTGCAAATACACATATATAGCAATACATAATAGTGCTCATGGTGTGTACTAAGCATTATATATAGGACTTTAAAGAAAATAATGAGAATATCGTTTACTTCAGCAGGAATATGAACTAATTGCACTTGTTGACAAAACCTCAGCTGTAAATGTCAAACTAAAGTGCACTTCGGATACTCTGCACTTTAGCAATGGCCATGTCAACAGAAATTTGTGCAATTAGAGATTAGAATGCGTGATTTTGGACTCGAGGTATTTAATTTAGATTCTCAAAGACCACGTGAGCTGAATTTTCTTGATAATAAATATAAATAGGTCATTGAATATTTGTTACCATTTACATGACCCAGGATTATAAGGAACTTGTAGGAGCTATTGAACAGTGGCGGATTTAGACGGGGCGTAGGGGTGCGCCCCCCCCCCCCTTTGTCTCTGTACTTTAGAGTTTATTTGGCACATATAAGCCTGAAATTTAGCCAAGAATATGGGCTAAACAAGGGGCGCTCCCCTCATTTTCAAAATCCTGGATCCGCTACTGTAAATTATTGTATGTACCCAGGAGGGCATTTTACAATAATTTAAATCAACATTATTGGGAAATGCCCTCCGGTTGTTAGTGCAGATTATTTGTGTTGATGAGCTTCCCTAGCTTTCACTAGTCTCCCGCAGCCATCCACAGATCAGCAAAGAACAGAGCCACTTCATCTTACCCTCCAACACAGAGCCTCCTATTTATCTCCCAAGCCAAATAAAGAGGTTCCTGGTCATTCCCTGCCTGGTAATTACCGGCAATGTAGTCTAATAGGCCTAGCCTTTACTCCATTATCTTTACTACCTGGCTAGACTTTGGGAGGAGGGCATCCGCTGTGGGTATTTTGGTAGCATTAACCCTTTAAGGGGCAACGATGAATAATACAAGTAACGTTCATATTCCTGTGGTGACAAGGAGGTCTTTACAATAGTCCTCTTGTCTCAGATGAGATTGCCATCCTATTTTCATGATTTCATTTTCATTATTTTCAAGATCTTCTTATCATTGAATTTATCTCTTTTCCTACCTTTTCAGATGATGACCATGGAATATTGGAAGGAATATAACATACCTGCAAGTAGAAGAAAGACAGATATACATTAAGTTAGCTTTAGAGTTATTGATTTATTTGATTGCAGTGTATCGTTACTACATGATCAATAAAATAACTGATTTCTAATACAAATAGAAAGTTATCATAAAAGTCATGTTTCATTCATTCTATGTCAAAATTAGCAGTTTTTACTATTTGTAGTTTGTTCTCAAGTGTAATCAATATACTTATGAAAGCAAAGCACACAGCGTATATATTCCTTATCCAATATGTTAACTGTATGTGGTCGGAATAATGCATCAATACTGGTTTGACAGGACTGGATAAAGGCATTAAAACGACACATGGGCATAATTGCAAGAATCAGGGATGAGAGTGACTGAACACAAACGTCCCCCAAATGCCCAATTACAGCCTCTAAAATGCAAGTCTTAATAGGAAAGTATGTACAGAACATGAAAATCAGGGAACACCCTGGATAATTCCATCTCTAGGCTAATCTCACCCTGTCTCCCTTTAAGGGTTAGGATGGTTGAATAAGGAGTCCTCGTGAGGTGAGGAGAGGGAATAGGAAGGACTTGGGCCATTATGTGGCAGCACAGCAGGATTAAGGGACAATAGGGGCTGGAGCAGGATGTCTCAGTGAACAAAGGACAGGAAGGAGGTATCCAGTAATTAGCACTTCATGCACTGTAAATGCATGCTGTCGGAAATGTATGGTATTCAGCAATTTTAGCACAAAGCTTTCACCTTTATTTTCATGGGGATTTCTCATAACCGAACACTTAACTGTACTGCTTCATGGGACTTCATTTTGGAAATGACACTGATGCAAATATATGGTGGTTCATTGTACAGTTTGGTAGATTCCACAGTCGTTTTTTTAGAGTGTGGTGGGTGCCAGATTGAGGTGGGATAGAGGTTTATGTCCATAGAGGCCTGCCAATAGGACACAGCCTAGCATAGATGGGTTTAGTGAGAGAGCAGGAAACATGTAAGACTTGCCTCATATAACCCTAATACAGCTGTTCTGTTTTATGAAGCCACAACAGGATATACTTTATTATATTTATGGCATGAATAGATGTTAGAGCCGGATGGCCAAAGAAATATGGTACCCAAGTCTGCCTTAACTGTAGGCAGGATTGACCTCGAATCTTGGAATTTTTCCTTGTTTTGAAAAATATTTTAGAGGTGTTTAAAGCTTTACGGGCCAATGTCATTATTTTAGTAGTTGGCTTCGTAATCGTTAAATTGATTATGGACAATTTTATATCCTAAATCAAAAGCGCACTAAGTATTCAGATCAATTATCTGAAACATACATTCTTCTTTTACTTTGTCACTTTCCCTTTGCCTCAGCCTTGCTCTAATGTAAATATTACACACATTTAGTCCGACAACTGATCTTCATCACTTTGAGAGTTGAGTTGGGCATTGATTTATTGGTTTTACTACTTTATACGTCTGTGAGCTTTTCACAGAACAGCCAGCTATCAACGGGTGAAATCAAAGATAGCTAATGGTGCTCCTATGCTGTATCTGTACAAAAAAATCATCTCATATTTAGATATTTGCACATGGGTAAGAGGTATACGTCTCCTGTCATTCTTCCCTCTGGCACTTTATATGCATAAATATTATGTAAAATCGGTATTGTAACGTTATCATGTGCATTGGCCCCGCAGTTGACTCCGTGGCGCAACGGTAGCGCGTCTGACTCCAGATCAGGAGGTTGCGTGTTCAAATCACGTCGGGGTCATGCATTTTTCTCCGGCCTATATGATATGCCCGGGATGATATGTATACCTCTGAATCAAAAATGGTCTCCTTTTGAACCACTTACACGCAGATAGCTCAAACTACATTTTATCGTCTTTAATCTCTGTGCATGCTGCCACGTTTTCTATGTGAAACAGAGTAGAACCGAAATAGGTATGATGTTCCAGGTACTTCGCCGTTACCCCCCTGGCATAGGCCATCGTGATGGGTCAAAATCGGGGTCAAAAATTCATATTCTTTTGGGACTACATGTATAATCACTGATAATGCAGTATCAGTGCTGCGCTGATGCATCTTGCTTATCTCCTGGGAGTGTATTAACCCAGTATATTATATAGGGTCGTCATGATGCATGGAGGCAGGGCTGGTGAGTTACCCACCAGGGCTGAAATCAGGGGTTGCGCGTAACTCCCGAGGGAGTAAACTGCTAGTCAATACCTGATACATCTACCATTACCGCTTCCGCCTGGCTAAATGAAGGAAGGAGGGGACGCAGGGCTTGGAGAAATAAAAATGTATTTATTACAATTTGTTATATGAGATAACAATTAAGACTTTTTGTTTATACAATAAAAGACACAGTATAGTATGATATGATAATAACATGTATAATATAAAATGTTATTTTTGTATTTACAGAGTAATAACAGATAAATATTAATTTATAGGCGTGGGTGGGTGGGGAATTGAGATGTGGTGTCGAGGATGGCTGTGAGGAGAATGGACGAATTGTATGGGGTGACGGTGAGAGGAAGGGTGGACAGTTGTGGGTTGTGGTAAACAGTTGTAATGAACAACCGTAGGTGGGGTGATTGATTGGGAATTTGTGTTGGGGGAATAGCCACCAGCTGGCAGCAATGACCACCCCTGAGCCCATTCAAGCTCATGAGTCACCAATTTATGTCATGGCTGATACGAACGTCACTATATATATAGATTAGTGCTAGAACTGCCGTATTCAATGGGGGACATTGAATACAATGTGTCCGTATTCAATGGGTGTCCGCCATCTTGGATTTTGGCTTCGTGGGACATGCCAGTTGTAAAAACATCCCATTGAAGTGGACATTTGCTTATGTATACCCCGGGTGTATACCCATTAAGACAGAAACATACTGTACTAAGTGCAACCCTTAATGCTATAACATTTCCTGAAAATCGTGGCTTGATTTGTATAAATCGACCAGTCACTATACACCACTGGATAGCACAATTGTATAGAGGAAAGCCTAGTAATGTGTGCACATTGTAATATTAATGGACATAGACTGAGTGGGCTGCTACCAGGGGACAACTTGGTCTCTGAGTTCCTAGTGCTTTAGTTAATCCGTATTCAAGCCACGCCCGTCCACAACGAGCCCTACTCTGGCAATGGCCATATCAGTAAAGGGTCCCCGATAGTGGAGCAAGATTGGAATCGTAAAAACATCCTGGTAGCAAAATCAGTCTGACAGGCCAATGAGGCTAGACCAGGCCGGGGTAGACTTGGAGGAACCACGTTCAGCCTACAGAATCGTCCACCCATCGTTCTTTGTCTTTTCCACTGGGTCTGGCCATTGGGCTGAGCATTTGTACAAAAAAAAGGGTCTGGAGGAGGAGCAGGGGAGAATTGGGATAAAGAACACAAGAAGATTGATGTATTAGAGTTCGATGTTGCTGCTTTTGTGGGAGCCTTTGAAGCGGGCCAGGAGGCTTTAGAAGGTAATGTCCATTGTAAATCTAGTTGTGTGGTCTACCCTCCCTCCCTCCCTCCCCCCTCCCTCCCCCCTCCCTCCCCCCTCCCTCCCCCCTCCCTCCCCCCTCCCTCCCTCCCCCCTCCCTCCCTCCCTCCCTCCCTGACTACCTCCCTCCCTCCCTCCCTCCCTCCCTGACTACCTCCCTCCCTCCCTCCCTCCCTCCCTCCCTCCCTCCCTCCCTGACTACCTCCCTCCCTCCCTCCCTCCCTCCCTCCCTCCCTCCCTCCCCTCAGCTACCAGTGGCGGATCCACAGGGGTGGCCCAGGGGGCCTGCCCCCCCCCAAAAAAAAAAAAAAAAAAGGAGAGGGAAACAGGAGAAAGAGGGGGAAAACGAGGGAAGCAAAAAGAGTAGAGGGAGCTCCTAATAGGGGCCTTGCGGTGCTCGGGGCCACATATAGTACCTCATCAGCTTTCAACAAGTCTTCCCCCCTTCTAAACAATCCTGGATGCACAACTGGCCCCGCCCACCCACCAGAAGAGTTTCTTGAAAGGGATTTCGTAATAGAAAGGATATGCCTGGAGCTATGCCTTAAAGTGTTGACCTCTGAACATCAGTGCACGTGTACATACAGTATAGGAACAAGTACATGTATTTAGGCTCTGCCTGTCTATAGCTTCTAAACACTGGTAAGGTGTGATGCAGAGGGCCTGACTGATGTTAGCGTTCACCCCAACTACTCACCCACTTTACCCCCAACCCCTCACCACCTACACTGTAAAAATAAATGTTGTCAAAGTAACGGTGAACTCCTCGTCTCAAAATTACCAGATAGGGCCTTATTCTTTATTATCTTCATAGAAATTCCTTGCACGACTCTGCTTAACTGTAATGCCATTTGGGGCTTCCTTTTAGAAGCTACAAGGTTTTACTTGCAATGCGATTACGATGGTTCATTGTTAAGTTGTATGAGGATGCCTGGTTGATTCAACAGTTGTTTGTTAGAGTGTACTTTCCCCCACCCTAACCTCCAGCCACGCTACCTCAGAACACACCCCACCCTGTCGGTTAATCTGGCTTTGATGGCTCTTGATCCGCGGACTTCTTCCTGTGTGGCGGCCAGTCCAGCCGCCGGGAATCGGGGATCAATGACAAAATCGACATTGCCTCCCCTGCCGCCTACTGAGGCTGTACTGGGGCCAGTCAGTGTCAGGGGGCCGTCTAACCCTTTATTAAAGGGCCGCTGATGCAGGAGTACATCATGTCTATTGGTCGACAAGATGCATGAATAAAGTGCTGGCGTGACTGCTCGCCAGCACTTCATTGGAGCATCATGCCGACCGTCAGGGAGTATATCAACCACACAAGGTCGACATGATGCTTGCATGTAGTCGTGGCGAGTTATTCGCCATGGCTGCATTCATGCATCATGACGACCAATGGGCATGATGCAATAGTGCCTTAGCGGTACTCAAAGGGCATCTAAGACTGCTTCTCTCACTACTGATCCACCATATACTCAGTCTGTGGATGCTTACTTAAAAAGTCTACAGCTTTCTGTCATTGACTCGGTGTTAGTCACGTCTTTAACCATGTTTTCTCACAATCAGACTCAAACTGCCAGAGTTGTTTTTTTTTTCATTATTTTGGACTTTAAGAAATCCTAGAAAATGGGGGCAGCGCCCCCTCCGTTTGGGCCGCGTTTCCTCCTTTTCTGAATCCTGGATCCGCCACTGCGATATGTGTTTCCTCGTGGGGAATAGGTCTACTTGTGGTTTGTCAATGTCATGGTTAGAAATGTTTCACTGCTTTATCTTTCTATAGGATTCATGGTTGGTGATCTAAAATCATCATTTTAAATGACAGAGATACTGAAATACTGCACTAAATCATGTGCATATTTCTAATATTTGTAATATTAGAAAGCATGCTTATGAAAACCAAAGCTTCACATATAAACCTCGGTGGTAGCCTCGATGTCAGTACTGAACACCGGCCTAAACTATGGACCATAAGTCTTGGAACACTAACTTGATCTTATACTCTCTTGAAGTCAGAAATTGAACCCCTTTATAATACCATAAAAGCCTTGACTTTTCTGAGGCTAAAGTCATTCACCAGGATGCTCCAACCCATAAATCCAGCCCCATCCCAGAGTGGTTTCTACACTATAATTCAGGGGAGCACAGTGGGTTAATACCTTATGACCTTGGGCATGAATGTATAGTCCTCGTGAGTTACTAGCACGTACTGCAGTCATGCATCCTGTGTCCAACCTACAGTCCTGATACACTTCAAGACCCGATACCGAAAATTCGGCACGATACAAAGCATGAGGTATCATAACAACAATAGAGGAACACAAATATGTAAGATTCAGAGAGTTAAGGTGTGTAGTAGCAATATGAGCTCCCTTGTCGTGATATATGCTTCCTTTACAGCTTCCCCAAATGGACGTGGCATTCTCAATGTCACAGACTGAGATACACATGTCTGATATGACTGATAGTGGCCATAGACATTCATTTCAGCAGGCAGCGGTCATAGTCTCTGTGTGAAGTTATGAGCTGGTGAGGAGAAAGGATAACCCATGACTTAACTCACTGAGTATTCTTTCTGCTGGGCGTTACAGATATATGGACACAGAACTGTCTGTGCTTCTCACTCTCCCAGTGACACTTTCAGATTCAGCCACTTTCCCCTCCCCCTGCCAGCAGGGTACTGGGATGGGAGCGTCCATTTGCCTTGTCAGGGGCCGGAATCGCACGACTAAAACCGCTACAGTAGATGGGCTCTTTCTTTCTGGATCGGAGATGCTCTTTTGATCTGCTACATCAAATAGTAGCTTGGGCGGGATACATTCACAAAGACAGTCCCTAATAACGCCCCTACTGCCTCCGGGACAGGATATACAGTATGCTGAATGAAAGGTATCCGCCTTCCCCAGTGGCCGCAAGACTTCCTGTAATGTTTAGCCCTTTAAATAATGCTGATGTATGGGTGCATCATGGCCGCTGTCCTGGTTGGCATGATGCGCCAATGACTTACCAGCATTTCATTGGTGTACCATGCCAACCATGCAAGGGAATTCCAATCCCTTAAGGTTGTAATGATACATGATGTAGCGCTGGCGAGTTACTAGCCAGGATTGCGTCCATGTATTATGACGACCAATGACTATGTTGCATTATTGCATTGGTGGCCCTTAAAGGGTAAGACAAGGAATATTTGAGTGGGAAAAGGCTGATAGATACTTCAGATAAACGGCCAACACCTTCATTTCTTTCCTCTCAATCTCTGATTTCCTCACACTAAGACCCATCTCTTCACAAAGAGAGGAGGGATGTTTGTGTGAGAGTCATTCTATGCTAAAATGTACAATTTTCTGTAAATAGAATGAATAAATCCTAACCCTTCAGAGAATAACCAAATATACCATTCAGGATTGTCATCATCATAAGCTGTTGATTTAGTTCGAACACATCCGAGATATTTGTCAAATGATAATACTCATGTGCATTGAAGTGAATGAGGCACACACACAAAGATATGTGATCTGGACGAAGGTAGTTACACATGAAACTCCTAATATGGAAGTTTTACCTAGAAAGATATAGATCGTACATTTTACTGTGCATTGACGTATATGTGTCTGGGGGTGGAGGGATGAGATGGTAGTTGCACCAAACATCACACAAACTGACAACTCCCCCAGGTCTGAAATCACCTTTATGGAGTGAAAAAGAGGGAATGTCGGTTCATATAAGATAGCTGCTTTGATAAAAACATACTCCAAACCACAGTGATCCCTTCACAGAACTATTTTTTGCCTTTACTTCTGAAAATCATGTTTCATATACTGTTCAACTACTTGCTGCTGCACAGCTGAATTTAAACACCTCTTGGGCTATGCCTAAGGTGAGCTACTCCCCTGGGACATAAGCTCAGTGAGCTGCTCCTCTATTAAACACTTCATATACAACATAGTATATACAACATGTTGCCTACTTGAGGAGGCCCTGAGAGCCCTGCTCCCCAGGGCAGCATCCATGCATCACACTTTCATGCATCGTGCTGACCATGGACTGATGCACTCCTTACAAGTTGATATGAATGCAGGTTTGAGAAGTAGACTAACTAGGCTGCATTTATGCATCAGGATAACCAAATGGGCATGATGCATTAAAGCAAATATATGGCCCTTAAATAGCTAGGATTCCCTCTCTGCAGCTAGCTGGGAATCTCCTGGGCCTCCTGTGGGAAGCTCCAGAGAGAGAGGAGCAGGAGTTCTGAGCAGCTCCCATCAGGTCCAAACTCGTGTCACTTGCTCAGTCTCACTCAGCCCTCAGTCCCTTGGTAACCCACAAGGGGTTCCCCAAGCACAGCCTGCTATACAGCCGGTATGTCGCCGATAGGATCGGGACTGCAGTAGTGTTCCGGCTGACCATGTGTAGATACCCTGCTGCATTGATCCCACCACTGCCAGTTACCCCCCCCCCCCCCCCACAAACACACACACAGACACTTCTCTGCAGTCAGCTATGTTGGAAGGTGGGTGCGACATTACAGGTTGGACGAGATAAGACCTGGCAAAACTGTGCTTCGTGGGATAACTCTGAGTCGGACCAATGAGATAATGAACCTTTGTTTATGTATAATTGTAGCTTTGGAGTAACGGGGGAGGGGGGGGGGCAGTGGGCTAATGGTGGACAGCTATAGCAATAATTGTGGCAGTGGGGTAGTAGAGGGAGGTAATGGCTTTAATTGTGCTTAGAGTGTAGCTGATACGTGAATATCGTGTGGTAAATAAATTCCAGAAAAGGGTATGCAATAGGAAAGTGAAGTCACAATGGTGGGGAACAGAAGGAGAGAGAGAGAGAGAGAGAGAGAGAGAGAGAGAGAGAGAGAGAGAGATATTAAGATTTAGAAAAAAGCAAAAAAAAAAGAAAAAAAAGAAAGAAATTCAGGATCAGGGTATGGGGTCAGGGACTTGTTGGTCAGACAATATAACCACAGTAGACAGTTTATTTTACCCATGGGAACCTCACAGAAAGACCCCACACGACAAAACGGAAATCCTGCCCCAGTCCCCATTCAGCCGACTGCTTTAAAAGCCAAGGTCCTATTTATAGATAGAGGATGGAATACGTAGGGACAGGAGTTCTCTTACAACCATGGATTTCTCCCAAATAAGGAAACACTAAGTCAGTGTTTGTCGGAAAGCTCTATGGTTTTTATAATAGAAACAGATTTGTTACATCTCAAAAGTATGGACTATCTTTTAATGGTATGAGATCAAAGCTAACTAACAGGAAATAAGAGGGCGTATGAGATGTTACCTTGACCCTGACTTTGTCTCTTACATACCTAGATCTAGTGACATAGGGCAATGGTTAAAGAGTCACGGTGACTCTTGTGTTATTTGGCCCTGATATTTGCATTAAAGTGAGATTCAAAGAGCATGATGGTGTGACACCTTCTTTTACAAGAGTCAATTTGACGTTGAATCATCAGGAATCACAGCCCCTATTTAAGGATAAAGGATATTGATATGTATCTCAAAGTCAGTGTAACGAAACCTCATCAACTGGCCATTGGGCTTCGTACATGTCCACGTCACTCGGCCCATTTCCCTATTCTGCATAACTATAAATGTACTATTATTACAATTGACCGTGTACTTTAAATCCTTCTATCCCCAAACATTAATGGATGGATATTGATATTCCTAGGGGACTGGTTATCACTTTGAAGTAAAGGAAGGCTCCTGGGTCCGATTCTGATACCGATCGAAGCATTTCAGTCACATCCCTGCTAAATTAGAGCCGCAGCTACGTTAGTGGTCACCACAGCGCCCCCATACCACAGCAATTCCCTATCAGGATGGCATTTTCCCACATGCATCAACTAGAACTATTTAGGTAGTAAGAATACTAGGCTGTATGGCTAAATTATAATCTATATTCGTACAAAGCAATCAAGGCATCTTCAACTCGATAGAGCTCAGTGTGTTTTTCCAGCCTCCCCCCCTCCTCGTACAGTAACATAGAGCCCATTTGCACGATGGTTCTGTTCAAATGGAGATTTTGTGAGTCGTAATGGCTGTGTTTAGTCGTACCAAGTTGCGAAATGCCCTCCAGGGCCATCCCAAACCGTCCCCCAGTCCCCTGATGACGTTTGGTGATTCCTGTTTGATTTGGCCGCTGACGGAGCCGCCTTTTTGGCTAGCGGGTGGGCCCCGACGTCTCGGCCAATATAGTGGTGGTGAGCTCCGGGCAATGATGGGATCAGGCCCGGCTGACCGCTCAACCAGCCCCCGGGGTAAGGGGAGAGGGAGGGGTGGTCAGCGGTAGGCAATCGATGCACAAACCGAGAGAGAAAAACAACTGGGTGGAGGGATGGGGCTCCAAAGTTGGACCCCAGGGACTGATATGTGGTTACTATCACCGGTGAGGACAGCCATGGGAGGAGAGACAGAAGAGGTTGTGTTTCAATAGAAAGAGGGAGCCTTTTTTCAAGTTTTTTTTTCTTTCGTTAAATCAATGTCTTTTTTGCATTGATTTCCTTAAATTGCCTGGCATTAAGCTTACACAGCCTCCATTGAGAAATATTGTTAGTATTTGGGTATGTCTACTGTACACCCCTGTTTCTATTGAAATCTAGGTGAATGCACGTTGGCATATGATGTAGATGAAGCTGAAACCTGTAGGAAATGTTCATAATTCTTTCAGCACCACTGAGGCAGGAATGCATCATGCCCATTGGTCGGCATGGTGCATCAATGATGTGCTGACGAGTCTGCTAGCCAGCACTTCATTGGAGCCGGTCCTTTAGCTGCGTATCACCCCTTAAGGTCGGCATGATGCATGGTTGTAGCCCATGTGAGTTACTCACCAGGGTTGCATTCATGTATCATGACGACCAATGGACATGATGCATAATGAACTATTGGCTTTAAAGTATTGCAGAGAGCTGTGTAGAGTCAGCCGGCCTCGATACTATGGAGCAAGTCTTATAATATATGAATTGTCATCATACATTTCTATAAAAAGTCCAAAATGTCGATAATATTGAGTCCGGTCTATTTTATGGAATCTATGAGTAGAAATGTCCACTTCAACTATTCGCGACACAGAGGAAATTTAGTCCAATCAATCATGACAAAACCAAAGTGGTTAGACACGAAACAATACTAGACCAATAGTCACTGCCACAGCTAAACTGGGCGATCAGGAAACGGCAGTTGTGGCGTTTTTATCTGGCCACACGTCTGGTTAGGTTATCGTCATAGACTGGGTTAAGTCACGGTTTTTATAGAGAGAATGTCGGCTGGAGAATAGACTGGGATGTGTCAATGTGCATAGTAATACTGGAGGTTAATTCAAAAGATCCTGGGATCGTAACCTCAGCAATCTTAGGAATCATTCTGCCTTATCCTATTAAGCGATCTTAAGATTAGACTGCATTCACTTTTCCTAGCCAGCACTAAGATCGCATCGATCTTAGCCTCAGCCCTCCTACACTATTCCAAGAAGTACTGACTGGGCACAGGGGTAAGAGTCCCAAAATAAAGGGATAGCTGTGGAGTCACTCTTCTTCACAACAGTGTTTATACCATCATTCCCTCTCCCCATATGGGCTAACAAAAGAGCACAGGGTGCAGTTGACCCCGTACAGTATTCAAGAGTTGTTCCCATCAAAATGTATGATTTATGCTTGCTTATTAGAAGCATTGTGTGCCCCCCCAGGACAAAGAGAGAGATGGGAAGAATTACCTCACAGTGCACTTAATGCATGAGTAGCCCTAAGAGCTCTCAAGGACACTCAGCAAACGTCCTCCCTCCCCTCTATATGTATGCAGCAGGTTATTCACTCTTTCGATCAGGAGTGTTCCATGTAAGTGCTCTTGAACTCAGGTTAAACCACTATGCAATTCTTTCACTAAGATAACAGTGATCTTAGTGCTGGAAAAGGAATAGTGAAGTGATCTCAGGACTTGCTATTCCTGACAGGCCTGCAACCACCGCATTAGATAGGGTAGACTGGCCAGGTCTTATGATATGTGCCTACACTAAGATTGCAGGGGTAGAAATACCAGGATCTTTTGAATTAACCTCCTGGATGGCGATTCATAAGTAAAAGAATTGTGAGATATAGATTTTGTTTGAAAACCATCAGGTTTGTGAAATTCTCAGTAGTTTTGATTGAATTCAACACATGCCGTGTTGACAATGTTGGTAATTGTAAATGATTTTCTTGAAAGCTCTTCGTTTCAATGAGAGTATCATTCTCAGCATGAAACAACCTTGTCAATCTGATCTTTTTAATGAAAGAATGCTCTATTAAAGAAAAACACTACTCTATTTTAAAGGTCAGGGGCATGGAAAGCAGTTTCAGAGTGGGTGGGACCAGGCGGGTTTTCGGCAATTTTGACCTCCCTTTGCTTGACCTTTTAGTTTTGATCTTTTGAGGAGTTGGCCAAAAGGGGGGGGGACATGTCCCCCCTGCTTTCCACGCCCATGAAGGTAGCTTATTCGGATTGTCTTTTCGTCAAATAAAAAGATTCTGGCATGCTTATTAAAACATGTGTACTTGTAGAGGAGAGCAGCCGGTTTATCTGATGCATCTGATGACGTCATGATTGCCAAAATGCATCTTATTTGTGCTTACACAACACTGTAATGATGCAACCAGATACTCTCTCATCAACTTATCTCTGGCATGCTTTGCTATTTCCTTCAACAAATGCCAATACATAACCTAAACAAAGGTTCCTGTGAAGTGTCATTACCATACACTATTCTAGATAGAACACATTTTGTAACACCCTCAGTGCATAATCAATGCAGCACCTGGTGCATTTGGGCAATCGTGACGTCATCAGATGCATCAGATATACCTTCTATTCTCCTCTACTGTTACACATGTTTCAATAATCATGCCAGATCTTTTCATTTGATTGGAAAAACTATCCAGATACACTATCATGAAATGAAGTAGTGGTTTTCTTTAACGTTATGAATTAAAGCGTTGGTTCCACAGCCATACAATCGGTTGGAATAGCCCTAATCCGACGATTTATAATATATCAAAAGTATAGAAAAAAATCGGTCGGATTAGTGCTAATCCGACCGATTTAGGTCTGTGGAACCAGCGCTTAATAACCTTCACATATCTGAGCAGACAAGCAAAAGAGAAATTTCATGAGAAGTTACATGGCCTATCTCTTAGCACTCGAATGTTTAATTTTAAACTGACACTTCGAGAGTTTATATGTATTGAACCTCATGGACATCTTGATCAGAAATGTACATTAAGTCCTGAGTAATTTATTCTAAGTCCAAAGAAGGGTTACATTATTAGGAAAAAAACATCACAGGAAGTCGTGGGAACAGTAGACAGCAGCTAGCAGTACTCAATTATGTTAAAAGTACACATGTGAAATAGTGTGAGAAATAGCAGCAGTATTAGACTCTTACACAGTAAAGTCCCATCCCACATTAACGTCACACCCTTGTACACACCACAAAGGTCAATAGATTTCAACCATCTCCATTTTCCTCAGCTGCCATGATTTTCATCCTAACTCTCCTAAAGGCTAAGCCGGGCCAGTAGGAATTGAGAACTCCCCCTACGCTCCTAGGACCTTTTACGTCTTGTCTCTCTATAAATGAAATGTCTCTATTTTCTCCATTTCCTAGTTCTAGCCTACAGTATTTCCCCTCCCTGATCATTATCTTGGCAGTATTACGTGGCTAGAGAAGGGAATATCACTTAAGTGTAAAACAGGGAGAGGAAGGGAAACAGTAACTGAAACGTTGACAATGGATGTACGTGCGGATGATTATAAGAACTTAAAATCTCCTGAAATTTATATATTTAGTCCCCTGCTATAAACACTTTGAACACTGATATTAGAGAATGAAAACCATTAAAAAGTGAATCATAGCTCCAATATATAAACAGAAGGAAGAGATCCTGCCTCCTTGTCGAAACCACAGGCCTTGAGAAAACATTATATGATATGTAGCTCTCCTCTCTGACTTTAAGGGGTCTGAGGGTTAATCTGTTTCCCAGATTCTGTCCACCACTGACTCTATTATCCTCTTCCCCTGGCCTAAACTAATCACACGTGTGACGGGTCCACTTTAATTCCTCTATCGGCTACCGCTAGACGTCGTCAGGTGTGCCCTGCTAATATAATCTCAACCAACTTCTTGTAGCTCCTTCCAGATTCCCTGACCACAATGCCCTCTTCTGGAAGTCACGTGACTGTTCACTGCAAGGTCACATGCCCAGGGGAGCCAAGATATGTTAGATTAAGACACTGAATAGAGAAAAAGTATATCCAGGAAAAGGAAAAGAGGGAGGTTAGAGGGGGAAATGTGATGAAAGGAGACACTGAATAGAGAAAAAGTATATCCAGGAAAAGGAAAAGAGGGAGGTTAGAGGGAGAAATGAGATGAAAGGAGATGTACTAGAGTACCTTTTCTAAGTAAAACCTTCTTCGCAAAAAAATAAAGATAAAGAGAATGATGAAAGCAGCGTTGACAATGGGATTGACAAGGGCAATGTAAAGGTTACAGGAAGAAGTTAGCAACAGATGGAAAATGGTGGGAGGAAGTAAGGGTCAGAAAGTCAGGTATACTAGAAGGGCGAGGGGAGAAAGGGAGACGAGGTAGTATTTGTGGAAGAGAGGAATGAGAGTAGGAGAAACAACAAGCAGTGAACTGGTGAGATAAATCAGAAGCAGGCTGAGCAGAGAATGGGATGTATAGAAGTGAAATATGGAGTGAGTTAAGTTGTGGACCGTGGAGGAGGTAAAGAATTAAGATAAGAGCCTGACAGCACCACTTTTATCTCAAGTTGAATACGAGAGCCCCATAGGCTTAACCAAGAAACTCTGTATCACACCCCACAGTGTGATAACCCTTCCCCGTATCACACTCCCTGGGAAAATATCCAAAACGGTCAAATAACTGATGATAAAATCATTTCTAATGCCAAATAAATCGAATTTTGAACATATCTGACTAAATTAACTTGAGATAAATACAAAGGAGCACTTGAATTGGTCAGCACTGAGGGTTATCACACTCGGCTTCGCCTCGTGTGATAACCCTCAGTGCTGACCAATTCTCGTGCACCTTTGTCTATGTAGTAAATACTAGATTGTGATGTGTGACTACTGGCAGGCAGACCACACTGTAAAAATAGTCGTCGAAATAAATGCGGAATCCTGGTCCCTAAGTTGCAAGAGATCCGCCATAATTTTGTCAGAGATTGTACCACCGTACTGCCACCTAGGGCTTCTTGTGAAGACAACAATGAATCACTGCAATGTGATAAGAGTGGTTCATTGTTCAGTTTTACGAGGATCACTGGTAGATTCAACAATCATTTTTACAGTGCAGCAGCTCAGGGGCGTGGGCACCACTTCCTTTAGACCACTGAGCCTGTCGCTGAAGCAAACCCAGCGTTGCCAAACCTTTCCAGTCTTCAAAGCCTGCCTCTTTAAAGGCTCTTCCTGTTGGTGAACGCGCCTGGTTTTCCTTTGGTCGGCAGCTCCAGCCACCTAGAAGATGCCATCAAAGCTGCCTAACCGCTCGGCGACGAGGTGTTCTTATCCCCAGTGGTCACCATCAATTGGACGTATTGGCTTCCAAGTTAATTCTGTTAGCCTTAAGTGAGGGGGAAGTGCTTGGGTCTAGGGTTTCGTCACGTCGATATATGACATGGTGGGCTGGGAAATCTGTCCCAATGACATGACTGACAGACGTACAATTAGGTCATACTATATGTAGTGCTATGTAAAGAAGAGAGAAAAAGATCTCTCGCTCTAAAGATTTGGTCATGGTTTGCTATGGCCATAGCAATAGAGAGAAGGTCTGTGATATCAGTGACTTTAAGTAAATAATTTTGAATAATCCCCTCATTTTTGACTAGGACTAGATATTCAGCTTATCACAGCGGCAACAATTTTATAAGCCTGCAACAGTAGGTTGATCTTCTGCTCATTCTGCATGACGATATGGGTCTAGGGGTGTTTCAAAATAGTTTTAGAATATTCTTGTCTTTTCCCTTCTAGGGTATAGATCGTATGAATAAAAAGAGTGAGGTTATGGGTCATGCTAGTTTATGATATAAGAATTATAATACAATAAATAAGGTCATGGAATATTGCCAGCCTATATTTAGTATATCTAACTTCTATCTGACTCTGTGCATCCCTTTCATCTCAGATAGAGAGTCGGTTCCATCATGAAAACCCAACCACTTTGTATATATAATAGATTTCCACATCCAATCAGTGTATGGGGTCCATTAGCAGACATACTGCTGTTTCTGCCTGAGATCACGTAAGCTTTCTCCTACAATTCATACAGCTACACTCTATATCTACCGACTCCTCTACACTCTATATCTACCGACTCCTCTCTAATAGTACCAGCCAAACCTACGCTCTAAGAAGTTACTGTTGAATCTACAAGGCATATCTGTCAAGTGCACAGTGGGTCACCATTTCTTCTAAGGCAGTGAAGCAGTATTGAGTGTAGTTTAATACAGTGTAGCACACTGTTGTGAGGAAACTCTAAAGAATATGGTGAAAGCCTCGTCCTCAAATTGCCAGAGAACCAATATTATTTTGAGAGAATCTTTCGTACTATTCTTATACGTCCACCCGGCCAGCCCTATACCCTTCTTTAACCTACAAACCCGCCCTTGCCGTGTTCCTGGCTTCTCCCAGCACTCAGGGATGAATATTTAAGCTGCTCGCGTCATGGCTCCTCCCTGCTTGCATTTAGGCTGAGACTGCGGCCTAATCTTTAAGGAAGAGGCCTCTCCACACAGCTGTAAGTGCTTCCTGTTCCTCAGAGGGGATTCTTGTGTTTTTATAAGCCCTTTTTGCTACCAGTAGAGGCATGAATATTCAAACAGACAAATATGTGGAGAGTGCCGACACGTAGAAGGCCTTAAAATGTAGCTGTGTCTGAGGGCTGGCCATAGAGAATGGCTTAAACTCTGTGCGGGTCGCTAATGCATTAAGGGCCATGCCCATTGGTCGTCATGACAGAGCCCTGGTGAATTATTCATGCGTCATCCTGAGCCTAAAGGGTTGGTACAGTGCCGGAGGGTCGGCATGATTCTCCAATAAAGTGCTGGCTAGCAGACTCGCCAACACTTTATTGGTACATCACAACGACCAATGAGCATGATGCAATTCTGCATTGCCGGCCCTTAACAGGTTCAAGGGGATTAGTTGGTAGAAGGAGGATCTGAAAGGATTCGGTTAACAATAGTGACAGGAATGTAGAGAAGAGGAAAGATGTAGCTCTCTGAGATAAAAATGAGTGATGAGAGGGAGGTGGCAATGGAGAAGGCTATGGAAACCATTGTTAATAGTATATGCGAAATGGGGTTTTGGAACTGGAAACACAACCTTTTATTAAACAACAAGCCATCGGTTATTCTAACTTATGACATGACTTCTGTGATTTTGGGTGCTTTTTCTGGATATACCTATTCTGATACCTGTCGATATTGCATGACATGATGCATGCATTATGACCTTTGTAAGGTGTGCTGTTTTCCAAGGATAACAGGCACCCAGTGCTATTATCCATGGATATCAGCACATCTTACATGTCATATGTCACATGTTAAAACCTACGAGAATTCTATTGCCAAGGGCAGGGGTCGAACCAATACCCTACTGATCCCAAATCCAACTCCCTATGCATTACGCCACAGGGACTGATGAGAAGTGGTTGGCTAGAACCAGGTCTCTATAAGTCAAGGATATTATAAAAAGCCCGGGGAGGTCACTCACATATAACTAGTATACATTCAATGTGTGAAAATATCCTGCAGTCTGGGTTGTGACCCCCCCTCCCTACCTCTCTGACAGCTTGCAGTACTGTGTGTGACTGGCCTGGTTATGGGTCAAGGTCCTGGACGCATTCACACTACCACCAAGCATCCTACTGCTGGGTGGCCACATGAATACAATGTCGCACTCACGATCTGGCACAGGTGTTGGTGGGACGAGTCCTGGTCACGGTGTACGTTTTATTTATGGCTGGTTTGGGGATGAACGATTTTTTTCAAATTATATCTATTGATTTTCTATTGATTATCTATTGATTAATGGCTTAATAAAAAAACATAAATGCCCCCCCGTTGCATGTTATTGTTCGATATCAGTCACGCGTCAAGACATATTCGTTGATTACTTGTTCAGTATCCAACAAAAATATCTCTGTTGAAGTTTCACATAATATAGTATCACGGCTTTTGAACTAGAGAGAGGTGGAGATACAGGAAAGGAGAGAGAGAGAGCGAGAGAGTGAGAGAGCAAGAGAGAGAGAGAGCGGTGAGGAGGTAGAGCAAAACAGAGCCAGAGAGGGGCAAAGACAGAGTCAAAGGTAGAGAGACATTGACGCAAGGCAATAGAGAGAGAGAAGGAAAAAGAGGGCTAGAGAAAGGAAAGAGGCAGTGAGAGAAAGATGGGTTGAGAGGGATAGAGACCGACAGAGAGACAGAGAAGAAGAGAGTTGGGGTTCGATTAGGAAGAGAGAAGATATGACAGAAAAAATAGCTGGAGTTATTCCAGATTAGAATAGTTATTAAACCTTTAACGGACAGGTAGGCACGGGCCTTTGAGTCATTAAGATAATATCTGCCAAGAAGGGAACACTCATTGAGGTACAAAGCATGCCAAATAAATAGGATGCCTCAGTCAATAAGAGGTAGAGAAAAACCCATGCTTGAAGTTATATCATGTGTTGGTTACAGACATGTCCCACCACAGTAGTACCCTAAGTGTACAGGTATAGGTACACTGTAAAAAAAAAAAAGTCGTCAAAATAACAAAAGATTCCTCTTCCCAAAGTTGCCAGAGATCCATCATTATTTTCACGTTATTTTCATAGATATTCCTTATACCACAGCACTGCCACCTGGAGTTTCTTGTAAAAACTACACTGGCCCCCTGTCATCTAACTAAGGTGGTTCACTGTTCAGTTTTACAAGGCTCCCTCATAGATTCAACAGTTATCTTTTACAGTGTATGCATAAATCATTATATTGGTCCTGTATTGGCGGGTAATGCCCGCAATTCTTTAATCTATGTGGAGTCATTATTGTCATTATAACAATAGGTGTAGATCATTGTCTTAACGAGTATACATTGAGACCTTTAAACCTTCCTTCCTCATTTTAAATATAGACCGGTGAACTACGTTCATGAAACGCGGCGAAAAGAGAACTTCTGGAGCAGACAGCTCAGCCGGGACCCTGCCCTCATCTTTCCCGTAAACACCTTTCGTCGCAATGCTAGCCTCCCTGCCCAGGGAATGATTGTGTGTGTGTGTACGCTCACCATATTTTCTCGCCATGGCTGGCGAAAATGATATGATCAAACCTTGTAAGGGTATCTATACTATCATTGAGTACCACACCTCAAAATTGCTTTTACAAACCTCTTATTAAGCCATTTTGGTGCTACACATGAAAACACAAACAGAAATAATTCAAGGAATAAAAGCAACCGGTGACAACTACCGAAAGCAGCTCTCACTAAACTGTCAGTATATGTGACAAATGCAGACGTCCTGACAAACAAAATAACAGAACTTAGCAGAAGAATAACATCCTTAAACTATCCTGAAATAATTATTGTGACAGAAGCAAGACCCAAAAGGAAAAACTACAAGATGCAAAATGTAGACTTCATCATCCAAGGCTACACTACCTTCGAACTGAATCTGGAAAATTACACAGGGAGGGGGATGATTATTTATAGCAAACAGTCACTAGATGCAATACAGATTCAAATACCAACCACCTTTGAGGAGGCGATGGCCATAAAAATACCCTTCTCAACAAGAAAAAATTCCCAATTCCTAACTGTAGTTGGAATCTACAACTCCCCAAACTCTTCAAATGAAAATGCGGAGGCACTACAAAACACCCTACGTCACTTCTCTCACCAGTCAAACCATCTGTTGATAACTGAGGACTTCAATTATAAATATATTGACTGGGAAAGACAGGAAGCAACAGGTGACTTTGAAAGAACTACCAAGCTTCTAGACATAATAAATGATGCATACCTGTGCCAGCATGTCAGAGCTCCGACAAGATGCAGATCAGAGAATGACCCTAGTATATTGGACCTCATCCTAGCACAAAATGAATACGATATACAGAGCCTCCAGCATCATAGTCCCATTGGAAAAAGTGACCACACCTGCTTATACTTTGAATATTTGTGCCCTGGCAGAAGACATAAAAAACATATGTCAAATACAAATACAAGAAAGGAATTTCATAACCCTGAATCAATCAGTACAACAAATAGCCTGGGATGAAAAACTGGCCAGAAGTGGAAGAGATGTACTTGGAGTTCAACAAAATCCTACTAGACCTAAGAGACCAGCACATTCCTTCCAGAATGCTGTCAAGGGACCACAAGAGAAAACCATACCAGCTATCTTATGCGGAACAAAAGGCAATAAGAACGAAGCACCAAACACAGACAAGATACATTGAGAGCAAAAAGGACCCAAATTGCTCACCACAATGTGAAATGAGAAAAATGAAGATATACAACCAAGCTTACAACAAAGTAAAATCAATCACCCGCAAACGGAGAAATGCCTAGAACTGGAAGTTTGTGCAGAGGCAAAGAGAACCCCTAAATGGATATGGGGATACATACATTCAAAAAATAAGATACAAGAACGAATCCCAGACCTATATGTGGATCCTGCAAACCGAATAAAAGGCCTGTCTACAAATGACGTTGAAAAGGCCAATATCCTCGGTGACTTCTTTGCCAGTGTTTTCACAGAAGAAGATACCATAAACTTACCACAGATACCTATGCCAGAGGAAAAAGAGGTATTACAAAGCTACTTGACCACATTGATATAACACAAGTAATTGTTGAATCTAAACTAAAAAAGCTCAAGATCAACAAATCACAAGGTCCAGACGAAATTCATCCGCATCTTCTTGAATATGTAAAAGATATGGGATAGCAGGGAACATTCTAAATTGGATAGAGGCATTCTTAAGTAGAAGAACTCAACAGGTTATGCTCAATGGCTCATTATCCAAGATATATAAGGTCTGAAGTGGAATACCACAGGGCTGAGTCCTGGGCAAAATACTATTTGTTATATATATATCAATGACTTACCAGAAGGTCTGCGTGCAAAATCAATGCTGTTTGCTGATGACACAAAAATCTACAAAGAAATTAGAAATCAAGCAGACTCTACAAACTTCCACAATGACATTAGGAAACTCCATGACTGGTACATAAAATGGCAGCTTCTTTTCCACCTAGATAAGTGTAAGGTTATGCACATTGGAAGGACCAAATATGAAGCAAGGTACAGCATGCCTAGTAGTCCAACTTATATGCAGGATGTCCATAGCGAAAAGGATCTCGGAAAAGGTCACCAGATGACAGGGATTATAAAAGAACATTCACCCATTTAGATTACCCACCTTCAAAAAGCTATTTATTGCTCTAGCTCGACCCCACCTGGAGTATGGAGCACCAGTCTGGCAGCCACACAGGAAAGGGGATAAGGAAATCCTGGAAAAGGTTCAAAGAAGAGCATCTAAGCAGTTGCCAGGTCTAACAGAGAAGACATACCAGCCTGTGTGAACTAGATATGCCTACCTTGGCCTTCCGCCGCCTTAGGGGCGACATGACTGAGGTCTATAAATTATTCAACAAATATAACTGTAATAAGGAACACATTCTAGCTCTAGACCAAAATGTGGGAAGAACCAGGGAGAACTAGCGAAACTTTTCATGAAAGGAGGGCATCTGGACAAAGTGAAAAATAGCTTCTCCTGGTATGTGGTTCAAGCATGGAATAGCTTACCCAACACCATAGTGCTGACAGAAAATCTGAACACATTCAGAAATAAACTAGACACTTTGGGTAGATCATGCTTTAAAATATAAATGGGAGTGGGAACCACTTCCGGGTCAAGCTACCTAAACTATCTATTCATGAGCTGGGAAAAGTGGCTAATCTAAGCCAGCTTCCAGAAAAACCTATAAGTAAGTACCTATAAGTATGTACCCCCTCTCTCCCTAGCCATCTGCCATGTTTCTACTGTCTGGTTTTCTGTTCACAGTGTCAATCTCTAAATCATCTTCACAAAATAAGAATAGAAGGTGGCTTCAGGTTTTCATATATAACCTGGATTACTTTTGTGTGTTCGCGCAGGTCCCATATATGATGTAATGGCGAAAAGACAATACCAGAAACGCGGCTCCGTTGCGTTAAACATAAAAATGATCCTCTGTATTACTAAATACCATTGAGTCTACTATTGTATTTTCATTGGGGCATGCACTTTAAGGTGGCTCACTCCCTTGCAAAGTAGGCCAATTGCGCAGGTCTCTGAATATATGCATTTTGTGGTTTATTTACAAACCACTAGGAGCTACCTTGTGCTGTTAGTGGCCCTAGAATGATAAGTCCAGGCAAGTGAAAACTGGCCCTAGCCGAGTCTTGAACACCCAACTTTCACAGTTTACCACTACACCACCCAGCCATGTGTAGGAGTTCAGTGTTAAAGGTTCTACATATAAACCACTCAACACTATTCATTATTTTTTTTATTTAAAATGCCGAAAACCATTAAAATATGCCTGGGACCATATGTTCAATATACCCTTTTTGGAACATTGACATCATAAGCTACATTCTGATTGATTTATACAGATTTTTAGTTACTCTAAGATATCTTTCTCTAAACATTTGTGCCAACACCATGTAATCCTATGACAAGGTGACTCAAATTTCAAGATGAAATAACTCTGAAACTAGCCTGGGACCCCCCCCCCTTTTCTTTTCATCAGTCAAATAAGCATGTAATGAAGGCCACATGGTGAAAGATTGGTAAAGATTTAGTTACTCTTGGACCATGGGAGTGACCCACCTTAAATACCCTGCCGAAATGCCCAAAGCATCTCTGAAGTTCTGTGAATGTGGGAGATTCTGTTGGTGAACATAAGGGCAGATGAATGTATTATATGAGAGTGCCAAGAATGCTCGATACACAGTACAGAATACAGATGGACACATAAAAGCTTTTATTAAAGGGAATTTGCGTTGCCAATAGCCAGAGGCCCTGATTTCTGTCACCACACAACAAGATATAAGGTATCAGAACATAAAGCACATCGCCATGCAACGTACCTCAGAGGGAAATAACATATATACAATCTCCGTCAAACCTAGACAGAAAAACAAGACAGTACTGTCAGATGCTATTCACATTTCTAATCAAACCCAAATAAAGAAACAGAGCCTGATACTCATTGTCTTTCTATCTGCCGAGTATTGTATGCACTGTAAAATAAATGACGAGATAAAGGCGAGATCCTTGTCCCAAAGTTGCTAGAGATCCATCGATATCCTCATGCAGATTCCTTATACTATACCATCTGAGGATTCATTATAGGAATTACACTACTTTACTGCCATGCAATCATGGTGGTTCACTTTTCAGTTTTGTGAGGATCCCTGGTAGACTCAACAGATATATCTTTTAGAGTATAACACTCCATAACTTGACTATTTTCCACCCACACATTTAGCGTGATGTCACATATGGGGTGGGCTGCACTTGAACAGGGTGTTGACAGTAAATATTGGCTTGGTTATCATATTTTCACAGAATTGTGTCTAGGGGGTCTGAATCCTAAGGTCTGTGGTCTGTTGAAAGGGTGAGGTCTATGAAAGGTCTATGAAAGGTTTGGTGTGATATTTCTCGCCGTCATTTATAAGCATAAAAATAATTTAGAATATCCCTTCTACCTTTATATGATTTATCAGCTAACATTATTACCACATGGGTTTAACTCTTAATGGCAAATTTTATATCATCGTCACCTAATTTAGCACCTGAAAATACCGTTCTCCTGACACATGACACGTTATACACGTGTATTCCGGTTTCTGAATATACATATTGCTTTTGCCACAAGGAGAGAGACATTAATTTTGTTTTATCATATCTGTACAGCTATCCCGTTCTAGGGTGTGTTTATATTATTCATGTATATCAAATTTGTGGAGCTGCTCGATTCTATATCCTGTTAAACAAGGAGCAACTCGCTTGTCTTTTTTTTTGGCAATTTTCATTTTCATTTCATAATAAGACACGAAGGCAGCCTTGGAGACTGCTGCCCTAAGTTGAAGTCAGGAATGAATGTGACCCAGGCTAGTTCAACCATCCCTTCAGTTCTCAGTCTGCTGTGTATCAGATTATACGATACACAACTTAAGGTTTGGTGTGATATTTCAAGGATGTACTTCTGGGGTATATATATCCCCTCCTCCACCCAATCATCCCCATGCATGCATCTAAGCATATGGCGACCAATAGCCGCACTGCTTCCATACAGTATGGGCATCTATAGAACAAGTTCACGACCTCACTATATATTATGCTCCTCACAACCTGCCCTGACATGAGCAAGTCATATTTGGGCCCTATGACGAGTAGCTCACGGGAGCAGCTCACGGCAAGGTGAGCTGGGTGGGCCAGCCTCTGGACACCCCTGGTCGCAGAAAACGGACCCTCCCACCGGCCCCCAGCCTCTCCCAGTGGCAAAGCCAATTCCGCTCTAAATCAGGTTAGGCTAACGGATATGGACATGCCCCCCTCGCCAACACTAGTCATTGAGCGCCTATGGTTGGAGAACTTTGTCAATTATACATGGTACTGCCGGACTTGGGTGGACGCGAGGACTTAGTGAGCCACTCTTCTTACGTGGCTTGCTTTCTAATGTGATGCCCCCTTGCCCCCAACTCACGCCATCCTTCCTGTGCCCTGTATACCTCATGGGATACGTGTCCCTCTCTGCTTTTTAGATCCAGAGTTGCCATAGATTGCCTTCAGAACATATACCCAAATTGGACGTGAACACCATTTCCACATTTCCCCATACACTTCTAAAGAGTTCAGTGTAAGTAACTTAAAGATCCATGTGCACACCTCAGATCCTAGACCAACGTGGGTTGAATGGAACACAAATTTCATGTTTCCCATACGATTCTTAGGAGTTCCTGTTAAGTAAATTAAAGGTAAATTTACTCATGGTATTTATATGATTGAGAAACTGGGTTTAGCTGTAATTTTCATTTACGTCACCAGGGTATCATTATAGTGAGCTTGTTTCCAAGAATCAGTGACACAGTCAGGTCCACTGTAGTTGCCACTCAGTGAAAGTGTCTTCAATTTCTGGTCAGGATATTTAACAGAACTGCAACGGGAAGAAACGAGGCCATTGCCTTTGTAATTGGAACAGCTTGCTGCCGTTCTGGGAACGAGCTGTTGAAGATTGCTGGTTCTGAGAACCCTTGGGCCTGTGCTTATGAGGCATGGAGGATGGGGCGGGCCATTTACAGGGAGCTGTCAGTCCTTAATCAACTGCTGACCCCTTCCATGGAGTCCTAGGGTCGTCAGAGGAAGTCATGCATAATTACACCCAGTCCCTGGTCGCCCCTGCACTTGGGAAACCCTCTCGCGGTTGGCGGCCTCTCACTTGAAAGGCACAGAGACAAAGTCCCGAATTTACGACACCCTTAAGTTCACCTTGGTCGGGGGCAGATAAATAAACCGGACTTAGGCGTCGGCGCACGACGCTGGAATACCAGGCAAGCCTAATCTAACGCCGGCCTAATGGGCACTTTGTTCAGCGGCTGAGAAATCGGCAGTGGATGGCCAGGACAGTATCAGTGAGGCAGTACTTCCGCACCTGGTGGCAGGTAATACCTCTAGGGTTTATCATAAAGGCAGGTGTCGTCTTGAGGGGATCCACCACACTGCACCGCTGGAGGAATCCACTATACTCCCCCCATCCTACGTGGGTGCATGCATCCTCCAGGGACTGGGCATCATCTGCCATAAGGTCCATGCCTCCAGGGTGGAGCTTTACTAGGGTCTAAATAGAGGCACGGTGATAGAAATGGCAATAGGCAGCTCATGCCTTAAGCATATGCTTTGGATGATACAGATATGCTCAGTGACTAACCCTTATCTATCTTCCTGTTGGCATTGGTTTCTGTGGCTATCGTTATCAGTGGTAACCATTAGGCTGTATGGATCACCTATCAGCAAACCAACCAACAACCCTCAAGCCTTCCTCTCCCCACACCATAAATCAGTTGGATTTTATCTGAGGGTACCTGTAAAGATATTCTGCGCTAAAGATTTAAAGTTCTGCTTCTGAACGCTTTAAAATGGAGAGGTGTTATCTTTAAGCGCATGGTAGGAACATACTATATGGAAGGCCTTCTGAAGAGTTGTAAGTAGTATGTGGGAAAAGGGGATTTGGATCAGGTGACACGCCCATTCGACTCTGTGACTCGGTAAAGATAATTTCACTAGAATAAGCATTCTAAAGCATGTGCAACCATATATGTCTAACAGAAAGCTGTATAAATTCCACAGATATCGTGATTCACTAAAGAAAAATGACTCTCATCATTATTCATATTCTTGTATTTCAATAGAGCTCAGGGTAATAAATTGGTCAATTCTCAAAGAAATTGGTAGGAAAGGGGAGGACATTTTCCTTCACATGAATCATGAAAGAAAATCATTAGTTCCTAATGGGAGCGCCAAGATACTGAATTACATGAGCCTTTTTCCCAAATAATTTGGTTTTCGCACCACTGACAATGACGTGCAGACAGCGATACAAAAAGACGGACGGTGGACATTTTTGTCTTTGTCTTCCTTTGATCTAATTCATAAAATTACCACCCTAAAAACATAACAGAATCAAACTAAGATTGTTGAGTTTTTTTAAACCGACGACGTTCATTTTTGCCTTCTGCAAAGAACCGTCTGCTCCAGAATTGGAACCATTCCAACCCAATCCCCAAGCTTCATTGTTGACAAAAAGAAATTTAAACCCCTGAGGAGGAGGAGGAGGAGGAGGAGGAGGAGGTGGAAGAGGAATATGTGTCTTTTTCCCATGTTGTAATCCACATTAGCCCTTAGAGGCAAAACCCTAAAAGTACCATTTAATTGGGAAGGGGTGCCTCTTTGCTGACCTTTCCAGGACTACTTATGCATTCATGCATCATTCCCATTTATTATCATGATGTACGAATGCATTGGTGCATTATACTGATCCTACAGTATTGATACACTGCCGGATGGTCGGCATGATGCGCACTTCATTGGCGCATCATGCCGACCAATGGGCGTGATGCATTCATGCAATACCATCACTTAAAGGGTTAGTTAAATGGGGGTGAGGGATTGGGGGCTGGGTGCTGACACCATGTCCTTTGAAGGGGGTTCTGATTGAGGGCTAAGGTCACAAATCCTCCTCCCGTTTCTCCTCCAGGATGCTGATAATCTCCGCTGATATTAGCATCCAGGAGACTAAGGTGGTGTTTTATGATCCTCCCTCATCAGTCTCATTTTCCCTTGCGAACCATGACCTCTAAACCTTCAAAGGCCACATACTACCTTAAAGTACAATCAACCAAAGACATAGCTTCTCCAGAAAGGCCTCTTGCAGGTCCCTTTTCCCTTGTTGGTCTCCCTTTATCATGATGCACTACTGAATGATTAGTGACTAACAAAAGTGCTGAATTATGTCGACCTTTCAGGACTATATCTACAATATACGATTGCTATGATGCATGTATGTAGTAGTTCCACTATGGTGGTGCTCAGCCATCATGGAGACACACTTTAAGCACATTGCATTATGGGACCTTTACAGGTTTGAGCTAGGTCTTAAGCCTTTGTCAGCGGAACGAGCCTCCTGTTGGAGTACCATTTTAATGTTGGTGGAGGCGGTGACTTGTGGACAAATTGGTGTCCATTCACAATATCAGAGAAATGGGAGTATAAAGCCAGTATCATTACATTGCTAGGATACTGCATAACGTACCAGAGGGTTTACCCAATATTCAATGAAGAGAAAGGTGTAAATAGATTGCCTCATACTCTAGCAAAATAGATATTTAAGCAGGCAAGGAGAAAGAATACCCCATGAGAGGACACATGGGCTATCATTTCTGCTCGCCTGGTTAAATATATTTACCAGCATTTGTGCCATACAGATAAATTAAATAGGCACTGTAAATTAATCTATTTGCTATCACAAATTCAACAGCAAAACATTGGGAAAGTCTACTTGGATAGAACACAGTATAATGAAGGGATTTAATGGTGTGGCTTCAATATTACCCCATTATTCCCTCCCCACCGCTGCTTAAATCTCATCTCTCCATTCTCAGACTATCAATTACGACCCAGTAAACTATTAATTTGCGAAGATTAGTAATATCAAGGGCGAAAATCAATCTATAGATCCCCTGTATAAACCACCATCTTAGACAGGCAACCTTTAATTTGAAATCCCAAGAGGGGAATAGAGGCAGAGCCGCCGCCATTCCCTACCACATTCACCACTGGTATTATCGCCCAACCAATGACGCAATGGGGGTCAAAGTGCCTAGCGCGCCCCCCTCAGGGGAAAACAGTAACCGAGCAATTAAAGCCGGCGATGTAATTACTCTGACAAACTCTATTTTCATGGCCTTGTGTCTCGAGCCATAGAGGCGCTAGGCTTTTTGAATACATTAATTATTTTGCATTCTGTCCCAAGTGATTGGACTGAAGCGAGCTACAACACAGGCATATGGGGTTGTTTTTTCACCACCTTCATCTAATGGGAATAGTAGCTGTGCAATGTCAAGAGGCAAGCAAATTGTACTGCAATAAGTAAAAAGAAGATACAGAAGAGATAGTATACATCTTTCTACTTAACACGGCTTCCAGTCCAATTAACATTTCCTTGTTTCCCCTTGCGGTATTGTTCATAATATTCATCATCCTTGCTAGAGACAAAAATCATGCTGCTGTAAATATTCTTCATTCACAATGCAAACCAAGATGACGGGTTCCGATAATAAATTACACCTAGTCTCAGATAGTTCCTTAACAAGATGATATCGCTTCTTTAAGGGCTCCATGATGTGCCTCAGATGTCATGATGCACCAATGAAGTGCCTCAGATGTCATGCTGCACCAATGAAGTGCCTCGGATGTTGTGATGCACCAATGAAGTACCTCGGATGTCATGATGCACCAATGAAGTACCTCGGATGTCATGATGCACCAATGAAGTACCTCAGATGTCATGATGCACCAATGAAGTGCCTCGGATGTCATGCTGCACCAATGAAGTGCCTCGGATGTCATGCTGCACCAATGAAGTGCCTCGGATGTTGTGATGCACCAATGAAGTGCCTCAGATGTCATGATGCACCAATGAAGTGCCTCAGATGTCATGATGCACCAATGAAGTGCCTCAGATGTCATGCTGCACCAACGAAGTGCCTCGGATGTTGTGATGCACCAATGAAGTGCCTCAGATGTCATGATGCACCAATGAAGTGCCTCGGATGTCATGATGCACCAATGAAGTGCCTCGGATGTTGTGATGCACCAATGAAGTGCCTCGGATGTCATGATGCACTAATGAAGTGCCTTGGATGTCATGATGCACCAATGAAGTGCCTCGGATGTCATGATGCACCAATGAAGTGCCTGGGATGTCATGCTGCACCAATGAAGTGCCTGGGATGTCATGCTGCACCAATGAAGTGCCTTGAATGTTGTGATGCACCGATGAAGTACCTAAGATGTCATGATGCACCAATGAAGTACCTCGGATGTCATGCTGCACCAATGAAGTGCCTTGAATGTTGTGATGCACCAATGAAGTACCTCAGATGTCATGCTGCACCAATGAAGTGCCTCAGATGTCATGATGCACCAAAGAAGTGCCTTGGATGTCATGATGCACCAATGAAGTTTCTCGGATGTCAGGATGCACCATGAAGTGCCTTGGATGTCATGGTGCACCAATGAAGTTCCTCAGATGTCATGATGAGGGCTACCCTGGCGAGTAAGTCACCAGGGCGACCCATGCATCATGCCGACCCTGAGAGGTTGGGACACTCCTGGAAGGTCGGAATTGTTCTCCAATGGCTCGCCGGCACTTTATAAAACTTTGCAATATGCCGGCCAATGGACTGCGACCTTCAATACTTACATATAGGCCCATAGGCATGATGTATTGATTCCCTGTGGCCGTTAAGGGGTTAACAACATTTAATAATTTTAGAAGATTTTCTATAGCTATAAAAGGGGATCAGTGGGGATTTAAATCTCTGTACACTGCTTTGTGACCCGTGAATGGAGGAATTATAGTTGGCAGGTAGGAGATATAGCAGTTAGAAACATGATGTACACTCTATGAAATAAACCTGTTAAATTTACCAGACCTCCGGAAATTTGAACAGTGAACCACGATGATCGAATTGCAGTGAAACAGTGTAGTTTGCACAGTGAAGCCCGAGATAACAGAATATTAAATCACTGTGGTACAAAGAATGCCCATGAAAATAAGAGTGAAATTCCTGTTCCAAAGTTGCCTGAGAACGACCATTGACTTTACAGCTTTGTTTTATAGTGTAGGTCTCTAATGCCCATACACTGGTTTGTAGCCTGAGATTACGGGATTCATGGTTATTGGGGGAGGATAGATAGCATCTAGACGCATGAACTAGGGTGGTGATGACTACTTTCAATCATGTCAGCAATGATGCTGCCTGACAACATGATCATACATTTCCATTAACTATTCAGTGGAGCAGAATATTGCTTGTGCTCGGTCTGCTGGAATGCCATCTGTGGGGAGGGGCTTGGTCGATTTTACACACCCACCCACCGGTACTCATCCTGCTTTACTTCAGAACATCCGGTTCTAGCTCATTCCCAAAATGTTGCCGTCTATAGAATGACGCTAAACTATTGGTATCATACTTCCATGGTCTCAATAAGCAACTACACATGTATAGCTCTCATATTGCTCATTTCCATAACCCTTAGTTGGGCTGATACTTCTTGATCTGGTACATGGAGAGGAACCAGTGGCACCCTAATGATTCAGCTGTTAAATAAGGGAATTACCTTGTCTAATGATAGAGAGGCAAACACTGCCGATATTAGCTTTATTCCACAATACTACTACACTCTGCTCTACTGCATAATGACAACTGTATTACCTACTATATATGTAGCTGTGCCAAGTCTACCCACGCCCGCTTGTCTGTCTGGTTCTAGGATTGCATCACGCATTTAAGAATATTTGCCTACATGATGCACCCTTTGAGACCTGTATGCACTGTCTGCATTAAGGCTGCATGTCCAGTCATAGAGATTGTGTGAGGGAAAGGTGTATCAATATGGCCCAAATTGTATAGTGGGTTGTCCTATGTTGTCTTTAAAGGGTTACTAGGTGATGGCGTGACAGCAGAAGAGGTACAATCTTTGCTTATCCCTTTGTGAGAGATGTACAGAGCCCACTAATCCTGACCAAATAGACAGGTGCAGCTTCTCAGCTCTCTCTCTCTCTCTCTCTCTCTCTCTCTCTCTCTCTCTCTCTTTCTCTTTCCCTTCTTGTCTGTCTGCCAGCCTTCCTGTCCTATGTCCTTCCTCAACCCCCTCTGTCTCTCCCCTTGATTACCCCCCTTCCATCTCTTTCTCATTTCCACGCCCACTCCCTTGCCTACCTGACTGCTTGCTCTGCTTCCCCTTAAAAGCTGGTGGACATGACCATTAGACTATAAATGACCTATCAAATATTCTAGCAGCACAATAAACTATATATATATATATATATATATATATATATATATATATATATATATATATATATATTAGTTACATATTGAAAGGCTCATGCAATATTAGCCCTGAGAGACTCTGGCTGGGGTCCCTACCCCATACCTACAGTCCGAGACGCTGGACTAATGTAAGATTGATGGCTTTGCTCCACAAATTTAAGCCTTCTGCATAGGGGCCTACCTTAAATATCAAACATTGAGAAAAACCTACCCCACCTATGGAGATATAGGTGCAGGTGGTTGATGGGTGACCTGGTGACAGATGTCGTGCAAGGGAGCGGTATGGTTGACATGGCCGCCCTATTCCTGTCAACCTGACCACTCAGCTGCTGCCTGGGGGCGGCCAGGGAGGCCAGGGGGACGGTCAGCTCCCTAGACGTTATATACATAGTGTGTTATGATGGATTAACGTGGAATTCCACCAAGATTCTAGATCAGCATATATATATATATATATATATATATATATATATATATATATATATATATATATATATATATATTATAGCCTAACATTAACTTTTATGATCAGCCCGCCTCCTACTGCCTAGCCGCGTATCTCATCATGTTGAAATTGATTCATATAATGTATATAACATTGATGCATGTACTTTATTAGGTCTAAACCCATACAAAATTGGTATATCAAAAGGTACTATCGATGACATGGCTTGATATTTGGATGGTGGGAAATACTATGAAATAGCAAGGTTATCTTAAATAAGGATATTCTATACATTCATATTGTGATTGGCACAGACATAGCAGCACATAGATCTACACACCATTAAGTATCGCCTCTGGGAGAAAGTGGAGGTGTTCAAAATTTACTGTTAAAATGGACAAACCTATTGAAAAGCCCAATTCCCAGTACCAGTGTTATCTCTTTAACCTTAGGTTCGCAGATCCAACAGATCCATTTTCCGCTTGACAAAGGCAAACATTTGGATAGGCCAGCGCTATGTCGCCGCCGGACCCCGGAGGGATTTGCCAGGTCGATTTCGGACTGTTAGAAGCTTGGAGAAGCTGGGAGTGGGAGTATTGGGCTGGGAGTTGGGAGGTGAGAAGAGGGTGGTTTGGAAGA
Organism: Acholoe squamosa; assembly: GCA_949317995.1. Taxonomy (NCBI): domain Eukaryota; kingdom Metazoa; phylum Annelida; class Polychaeta; order Phyllodocida; family Polynoidae; genus Acholoe; species Acholoe squamosa. Next base: position 11,560,201 of record OX439039.1, read on the forward strand.
CGTGAGGTGAGGGGGCGTTGGGCAGGGGAAGGTTTGGAGGCCGTGAGCCTGAAGTGTGAGCTGCTCGGACCTCACCATGAGCTGCTCCCACACACAGGGCCGGCTGTACCACCACTTCCTGTCATAGGAATCACGGCCGCTGCAAGGCGCCGCTGGTTCAGTCAACAGCGCCCGCTTAGTGTTCCACATTGAGTCGCTCACGTCCTGCTCCGGCTGCATTGAGCAACTCAGAGCAGCATTGAGCAGTACAGAGCAGCTCTCAGGGCCTCCACCGTCACCCTGCCCCTCCTCATCCTCATCACGCCCCCACAATAATAACACTAGAGTCCGGGTGGTGGCGCTATGTAATGAAAGTGACATTAATTATATATGAACGACACTGGGGCAGATGCTGTCTACAGCACGTCTATACCTGGAGAGGAGGAGGGTAGGGTCGGGGGGTGGTGAGGTGGATGGGTTGGATATAATTATACAAGAGGTGGAGTCTGGAGGTCATTTCTTGAGGCACTACGATAGCACATAGCCTTACGACTGCAAATTCCAGTGCTAATCTCTATGGGAGTTTTGTGTGCACTGTCTTAAATGATTATGCAGTCCCTGAAGATCTAGCCTAGGGACCTGATATTGATTTATACTGACATCCACGTGCAGTATGGTATATTGAGCGTTTTCTGATGACACTAAGAGGAAAGGAGTCTGTATGCAGGAGGTATAAGGGCAAAGTAAGGAGAGGGGATCAAGGGGGAGGAGAAAGATCATAAGGCAGTGAAGTGTATGATAGTGATTAGTGGGGAGAGAGTTTGTGTAAGAGGGAAATGTTGTGAGATACAGAGGGGAAAGTGTGTTAATATATGATATTTGATTGGGGGGGGGGCAGTGTGAGCAGACTAAGCCCTTGTTTTTAACATGGATACTGAGAACCACAAAGGCTACCTGGGATTATACAGGGAATAATGACTCTGCCAGGCATGGTGTTCTCATATTTGATTTTAGAATAAAGAGAAAAGAAAGGCAAAAGGAAAATGATGAGTGGGTTTAAAACCAGACAGATACTTGGAAACCGATGCGGTAATATATGATTAGCTTGTACATGTAGTAGATTCCAAAGGGTATATATATATGTAAAGCTTTATGCTCAGTACACCCCGGTTTTTACTATGACAGCTGTGTAAAGCTCGGTAGCAAAAATAGTTAGATGAGACCGATCACCACACCCCTTACATTTTGTTGTACTGTGTTCCTATACTACTACAGTCGGCATAGAGCCCAGTGTGTTTGGACATTGATGAGTGGTAGTTGTTGAATACTACTGTTGTGCCGCCATGCAGTGAATAGGCAGTATACAAAGTCTGGCGCCGACAATACCTACACAGAAAAAGGCTGATATTGTAAACTGATGACTATAGAGAGACGTACGTGTTTGGTGGAACTTGTACCTTGGACGTGGGCCAGTTGTGGTGTACACAGGGAACAATGGATGGAGAATGATAGCTCTAGCAATCGCCACAGACCAATCAAGAACAGGAGGGCATTTCTCAAGATGGTACAGTTAAAAAAAACAGTACGACTTGAAACTCTCAATATCAGAGTGGGTGATCATAGGTAACACACTACGGCTACTCTGTATGATCAGCACTTAAGGCAGTAATTACATAGGGTTTGGTCGGGAAGTCGTACTAGTGCAATTATTAGAGACCACTAGATGCAAGGCTTTAATAACATTTAACTGAGGGATCTCACTACGACTTGAAGGGGGTCTAGTCGTACCACCTTGAGAAATGCCTTCCTGAACAATAAATCATCAAAGCCCAATCAAGCATATAGACTATATAACACATCGCCCAATGATAAAAAAGAGAGGGAAGAAAAAAGCAGTCTTTATTCTCCAATGTGAATCATGTCGTCAAGTACATGCTATATGATAATCATTCTTTTCTGTCCCCTTCAATCATATATAGATAATGTTATGAGCATTACACTAGGGATTGGTACATTTCACAGCCCCTAAATATCAGTCAAATCTATATAAATCGTCCAGCCAATAACAACCTGGTCGACCAAAGCGGTATTAAATCACCATCAACTACCGATATCATCCATCTCCCTTATGTAGACATTAAGTATGGTCAATTCTTCCTGCAGAATTCCATGATCACTTAAATCTGTATTTTCTAGCAACGGGAGTACAGCAATAAAGTGAATTCAGCTACACATGGCCAGCATTCCTATTGTCTGAACCCAGATAGGAGTAGCACACAGAGGTGGAGGGGTGGGGCACTGGGGATTAAGATGTTGGCAGGGGATAGGCCGTGGGTGTTTGCCCCTGCAGGAGATGCTGGCTATATCTGGCTATGGGTTTGATGCAGCCGGCAGCCAGTAGGGGGCGCGATTGATAATGCACCAAGTGACCTATTCGTGACCACCTGCAGATATTAGGGATCCGATAGACCGCCGCAGTGGCGGCGCCGCTCCCTTTTTATCTGATCTTCACCTCCTGATGGCCTGCCTTCAACCACAGTGTCTACCGACCACCCACGGTCCTTCCACACGCACCTACCCAGCCTCCTGAATCTCCAGCTGTGGAGGCAGGAATGGATGCAGCAGGAGCAATGCTGAGCAGGGCTGTAGACTGTCTCAATGCTAACCACCAAAACCTTATATCCTTTGCAGCAAGCCCCAACAAAGGACCCAATATTCCAAGGGCCATAATAGTGCCCTGCCCTGAGGTCTCTGGTAGATAAGAAGGGGGTGTGGTGGGGTAGTGGGACATGGTGAAATCTACTTCCTGCTACCCATGTGTGACTAGTATTATCGCCCAGTCATGTTGATAACCTGTTATCCTCCCGAGAGCCTGGCTCCCTGATACCCTTTTCACGTAGTAATCTCTATGTCGACTCAATAATGAAGAGTAGCAAGAGGAGAGCTATATTTAGGGATTTTTCTCTGCTTCCTGGGAAATATAGCAAGTATTACGGTGTTCTGAAAGGAATTCTATAAATATTGCCCCTAGGATAAAAAGAAAATATGAGAATACCAAACACACACACACACACACACACACACACACACACACACACATATATATATATATATATATATATATATATATATATATATATATATATATATATTTACACTATATATAAAAATGGGTTCCTAGGTCGCTGGTTATAAGTCATGGAGTTTTTACTGCTTCAGCCTAGAGTACCCTTGGGGTACCAGATGAAGCAAAATTTTCAGGCTGTGAAGCAGTGAGGAATGTGCCAGCTAACTCGACATGCTGTATACACATTTAAACTGAAATATCTACAGAATTATACAGTATTTTCCCAACTCAATTCATTCCAATAATTCGTTTTGAGGTGCTTTCTGATTAGAATTTTGGTAAAACCTTTTATAGCCTCAAAAATCGTCAGCCAAGCTGCAATTTCCGCCATCTTGGATCTCGATCCAGATAGATCGGCGCCCATCCTGGTGCTCTTTCTTTGTAGATCTAGACTGTACTCGCCAAGGGGGCTTTAATTAGAGGGGTCATACATTAAAATTGGACAGGTAGTTCTAGAGATAGGCCCCCTGTTTACTGAAAATCTAACCTCCGAGAGAATCTGCTAGGAGTGTGGGAAATTGTTTGACGTTGCTATGATACTGGTTGCTAAGTTAAGCGCTGCTAAGATAAGTGCTTCTAGCGTAAGACCCCAGGGGGCAGCACTGAGCAGCTGAAGCTATTTGCCCAACTGGGAGCGTGGGGGGGTAGGCCTACCTACAGTTCCCCATAAATGCTATTGCTTCAAAATCTAGTGGCAAAGCCACTAGATATATATATATATATATATATATATATATATATATATATATATATATATATCAATAGTCTAATGTCCTTATTGGTCATTTTAAATATCTTTCTATGTTTCTGTTTCTATTATACTTATCTCAGCAAATGCATTAGTTACCAGTTCCTTTTGATAGTTGTTCGATCAAGAGAACTTTTGTTGAAATCAAGGGGACTAGATCGAATTTTGCATTTCATATACACCTTCAATGCTATGATATAGATATCCTTCATATTTTTCATCATCACCTGTATTGCCCCAGTCCATTTGTGGCTCCACCAGGTCAATACAAAAAGGTGTCTAATAATTTGCACCCTATAATAAATGTAATTTGGTGTTCCCAGGGTGGTATCCGTCTAACACTCACACGTAAAACATCTGAGAAGTCCCTCCCTATCCCTTAAGCTTTAAATTTGTTTCAAAGGAGGTTCACAATATCAGTTCCTGTAGCTGTGTCTTGTCAATTCATGTCTTACTTTGTGACTGTAGGCAGTGGTAATGTGTGGCAGAATGCAGTCAAATTAACTTTGATTTTTCTGCAACTTTGAGACAAATATTGCACTGTTATTTTTACAGAGATTCCTTGTAACACAGTGTTTGACTTTATGTACTGCCATCTGGGGCTTCTTTGTAAAACCTACACAACTTTACTGGTTTGTAATTATGGTAATCTACTGGTAGATTCAGCAGTTATTTCTTAGAGTGTAAATGGTATCAGAGGTTGAGTCTCCTTCAGCGCAGGGAGTTCTGCCAGGTTCAGGTGAGCTCTAGGTTCATCTGATCGCCCCACCTGATCTAAAGCAGACTGATGCCTCCTGGGCTCTAGGACCAAAGTTGGCCAGGTAGGAGGTGTAGCCTTTACATACACGGCAGCTGCCCCTGATAGTCGCAGCTATAGAGAAACCGGCTACCTTTGTATAATGTGTTAGGTTGACTTGATTCTTAATTGAATTTTATACTTTGTATATATCTACAACTTGTCTTCCTATGTTGCTTGCATTACCTATCATTTGTACCCTTTAAATCCCTGTATTTCCTTTACATAAATACATAAGCAAAGGTTCACGAGTTGGAGGAATGTCGGGGGGTTATCGCACGCGCCGATCAGTTGCCGTATCGCACGACGCCTGCAGGGCGGAGTGCGATGCGGCAACTGATCGGCAAGAGCGATAACCCCCCAACATTCCTCCAACGAGTGTGCCTTTGCATTTATTTCATGTTATTTTATCTAAAACTGCTGAATTACAATAGAATTTACCAGAATGACTCCCCGTGCGCACTGTTTACATCGCCATCTTGGAGCTATGACGTCATCAAATGGTCACGTGACCTCGGCGTGTGATATTTTCGCGGGTTATCGCACGGGGGGTGTGGGATACGGAGCTGCAATGGTAAGGCTATGGGCTGTCAGTATCTCGGGCATATCAACATGAAATAAGGTGCTAAATCACTGTAACAGCACCAGGTATGTAGAGATTTGAAGGGTTAATTCTCTTCAGATACGATGCTATATTCAATGGTAGTCCATTTCTTAAATAACCCGATCTAATTAAGGATTGGTTCAACAACCAGTTACGAAGTTATTCCACTTGTCCTGGATGAATGCTATATTCCTTAGGAACCAACTAAAAACCATTACAGAAAGGAAACAGGATAAAATTGGAAATAGGATGTTCAACAGTTATTTCTGTACCTACGCCGATTGCCTATTTGAGACACCTCTTCAAGGCCTTCCTACTCCAATATCTTCTCTCTTCCGTAGTATTTCTGTTACACAACAATTGATATCTCCGCACCTAGATTAGGAAGAACATGGAACAGGAGTCACCCTACTAGCGATTTATGAAAACGATATTGATGTTTATAGTACTAATGTGCCAGGACTTCTAAGAGCATGGCCGTGGTACACACCATTTCAGGATGAAGTCGATATGGACGCTGCAAGCAACCTTTCATGCAATCTATCTGTCTCCACACTCTCAATAGCCCGAAATATATTCACAACAAAGGAGGTCACAATAGAGTCTTTTACCACACTGGTCGCTATTATAGGCCACGCAGAGCACCTAAAGAAGAGCCAGGTATGTTTACTCAGCAGCCGATGAGCTGCTCGCATGATACTCGTTTAGAGGCGATTACAAGGGCTGAGTTACACCCATGGGTGCTAAGAGCTGCTCGCTGTTGGGGCCGTAAATGTTGGCGCCTAACAAGCCCAGGGGAAAGGCCTATGTCCACACTCTGTTTGCACTCATTATCGCCCATGCATACTCCATCTAGGGGATCATCTATCACGACTCCTCCTCGGTCGGCCTCCAGTGGGCCTCACTACCTCCAGGGTAAGCTCACTGGAGGAGGTAAGATATGACCTCCAGCATGTAAACAGGCTAAGCCCTTATTGCTATAGACACAACCTTTAAGCTCGTTTGTACCTAAGTGAATATTCACGTGCTGGTAGTAGACTCCATATTCAAGGGCATGCATAGAGGAGGAATAGCATCATGTTTGAGGGAATAGAATGGGTGGTAAAGGTTGAATTCTAACTTTGGTTATCACAGATGTTATCCTGATAACATCCTAAGCAAAGGAACATGAATAATCCCACTATTAGCCGACCTGCTGCATCTTTTTACTGATTAATGCGTCACCGTTAACCAAGGTGTATACATGTGAAACATTCTTCAAAGGTGTCTCTAAGTTAGATGGTATAAACGTTTGGAGCTGGTAGGTCGTGTTCTTTTTATCTATTTTATCTATTTCTTCAACATTTCATTTTTTTGTTGTTTTTGGTCTCATATGTACCCCAAAATTGACTCTCCGTCAGCAGATAGCCGAATCCAAACAAAAGTTGTCCAACACGGCCTTAGACTAATTGTGCTTTGAAATTTCAGGTCGTCTTATTACCTGAAACTCCTTTTTTGGCCTTAAGGACATTCCTTTCAGGAGGCGGTTTTCTTGGGTATGGTGAGGAATGCTAAACCAGACTTGTCCCACCACACACATCAGTCACTCCTGGTGTTCAGCCGGAGGTAGGTCATAGGTAACGTCCTCCCGGCCCTCACATTAACATTAATACACAATGAGCAGCCCTGACCTATGGGCCATTGTTAGTGATCCCACATTAACCCTGTAATGGCTGCATTTCAATTTTCAAGACATGCACTTATTTGAATACTGGTTTTGGTGCTCGAATTTTGTTTCAGAACCCGTGTACCCCCTGCGCTTATTCAAAACCTAAACGAGCCATTACAGAGGTATAGTTCTTAAGATACACTGTGATTTCATGGTTAGCACAGTGCATGAATCTAGCACCGGAGGTCTCTTCTCAAGGTACTACAATCGCACATGGCCCTCCGACTGCACATTCCTGTGCTATAACTATGGGGATTTTTTTTTTCATTTCATTATTCCTTGGAAGTTGCAGTCGCAGAGATAAGCTACCAGTGATTTACTTAGCCGTGCTAATTCATGCATCAGACCAACTCTGTAGGATCCATATAACGATGCATACCATATGTTCATATCATCAAGATGATCTTCATGCATGATAGGCCGATGGAGTATGACAAGTTCCTCTCCAGGAGGGCATTTAACTAGTATTTAGAATCAATTCAGGATATAGTTCGAACACACACAGACCGGTGTATACACAGTAAATTTCAAGTAACGCCTACGAACGGTTGCTACGTACCATGACGTGCCATGATGACAATAACATTATCTGTGCTATACTATTACAGACTTGCAAGGGGAAGGAGCTTGAATACATCATCATAAATTATACTTCACCCAATTAGTTGTATTAATTACAATGCCAGCCAGACAATATTACATCATTAATTAGAGAAAATAACATTGCGAAAGGCTCAATTGTTGCAATAGAAGTTGAGGGTATTGACTAGGTGCCATGACTTGGCAGCATGAGGGCGGTGCATTGCCTTTTTTGTTTGCATCTTTTAAGTCAGCATCAAAAGCCGTCTTCAGCCCTTTAAACAGTGCTGGCGACTGGACCTTCGGTGCATGCCGAATCTCCCTGAGTATGCCAACCGTGAAGGTTAGGCATGATGCATGAATGCAGCAACCGCTGCGAACATATTTATGCATCATGCTGACAAAATGGCATGATGCATAAATGCACTCTGTGTCCTGTAAAGGGTAGTGTCATCATCAAAAGGAGCAGCGTCCCTCTGTCTGCCGGCCTCCTGTGTGAGGGGACGCGGCAGGTACGTCTGCCACCTGCGGCAAGGCCCTGCAAGCCACCTCCGCCCTCCTCCAGGGGGCCTCAACACCTCTACCCCCATTCTCCACGAGCAACAGAGATAAGACCTTCAACATTTGTCTGGTCTATAGAGGCGTGATCCGGAGGACTAGGGATAATATATAACTTAGAACCTTAGTGTTCTGATGTTATTTTTTTATTCATTTTTTTCAGCAATTTTTCTTTTCCAGATACTTTCCTTTTAAGAACCAAGCTCTTTTACTCTCAGATTTTATAAAAGATTCCGATTATCTTTTAAATGCGTACCATAGAGAGTTTTAGATTCATATTTGAGCTTCTGCTAAACAAGTAAAATGTGAGGAACCAGGTAATGTACGATAAAGGAATGAAATTGAGCATGAACTCCATGTCACATCAGATTAAGTGCAGGCAATATTGTAGGATATGGGTTAAAATGAAGTGGGTAGGACCGTATGAGTACACCATGTTTCGGCTTTAGGAATATTGAATTTGAGTCCTTGTCATCGGACATATTCACTTTAATACACATCTAGGTTTATCCATCATGAAAGTGTACACACATACCATGTTAGGATTTCTGTATAGCGCTGACTCAGGAACGGACTAGTTACTGAGCTCACCACGTGCACGCTGAAATCAGCGGCGTCTGGCTCTGACCTTGCACCAGCTTTGTTCCTGGTGTGTCATGCATTTCGGATGTATAGTGCCGGTAAGTATCAGAATAACGCGTGAAGTTCCGAGAGTGGAACTGGCATGGCTGCGCATACAGATGAAGAGGAAACCTCGCTATAGAGCTGAACACTTGTGAACACAAGAGCACCGGGGTCTTTGCTCCATGCAATCACGAGCACATCATATGAAAAAAAACAATACTAACAGAAGCAGGGTACTTTTGATGCAGTCTAAAGCTCTGTCGAGCTAAGTGTCACGAGCAATGCCATGCAGTCAAAGCATGACTGTTGTCTAGAGTAAGTGATATTGTCAGAGGCAAGGGTGGTATATCATTGAATGCCAAATGATCTGACATGCAACAGCACTATTGTACAGCCCAACATATCATGAAAGTCCATTATTCTAGTTCCATGATGTATTACTAAGTATGGCCTATTTATACATGTATCTAAATTTCTGAGTGTCCTTTATGGCGGGGATCTAACAATTAGGGGAAAGTAAACTGTAAACAATGCCATAATTCGTGTAGGAAAATATCTAACTTGTGTATTTTATATATATTCAGTCTAAAGCTGTAACATTATGTTGAGGCCAAAAAAAAAGTTTGTTTCCAGTAGCATGACTTGAAAAGGTAGGGTCGGTAGGTCGGATTTCTTTTTTTTTTTTACATTTATATAGGAAATGTTAGGGCACATACCAATGGAGTATCAAATTCTTTGATTGCATTGTAAAATAATGGACTGGAAAAAAAATGACAACTATGAGAGAGGGAAGAATACGAAAAAGATAAAGGACATATATGAAAAGTTTCTTTAAAATATGAAAAAATTAGACAAAATTCTTCAAAATAAAAAAAAAAGTTTTGCCCGTTTTCCTAGGGTCGGTCGGGTAACTGGAACACACAACTTTTTTTAGGCCTAAATAATTGAGGTCTGAAATAGGGGGCTGTCATCTAAACTTTCTTAGTTGTAGGGGGCTGTAAAATGGCATATCTTTCTAAAGGGCTGTCAAATCGTAATGGGCTGTAGTTTGGCAGTTGGTACCTGCCATCAAAGACTCAGTGGCCCCCTACCCCTCCCCATAGGCTTCTTCCACAACATCAAAGGCTGGATTCAACTGTATGCAGAAAGCACTAACAGTACAAGATGTAAGAACCGAATTACCTAAAGCCCCCACCTCCACAGAGACAAATGCCATTTAAGCTTTCTATTTTGGGATCCATTGTTACATCTTCCCATTCCTGCACCAACGACATTCCTGTAACCATTGAAGGTCTACATTCCACCATTGAAGGGGACATATATGGGATCAAGTTCATGTGTTTACTTGCAAGCACTGCATTGTAGCATCATGCTGACACATATGGAGGTGCACTAACCCTATATGCACAGCATTAGGCATTTATGCAGCACTAGTGAGTAGACTCGGTGTGAAACATTCATGGTATAATGGAAACTCTAGTGGCATTTCCACCGAATCCAATATGATTATTAGGAACAATCGGGGGTCATTAAATTGGTCACTCAATCAAATTCAATAGAATTGAAAAAAAACACGATTTCATCAGAAATGATTGAAAGCCATTGGGAAAGAAACCCTGAAAGAAATTGAGATTTCTGCATTGTTTACCTGCCCAATTGTTCTGAGTCATCCCCAGTGTAAAGATCAGGAGCATCAGGCATGAGTGTAAAACTAACGTTAGGGACATTTTCTGTTAAAAGCAGTATGTGGTCCTTGAAGAAACAAAGTATGTAAAAGGGCATTTACGCAGGAACTTGTGTGCCGGATCAATAGGCGCTGTGCAAAATTAGACTTGGCCCAATGTACCGACAGTCCATAGCTCTACACCCAGTGGTTGGGGCGTTCACAATGATCCAATCCCCTGTGGGATGTTCCCTCAAATGAATGGCCTGTAAGCTGGAAAGTGAACTGGAGGTGTGCCTTTTGAACCTGCACTGAGTTGTACTGAGTTATGTATTACGGAGCAGGAGGGATTCTGCTCTAAGCTGCTCATTATTTGCTCTTATAAAGAATATAGTTATGTGGGACATATAGGCGGTAGGCGCAGAATTCCCATGTTAGACCTAAGAAAAGAAGGTCCCGGTATTTTATTTTGTGTACTATTTTAACTTTTATCATGACTGCAGGTCTCATAATTAACTCGAAAGGGCTGTATTCATGCACCACTCGTAACTGTGGCATATTGCAAACGTTAGATTCTAATAAAGGTCCCTGCCTAGACCCGGTATTGGTAGGGGGTGGGGAGGGAGGTGGGGCTCCATATCTCTAATACAAAATGTGTATTTATATCACGGAATTACTTGAGAACATTTCTTCAAAGGAATTTTCCTCTAGTGACAGTTACAAAAGCTGAAATTCACTGTTGGCTGATAAGCCAGTATTCTTTAAGATATGGAATATACCTATTATATATAGAATATACTAATTAGATATCTACAAAATCCTCTTGGCACACATACATGATTAGTAACACAATTCGCCAACCTTGACAAACGTATACATGTATAATCTATTTGGCATGCACCTATCCACTTGTATTAAGTCATCCCCCGTAGTGTTCCTGGCAGGGTAAAAACCAGATAAAAACACAGTCCTGGGACTTAAGTGAATCTGCTGATTGCACCTTATGTTCCATGGTGGAGGAAAAGGGTGAGTATCCCCGGGGCCGCCCTAATGTTGGTCACATTCAATAATGGGGGTATTTCCCTCGCGGACCCAGCAACATAGCGCACAACTCTTAATACCGCTTACGCTGAGGAAATACCCCTTTGGGCAAGCCCTACATCCATCCCCCGCACAGACACACATTTCAGGCATATGTACGGCCACTATCTGTGTAAATGACTACTTTTGTGCTAGAAATAGCGGCTGACCATCCAACCACCATCCATGTGAAAATAAGCATATGTGGTACCCATGCAACTACTGACTAATGCTATCTGAAGAAACCTTTCCATAAACATGTTCAGGCACATCTACTAGCGATATTGTTACACAATACATAAAGGTGGAATCTGATGTGTCTTTGATGATGAATAACGGCTTTCCACACACTCAATTTGATACAGCTTTAGTAGTGTTAGCATTTTAGTGCCCAAATTCCAACTAGATGTACAGGTAAAAATACTACAGGTAGCGGTTCTTCACATAGATAGCGGTCGTACTGCCTGCCTAGCCACCCATAAGTTATTTAGTCAGCCTGGATCTAGTGGCTCTTGACAAAGATAGCGGTTGTACAGTCTGCCTAGCCACCCATAGGTTATTTCGTCCGTCTGGATCCAGTGGCTCTCCACACAGATAGCGGTTGCACAGTCTGCCTAGCCACCTATAGGTTATTCAGTTGGCCTGGATCTAGTGGCTCTCCACACAGATAGCGGTTGTACAGTCTGCCTAGCCACCCATAGGTAATTTAGTCGGCCTGGATGCAGTGGCTCTTTGTGGTGGTGAATTGACCTTGCCCTGCTCCTTTTAGAGAGGACAAGTTTCACCTCCGTAATCGTTCTATTCGGCCGCCAGCCTACTGTCCCCAGGGTCAGACTTAGTGCGTCGACTAGAAGAGAACGAGAAGGGGGAGAGGGGACTAGGGTCTGGGCACCAGGCCCACCGACCTTTCCTGCATTGTGGCAGCACTGCAGACCGTGTCAAAGCCTGGCTGGGCCGCTTAGAGGAGAGCTAATATTATTATTTCCTTGTAGAGAGGGCAAGAGGTGGAGAGGGGTGTGGAGGAGGGGTGGGGGAGAGCAGGGGGTGCTGGAGGAACCTCTAAGATTGGCACACTGCTAACATCCTATTTTTGAGGCTGAATAATAAAACCCCGCTTCTCAAGACAGACTCAGTGCAAACACTGGAGCCTGCTATGGATTGAAAGATGTATGGAGACTTAGAGTTTAGCACACCAAGCCTCATAATGTGGTTTTACTATCTTGTAACCTTTGCCATGTCTATGTCATCATGCATTGGTGTAACCGGGGCCAATTCACGCAGCAAGGCTACGTTCAGGGGCCTATTTCAACATCCCTGACAAGAACAGGCCATTCAGCAATATGTTGTCGTCGAAAATATTGAAATTAACCCCGGGGTATGTGGAGGTCATTACCTCACCTGCTATGACTGCATACATCCACTATAGTGCTTGTACTAGTGCGACAGCTCTACCCAAAGCCCATGTGATAATTGCATAAAAAAGTTATAAATTTGCATACACGTATGTATGTATGCCAATCATACATAGCAGTCACAGGTCATTACCTAAGATTCCCTTAAAGGTGATTTGGAGGACTTTAGATCGCAGTGGCTGTATCTAGTCGTAGGAACTTGAAGAATGGCCTCCGGACATTCTGCTGAAGTGGTCTGCATAATGCACCAATGCATTACAGGCAGGCTACTTACCAGCACTGCATTGCTCCATTGGGGGAAACATGATCTTGGAGACAGCACTAAAAGACCCATGTGAGTCTTTGTTGTTCACAGATAGATCTCTACTGTCTGTTCGTTGGCACTGAAATAAAGTGACACCCAGCTAAAAAAGCTGCACGATTTACGCCGCGGTCGGTGCTCAAAGTGTTTGTCATATTGTTATTTCATGAGGCGGCAACGCTCCTTGACGGCCGTATTTCTCACTATATTTCGTTCTTGGCAGAGACACAGTTTTGTCAAACAGACCCACTTGTCTAGCTTGCCCATGAATGATTAAAACATTCAGCGGCCAGTTTCCTCCAAAAAAACAACAACAAAAAAGAACATTTCAATTTAAATCGATATATGCGGTCTCTTAAAACACCGCGTTTGGCAGGGCAATTGATGACATCTTTTCTGGGGTGATTATCATTAATAAAGTCAAGTGCGGTAAAAGCCCCGCCTGGCAGTGTTGGGCTGTTTCTGGAACAGCTTATTCTTCATTATCCTGCAGTCAGTGTATCCATCTGCCACATACTTTACACTTCAAAAGCAATCACAGGAATAATGTATGACACTGGAAACCCCCTGGGGGACTGGGTGCCGCCTAGCTTGTATACCTCAGTGATAGTGACAGAGGGAGTAGTAGAAGTGTACATGTATGTGTTATATAAGGGATCTCTGTATACAGCCCTGCTGTTGTACACAGGCAATTATAGGGAATGTAGTGTAAGGACTAGAGACTTAATTAATTGGAGATAAGGGTTGGGATATCTGTCAATGTTTTCCTATCTAAAGTAAGCTGAAATGACATACATTGCTTCATATGCTGTTTTAATCAACAAAGGTGTTGGCGAGTTTGCTTAAAATACATGGACCTCTTCACTTAAATGTTGCCACTTTCCATGATATCCCTCAATGTCGACATTATAAAGGATGCGCCCTTTAACCAAAGGCTGTCTATGATGTGCATATCAGATTGTTCAAAGCATTGGTGCTTAGCTTGCTTAGTCTAGTATTTTATTCCTTAAACATTTCATCCAGACTCTCAGCCCGAATTGTAAATTGGCATTACATACCGCCGTAATACATACAGTGGAACCCAAATTGGGTCAATAGGTTTGTACTAACATGAACAATAATTTACTACCAGTGTAGTTCCGAATAATAAGCTATCCACTGTAACACTGGTGCGCTAGGATGACAGTGTAACTTGTGCAGTTTGACAAAACATGGTGACCTCAATTTTACACTTATATTTGCTGATAAATGTTCCAAAACCCCATTCACAACATCAATAGGTATGCGGCCATACATGCATTTGTGCTTGTGTCCATAGGTCCGCATCATTTCAAGATCAAATCCCCAGGTAATTTAAGTTTTTAAACCACAATGATTTTATCTGGCCATTTACATAGTTGATCTAGTCAAGAGTTGTTTGGAAGTATATCTGCTGTATTGGGGAGGTGACTCTGCATTCACGTCCAGACCTATACAGCATGAAAGCAGGAGCTAGTCAGACTGGACCTGGGGACGATTTACACAAACAATCAACCCCTTCTAGTCATGCAACACTAATCAATGTAATCCCTCTTTCCCTGCTATCACGGCCACGACTGCCAATGACTCTTTGTTAGACTAAGCCTTATAGCTCAGCAGTCAGTCATCTGCTGACAACTAGGATCCAATGCTCAGGCCACAATTGGCTTTTCTTTTCAGACCTCACTTCCTGGAATTCGGACAGCTAGGTTTAATAGCCATTGGAAAAATATGTTTTAGATTTATGACTGCAATTTTTCCTTAACACAATAAAGGGTGATATTGATCGAGAAGGACAATACGGCTCAGACGAGCATCATGCGCTGATCATATCCTCGTATTTCGGCATCTTTCTAAACATGATCAGCAGAGATGGTGAAAAAATGGCATGCAACCTTTTAATTGAAGACGGTTAGGGCAAAAACAAAAGCTCCACTTTTTTCATCTTCTGACAGAACGTACTTTATTGGCTCCTGAGGGATTCCCACAAACCTCCCCATTCAGGAAAACATGCGCCTTGTTGTCCTCCCGCCCAGCACCCACAGCTATTATTTGCTCATCTGTCTTTGAGTAAAACCTAGCTACTTCCAGCATGCTCCATTTCCTATCTCTTCACCCCCCTCCTTCTTCCTTCCTAATCCTGCTCCTTCAGGTTGTCTCCCATTTGCACCCGTATCACTGACCTTGTTCATTGACAATTGGCTTGGTCAGTTCAACTGGGGTTGGGTTGGCCCTTTGGTTATATGACCGTGGAGGGTTACTCTGCCCCTATATGTTTCCATGGTGTGTGTTGGGCAAGAAGGGGTAAGGCTTGGAATTAGGGTCCTAGGACGGATCTGGGGGATCCTCCATCTGGTATAGGAAAAGCTCCTATAGACTCAGCATAGACATTTGCAGTCTCAGGTTGATTTCACAGTCGTAACACAATAAGAAATCACCTGTTGGAGGAATTTTGTATTCTCTCCAGGTAAAATCGGGTGATGTAGGCTTGTCAGCCTCCTGCGAACGGACGTAGAGGAGGACTGGCTCGTCACAGCACACTACTCCAACCGACAGGTGCGGGAGCCTGTTTTGGCCAATTCCGCCCTCGCCAATGGCCGTAATTGTACAGGAAGAGGGAGGTGTGAGTGGAGAAATGTGCCTCCTAATATAATTAAAGACTCATCAGCACATGATTCCGTGGGGCTGGGCTGGAGAGGAACTTTGGTCCGGAGCCTCTTTCCTCTCCGTGCTCCACCCCCTGTTCGCAAATCGAGTCAACCTGTCCCTCACCGTACTGCTCTCCCTGTTCCTTATACGTTTATACCATGATACGTCCCCTTAAAGCAATTGTTGGCGTCCACAGAGAGCATTGTGTATGATTGTCTATGGATATGTTCTGATAGCAGGTAACACTGAGGGCTGTACTGGTGCCCCTATGTTTATCCATAGTATCAGTTATCAGTAGTTACTCAGTCCCAGTGTGATAAGGGTAATCGTCCTCTCAGACTAGTAGCTCCACTGACCAATCAACGTAAATCAATTACAATGTTCATCGCACATCCTTGATTGGGTTACGGCTACAGGAGTTTACCCGACCAGATTTATTTAGCTGTGGGGACTGGTTGGGTAATGGAATTAGGTGGATACTGTGTGTGAGTGGCCCGAGGGAGAATTCCAAGGGAAAGGAAAAAAGAGCCAAGGAAAAAAGTTTCTAATTTGGTAAGGTTGGCCCAACAAGTGCCCTCCATTACCGATTCTGAGGATCCGCACTACGGGATCCTCTCCCAGATTCCACCTTCAGTCTTCTTGTGTCTCAGAAGTGTGTTTTGCCTTTCAGGAATTTCACTTTCTCTTTTTTTTCCAAAACCAGTGCAAATAAGGCTACAAATTTGGCTCGGACGGTAATGGGGGTTATGACAGGAAGCGGGCCCCTGCCGTCTCCGGGTCATTCAATGGAATTTGTGGCATTTGTAATTAAGCGAAACATTGTGGGGGGAACTGATTTTGATCTATTGGAATAATTAAATATCTGGTTATTACAGAATGCCATGCCCATTGGCAATTTCTGTAGTGTAGTGCAGGAAATGTCTGCTTTTCTGGTGTCTAGAATTAATAGCTTGGCTCACAATATTGAAATTATCTGAAAGCCGACAGCTGAGGAATATAAAGATTTGTAGATCGACATGCCCATCAAACTTATTTCACATCGCGATGCCAAGAAAGATATGAATAAACCAGTCATGACTGTATATCGGAAGCATGAAAAGATAGCTGGAATGTGATTTAGAAAAGGAACTTTGTCATTGGCATCTGATATTGTTATCTAGTAGAGCCTGGAAAAGAACACACCGCCAGTATGAAATGTAAGACCCAAGAAAAACAGAGAAACTCGATCATCGTTACGAGATATTGCAGTAGCAAATGAATCACAATAGTTCAGTCTGCAATGTCATCTCCTTTGGAATGCCTTACAACTCGTGTTTGACTCTGATAGTGATAGATCACACCACACTGGGAGGTCCAAGGGTAGGTAGGCGAACCAAGAATACCATGATTCATTTCCCTTATATGTGCCTTGTCTCTACATACTACACACATATGAAGGCTCACAGTTATGCTAATTTCACATTCCTGTGCTGTTCACAGACCAAAAATAGAATTCAAATATAATGGGGACTAGTCATTCATTTTCTTAATTGACCCATTCTATGCTGGAATACATATCTCATTTTCGTCTTTGAAGATTAAACACAATATATAATGCCTCTTTCAGATGGTATTTCCAATTTAAACAATGACAAATGAATTATTCAGGCTTAGATTTCTATGTATGACAAATATTTTGGCGCTAATCTTCCTTGCTAAATCAGCTGTAAACTAATTGCATAAAACTCCATCCTTAAACAAAAAAAATTTAAAAAAACCTAGCCTCTCTCCAACCATCTAAAAACTAGCTACACAACATAGCTTGACATGCTCTACCCAAGCTACCCAAGTCCAAGGTCACATACAGCAACTCCAGGCTGTCCCCTGGAGGCGGGTAGACTGGTGCCTGATGGTCGGCGCCCTGGAGGTAATGAGTCAGGGCCAGGCCTTGCATGGCTAAATTGGCTAACCCCAAGTGAGCCTGCTCCGACCACTGGCTACATTGTCCATTAGTCCAATTAGCTTTGATTTTGAGCGCCCACCTTTGACCCTCGGACAAGGTACAGGCCAATCAAGGACTGAGTAACTCATGTACTCTCTGTTGACCCTTAGCATGAGCAGCTCGAAACAGCTCAATACCATGCACGGAAGGCTCTACACATAGCTTAGCATCACCTGTTTGGCTAATATGTATTAGGAAAAAGACAGTATGTCTTGGGAAGTTGGCTATGTACATTGAAAGTCATGAACAAAATAAAGACAAATATAGCACCTCGACTTGTAACAGAGAGTCTTTTTGTAGGATGAGGCCTTGGTGGTGAAGAACCATAGATCGCATTTGGCCAAACTTTGGTAAGCAACCATTGGGCAAGCAAATTGTGAACATGGTGTAATACGTATTGTAATAGATTAGGCTTTCGGAGTACATGTACATAATTTGCAACACGTTATTCACCAGGGCTACATTCCTGTCCTGGTAATTCAGTTTGTAGGGCTACATGCATGTACCATTGCCAACCCTACAGTGTCTCTACACATAGTGCTATAGTGAAGGGCAACATGGCAACAAGTGGGCATTATTCACTCCTGCATCAACAACTCTATGTAGGCTAGAGGTGAACCCAGGTGGACAAGTTAGAGATAACCTTACGCTTAATTACAATAGAGAGCAGGTAAGGCTAGTTCTCCAGTAGCTGGAGGCTGTGATACTGAGTCGGTAGCTGGGCTGTCACCCTACACCAAACGAGGTATATACATGCAGCACCTAACACCCATGTCAGTCTCTTCCAGCTCCGGACATGCCTCCAGCAGCTCTAAACCTTTAAGGGCCTCTAAGATAAAGGTACATCATGCTCAATGGTCAGCATGATTCACCAATGATGTGCTATTATGTTTGCTGCTAGTGGCAGATTCAGACTGGGGGAGGCGGGGTCGCATGCCCCTCCTTTCCCCCGGTATTTAGAAGTTAAATTGGAACCCAAAAGAACTTTGCTCAAAAGTAGGGGGTGCACCCCCTCCTTTTCTAGAGCTCTCTGCTAGCCTTCACTCGTGGGGTCGGCATGATGCATGAATGTAGCCCTGGCGAGTTACTCACCAGGGCTACATTCATGCATCATGACGACCAGTCGGCATGATGCATGAATGCCTGAATGATACAGTATTGCACTATGCACCTGTAAAGGGCTGAGGATAGGAAGGACAGCGGCTGAGGACGCGCCACGCCCGTCGGCAGCGGATGGCGCGCCGGAAATGCCCGTTGATGGACGAGGCATCATCAGGGGGCAGGGAGTAATTCCCGCGTTACGTTGCGGTAATTGCTGCAGGATGATAACCAAACAGCGCCTTCCTCTCCCCCATCCACAGTCTTTGGCCCTTTAAGGGCCGCTGATACAGGAGTGCATCATGCCCATTGGTCGTCATGATGCACCAATGAAGTGCTGGCGAGTCTGCTCACCAGCACTTCATTGGGGCATCATGACAACCCTCCAGGGGTATATGAACAACACAGGGTCTGAATGATGCATACATGTAGGTCTGGCTGCGTTCATCCATCAAAAAGGCAAATGGGCATGATACATTATACTACTGCATTAGTGGCACTTCAAGAGTTAAAGGCCACACAGTGCGTTTAAACCATTTGCCTGAATATTAAATGAATCCAGCCATAAAGAAGATTATTTCATGCACTCCATTATTCACTATTGTGATGCTTTAGGTTTGATATAATCCCTATAAGGTCGGCATGATTCGCCAATGTAGTGCTGGTCGCCATGCTAAGGAAGGAACTGGAAACATAATATGCGGAACCCAAAGGTCTAAGGGGCTATCTCCACTACACGACTATCGTGACAGATGTGCATATCTGAAAGACTGACATGTTTGATTTTTTCAAGCGATTTGGTACCGATCGTAGTACCGACAGTTATATAATGGGCGTAGCCCACCCCCACTCACACACTCACAGACAACCACAGCACCTTGTTCATCGGTAACGATGATCTTTCTGGCTGAATATCTCGTAGTGGAGAAAGGCACTAAGCAAGCACCCGAGGCAAACAGAGAGGGTTCGGGTCACACTACGACCCAACCATAGAGAAAAATGCGGAATTGGTAAAATTGGTGTCGCATCAAAACCAAACATATTCACACACAAATGGCACCAGGGGTGGCTGTGTGGACGCGGCAGGGACTGGGTGAATGCGAGAATGTCAGGATTAGTGGTAATATTGCTGTGGTCTAAAACAATCAGCAAGGCTTTAGGTGAGTGCCTGTGGGGCAGGTCTTGGTGGAGCATATTTGGTAGTGTCTACAATGGTGGGGACATTTAATGGGGGTCTTCCCTAAGAGTAGACGCTATGCTTTTCTCTCTGGATTAGTGATAGTGATTGTTACCAATATACTGGTTCTTCTACCTGGGAGGTCATTTCAAAATGGTGTTCAACTCACATCACTTTGAATAGAACGTTTCCAAATGGAAAATACACTATATGCCATCAGGTTCTGAAGATAAACTTTTATCCCCCCCCCCCAATGAAGGGGCAGGCCCCGAACGTCTGCGCAGGACCAAACTGTATCAGCTAGATAAACGGTACCAGAATATATCGGCACCCCACATTTGGTCCATGCTTGAAGGACTGGAGTTGAGCATTGAAGGTTGACAAGAGTTAGACTTTGGATGGGTTAATGCTATGGCTAGTTGGTGCCAGCAGGGAAGGCAGTGTCCAGCAGGGTGCACATCCCCCCATGGGTCTTGGTGCTAGGCAGGCACGTCTCCACCACCAAAGCTAGGGATCCAAATGGCTTTGTTTGGTCTGAAAACAGAAAGCAGACCGGATGATATCGTTCTGCGCATGCGATCAGGGCAAACTGGAAGTGAAGATACTACCATAAAACACTGCGTATATATATATATATATATATATATATATATATATATATATATATATATATATGGGTGGGGCTCCAGAAAATGTCCATTAAGCAAATTTGTCATGTTTTCTTTAATAACTCTGTAATAAGATCATTTCAGGTGATATGAACAGCATGGTTACAAAGATCTCAATGAGTACTTATGTAATAACTAAGGAATAAATTATATTTTTCCTGTTATTTTCTGAATTTACCCATATTTTGCTTGAAAAATACCAAAAAATCCATGTCCCCTGTGAAAAAATGATTTTCATTCAATTTTTTTCTCTATTCACATTGTATTAACCCATTTTGCAATTAATACAACATATTTTAGAGACCCTTCTGTACATCACCGTGAATTTTCAAGAAAATCTTTTCATTATCTGATGAAAATCTTTAAAAATAGAGTTTTTCTCATGAAATCATGTTTTTATTTAAAAAATGTGTTATCTATATGAATAGAATGCGTTTGAGGTATTTTTTTGACAGTATGTAGAAGTCTGACACCCACATATTGGAGCAGATATGTACAAATCTGAATATTTTACTGTTTTCTCTCCATAAATGAGGCCCAAAGAGGGGTAGAAAAATGACCCTTTTAAGGCTATTTTCTTTGGGGAATAATTTATTATATAAATATAAGGCATATAAAGATGAAATTCAGTTGACACTGTGTGGTGGGGGCCTGGAAAGGATCTTGCCATTTGATTCCGGAAATTCCACTTCAAAGTATGATAAAAGACAGAAAATTGAAAATGTTACGTTCATCAGATTTATGTTACGTTCATCGGATTCACATGGATGATTTACCTCTAATTTGCCTAATTCTTCAATAATAGTTAAAACAAATATCAATAGGGTACCCAAGTAGTGAACTGCACCAGCTAGTGTAAGAATTTTTTCAATGTAGATTATTGTTTTGCTGTAATAGGAATGCAATCATAAATGTTACGTTCATCAGATTTATGTTACGTTCATCGGATTTATGTTACGTTCATCAGATTTTTGGTGTTACGTTCATCAGACTGTTACGTTCATCGGATAAACTGATGATAGCATATGTATGGCATAAATCATCCATGAAGAAAATTTTAAACAACCAGTAAACCTGAGAAAATCAACCTAATCAGCATGGGATATGAATTTTCCAGATAGATATATTCTTTAAGGAGATATTTCATGATTTTCCCCAAAAATGTTACGTTCATCGGATTCAGGCTAATGACTTATCAAAGATAAAATCCTTTATAATGCATAAGTAGATCAAAGAAATATCTTTAGGTATAGCTAATAAAGTGAATACAATCATTTCCAATTGTCAGTTAGTGGAACATTGTTCAATTTTATATTTTTTTTGTTGTTTACAAGAATTTTTAAATGAACTTAGAGCAAATCCATCATTTTCTCAATTTACCTGATATTTTAAGCATGACACAAGATATGTGGAAATGAAGGAAAAATTTATATATGATATTCTGTGCATAGAAGAGATACATCTCTACCAGGTTCCAGTGAATATATATCATGGTATATTGTTTGAAAATCATTTTTCCACAATTTTATCTCATTTAATCAAATCTGATGAATGTAACACCCCTCTTAATGCTTAAAATATATGCATTTTGAGCTAAAGAATAGAAAATGATGGAAAAATCCCAACTTCACAATATTTACCATTCTCATGGCTTATCACCTCCTCCACAGACATGTAAAACTATAGAAGTCTAAGGGTATTTAAAAAATTTGATCATTTTTTCTCAATATTGGACATTTTCTGGAGCCCCACCCATATATATATATATATATATATATATATATATATATATATATATATATATATAAGCTGTAGCTTATAGACACGATAGACACGAGTCGTCAGCTCATAATTGGCCATTCTGAACTCAGGGAGCGGCTAGTAAAGAGGGTTTTATATATACAGACTGTAGTACGTAATTTCAGCCTTTTCAGCTCCCAGACGGACTTATAGCTTTTCCCACTGAGTCAGGTTGCGGCTTATATGTAGTGTGCATCTTTTTATGCAAGGTTTTATAGTAGGAGGCAGGAGAGCAGCCAGAGAGAAAGCAGAGGCAGGTCATGACCATGTATGTTAGGTGATATAAGTGGGGCACGGATAGGGCTAGGATCGCATACCTCCAAGGGAACAGGTCAATGTGGGTTTGAATTTAAACTGCTTAACTTGGTGCTGGGCTCCAGGCCTTGGCCTTGTACGAGCTTGCAGGGGCGTAGGGTGTTAGCATTATAGGACCTGTGTACATACGTTGGTGAGACCACCAGAATGCCACCACACTCGTATCGCCGCCCCTAGATTTAATACGGCGGAAGGTTTGTGGTTGGGGGATGGGGACAGTACCCTCTGCAGCATTCCTTGGCCGAGGAAGCTTGGTTAGTCCAGGAAGAAGGGAGAAGGTGGGGGGGGGGAGGCTTCAGTTGGAAGCACTCCTACTCTGTGCCCTGGCCGACCTAATACCGTTAGCGGCCGGTGTGTTGCCTACCCCCGCTGACACTGATACGATTCCAGCCCCGCTATCCTTTCCATATTTCCACTCACGCTAGTTGACCACATTAGATGTTGCTCCTGCCCTTACCGCAGCCCCCTTCCCCTGGCTACCACGTTATGAGATCGTCATCCAATCCAGCAATTTAAACAAAGACCACAGCGTCGCCGCTCCTCCATTTCCGCCGCCACCAGCTGGAATAGCCCGCGACCAGAAGTGACCTCCACAAGGACGCTAGTCTTTGATCCGCTGCAAGCACCTCCACCCATCACATGCAGCGCAGAAGACATGGAGCTAAATATGGAAGGGAAGTCGCTGGGAAGACACTGTCTTTCTAGTTACCAGGAGTCTAGAAAGAATTGTAATTCATGCTTTTTTAGGAGTTCCACTATCAGATTGTCGCCCGCTTTATGACTCGGTCTCTCCCAAACTTGAAAAAAATCTAAGAAAAATAAGTGAGGGAAACAGGGGAGTTAAGAATTGAGTAGCACAAAGGGTTATCTCTTGGGTGATTGCAAGTGGGTGCGGCAGATATCTCGTGGGCTAATCTATTCCCAAATGTTTTTGTCTAGAATATCCAATATTTAAGCACATAGGACGTCAATTTAGCATCTGTATCTTCACAAAGAACCCCCTCTTCCAGAAGATTTAGTGAGAAGGCAGACTAGGAGGGGATGTCTAGTATGGTTTGGCCACCTTCTCCAGGGTCTAATTCAATGTCAGGCCGCCCTGGAGTCCTTCCTTCCCGACAGGAAGGCGGTGACGCCCTGACAGGGTATCCACTCTGTTCATGGCCTCAGGCTAAGGCTGCAGGAAGGGGTTGGAGGTGTCGGACAAACGCCAGACTCAGGGGTATGAGTCCTAACCCTCCCCCAACCTACGATAACAGTTACTGGAGGATCTTGCCAAAAGATGACGAGAAGGGCCTGTACATGTACAGAGAGAGAACTTAGGAACACATGCTTCAAGACATGCACAATGCCTACCTCGTCTACTTATATAGTATTGGCAAAAAAGTTCTCACTCAAAGAGAGGCAGGGAATGCACGTCTGGTGTTGAGAACAGCACAAGATATCAGGCATGTATCTGGGTATCTTTATAGTGCTGATTATGAATCTGAGGTGCGTATCTTGATATCTAGGTCGGAACAAAGTCAAATTTAAGATCAAAGGTCACAATACAATTACAATGGGTCCTACTCAACCTAGGCTATATATGAATGGGGAACCCACCGTACACTGAGGACCTCTATTGTTAATCAATAGAACAAAGACCTCTCTCTCTTATATATTAAATTCCAGATTGTGGCCTCTGACCTTAAATTTGACCTTGTTCCGACCGATATAGAAAGATACACACCCCTGATTCGGAATCAGCACTATCAAATTACCTCAATACAGGTCTTGTATCTCGTGCTGCTCTCCACACCAGCACTTGTCCCTATCCGGGAGCTGGCTCCCCAACTATTTGGCAATACAATATCATCCGCGTATGGGGTTTTGTTCTCTTTTCCTTTTTCACAAAACCCTCCTGGAATCCTCCACCACACCACACCCCATCCACGCACCCTTACTCCAAGTACAGCAGCATTAAATGAAGCCCCACTATCGGGCCTGATGAGATCTATTTTACCAATAGAGCGGCCGTCTGGCTTTGCCTAATGACAAGATATTTGGTTATGGCGTCGGCCAGCAAGCTGGTAATGAACGGCCGGGGTAGTACCCCACCCAACCCACCAATACTACGATCAGTAGAGTTGTTGAGAGAAGGTGGACAGAAGGGGAGCAAGGGGTATGTTTCAGAACGACCAAGGATCACCAAATGGCCCTACGACGACCACGACTTGGGGGGGGGGGTACAGTCGCAGTATTGTAAGAAATAACCTCAAGAGCTGCGTCGGTACCCCCAAAGGGGTTTTTGCAATGATATACCAAGACGGAAGTCACCATGTGAACCAATCTCGCCATGAGACATATTCTAGGGAATGCCACTATTGGGTTGAGGCACCTCAGTCTCCATTTGTAGGGATATTACTCTGCATGGTACATGCCTACATATTATTACTAAAGCAACCAGTGGGCAGAACTACTACTTTATCCCAGAATCTATGTCAGCCAACAGTGAGTCACGATGGTGGTCGAGGTAGGGCCAGCTTGCAGGCGACCCTTAAGGGATCAGAGCGCCATTGAATGGCCATGAATCTTTGACTTGTAATCAGTGTGTTCTAAGACAGGCCCCGGCCGCCTTGTGTGCAGCATTCATGACGTGTGCCACACACTGAGTCACGGACACTGGGGCGACTATCTACTGTCTGATTATCTGAAGTTAGCCATGCCCCTTCTACCATCCCATCTCTCCATGCTCTTATCGCAGTGTTTAAACCTTTATGGGAGTCATAATGTCTCCAGGTCCATGTTTATTGAGTCTACATGATGCATCAATCCAGTGCCAGGGAGGAGACTTGGTGCATCATACCGAATTCTCTGTAGTGTATCAACCCCTTATGGACAGCATGATGCATGGATCCAGCCTTGGTCTTAAAGTACATGCCTGCAGGATCATGTTTCCTTGCTTACATGATGCACAGATTAAGTTCTGGAGAGTAGACTAGTGCATCATGCCAACCATTCAGGACTCCATCAACTCATATGGTCGTCATGATGCACAGATGCAGCACTGGATGCATCTGGGCTGCATTCATGTATCGTGCAACCAGGATCATATTCCATTAATGCACCCTGCGACCTTTAAAGGGGTAAGATGGTTGTCTGATACGCATGCCACATCTGTGCAGTGTCTCAAAGGGTCCGTGATAGAAGCCTATGGAGGCCTGCAGGCGCAGCCTAAGGGAGAGTCTCTATCTCAGCAGTAAACAAAGATATGTTGTATCCTGTTTCACTCACAGACAATTACATTAAGTCAACATGTGCGCCACACCGTGGCTTAGGCATTAAACACAATCCAAACTCAACTCACAACACGGGACTAATTGTTCCCGACGGTGAAATTAAATCAATCAGTCCCCAATGAAGACTGAACAGTGAGGTTTAATTGCAGAGGTAAATGTTCAATCTATGTATGATCTCTGCTTCAGATGTCGCTGTCATTATAACTGTGATTGAATTTCAAGAAGAGCATAGCGCCTTGCACTAGCCATCCATTTGGGAGAAGAAAGGGAAAAGCTAACATGGCTTCTAGGACTGCAATTACGCACATCTGCATATTTCCAATTAGCAACAAGGCTGACTGTTTGGGTTAAATTCATCAAATAATATGTCTGTCATTCCCTTTTCCTAACTCTGCCTCTCAGGCACACATGATTTGGATATTCATTTTGCCCATGATGGTTTTTTTTGGCAAGTTAAATAAAGCTTGAAGCGGGAGATCGCCCATCCCCTTCTTGCATCAAACTCAATCCAACTTGTTAATGCAGGAATTATGATGATACTCTTAATACCTCCACTGTTGATACATTCTTACTCCCTTCTTGCTGATTTACATATTGATTAATTACGGAAATTTGCATACAAATGGATTTTTCATCTGCGGCGCCGAGTGAAATAAATTCGAGTAAAAAGGTGTTGATGTCTCTATGAGTTTAAATGACTGAAACAACGTTATGCTCTGAGTGTTATTACACTGAAACACCCTATAGTAAAAACCTCAACTGCTATGATATCCCCTCCCAGTACAATCATCCAACAATAAGCTTTCATAATAGACATAAAGCATACTATCACGTACGGTAATTGATTTCATGAGATAATGACACCAATATTTTCTTATATTTTGCAATTAGGCCGGGAATTTAGCCTTAAATCATAGTACACCGTGTTGAAGCTATTTTTGCAACTACCAGAGGCCGACAAATCAAATTAGTGATTCCAATTGGAGCCGATAGAGGGAGCGCCGGTTGGTGATGCGTTGTAGTGGGTAGACGCGGGCGGAGGGCGTCATGCCATGACAAAGGTGTCAATGACGTCCCCTACTGGTAGACATGAGAATTACATTGCTCCCTGGGGTAGGAAATGGACGTTATCTCAGCAGCACTCCCCAGTATTCCTATTTAATAGGAGGAGAAGGCAACCATTGGGTTATTACCACCCCGTCTGCTTCCTGACGTGGGGAGCAGTCACCTTTTCCTCCTACTGCTGTAGTGATGATATGGTTAGCCCGCCAAGGACCAAATGATGCCTGTAAGATTATTGGATGCTACCGTATCTAGCGGTGCACCATAAACTATTTTACTATCCTCATGGTCATGAGGGAGCAAAAGGTTTATGATTCACTATCCCTGGATTGGTATCTTTACGGAAAATGCATCTTTCTAACGCCATCACAATTCCTCCATCTCAGTTCATATCAAATCACACTGTTTGCATAATTCAACTCGAGAAAAGGTGATACTCCAAGGAGAAAAGAGATAACTGATGGCATGATTTTCAATCATTTTGTTGAATAGATCTGGGTCAAAATTTTAAATATTCTGTTAGATCTTTGTCTAATTTTACCATTTTCTTGCCCGTATGCTTTGTCCAAGGTGATTGCCATGGTAGACTATAACCTCCATTAAGAGGGTAGTTCAGTACCACTCAGCCTGTGTTGTACACATTGAGATAGTTTTACAGTAGATAGGATTATGTTTTGATATCAAATGTAAAGTGATATCATCTTCCAGCATTAGTCACGTTAACTCATCTATTTTTTACGGTTTAGCAGAATGCACAGTGCTAGAATGGGACCATGTGGATGTAAACTGTTATATAAGTATAAAGGAAGACATGTTGAAGGTGTTGTACAGCCATTTCCACCATATCCAGGGCATTTTTTTAGGAAGCTAGGCTAACAATTGTGATATTGATTAGAAATTTTAGATTTTTGGAAATATGCAAATTTTCATAAGCCCATAATTCTGAAAGTGAAGGACCTAAACTAATGAAACTTGTAAGACCTAATCAAACATACTGGGGCTACCTGGAATTGAATTTTAGGGTCACTGTGATGTTTTCCTTATGTATTAGTAATTTTGTAATAATAAATGTGACTAATGCTGCATGAAAATGAGTGGTTCTGTTTGACAATGTACAAAAACTGCATGCTTGGGACAAAGCCAGTCCAGGGAGGGTTTTCAAAGTCCCAACATGGTACTCTTTCAGCATTATAAAGTTCATTTTAGTTATCTTGAGTTTTGAATTTTGTTACTGTCAGGCCCATATTGTACACCTTTTCTGCCTCTGACTCTTCTGGGTATAGTAGCAGCTATACATACAAAAGGAGGTACATCTGTACCCATTAAGCTTCCCTACGGTGTGTTTGCTTTTAGTAGCTGAAACCTAATCGCTTTTATATAGTGAGCCTCGGTACACTATTATTGCATTATTGTCACGGCACAGAAGTACGCTCACAAGGAAACTATGTGGAGATATTAAATGGTGACCTCAGTATTATTTCCTCGGGTTTTATGAAATCATTTACAGGCAATTATGTGCCATGTTTACCCATCCAATAAAATGTATACTGTTGGATCAGATGACTGATTTACAAAGCGTAAAATATACAATACCCCTCTCTAAAACCGTTGAGGCTGACCAAGCTAACTGCCACACTTAGAGGTTGTTAAGTTGCTCATAATCCTGTCATTTCCACTAGAACAGGAATTGTTAGAATGATTGGAGTAGGGCAATCCACCCAACCACACGCATACCAAGGTTAATCAGAGCAATAGAGACAAAATGTGAATCATAATGGACCCATGTCTATTACTCCTCTGTCGATTGTTCTTGAACAGCCTGTGTTTGTAACATTTCAAATTGCATACAACAATTGGTCATTATCTTGCATACAACCGCTAGTTGTATGCAAGATATGAACATTGTAAGGTTCTTTACCCCCGTGTCCACTGACATGATCTGAAATAAGAATTTGTTGTCCATTTTCTGCTCTCGAGTGCTGGGAAGGTACTCTGAGGTCTCAATGCAAGTACGGCTGGAGATACTAGGATTGCTCTGTGCAATTAGGCTTTGATTTGGTCGTAGCATTATGAAAAATCCATCCTGTTTAAGGTCAATTAAGCTTTTAAGATTCATTAGTGTATCATGCCCATCGGTTGTCATGATACTCTAACTTCATTGGAGCATCATACTGACCGTCCCAGTGCATATCGACCCTTTAGGGTCGGCATGATGCATGAATATAGCATTAGCGAGTTATTCGCCAGGGCTGCATTCATGCATCATGTGGACCAATGGGCATGAAGTACCAATGCATCACCAGCCCTTGTAGTATCAAGCATGTGCCTACCTTTAACATGCAGCATAACAATCTTGGACTTGACAGGCACCGTGTTGACGGTGCACCTGTACTGGCCCTGGTCCTCCCATGTCACGTCACGGATCTGTAAATTCCATTCCTTTATAAATGGTCTGACAATGCTGAACCTGTGATCATCTACGACTCGCCGGTCCTCATAACTCAAAGGTATATAGTGATGATCTACCCAGGACACCTGCAAAATCAAGAGGAATGTGATTAGGATTATGTCAGTTTGAAGTAATAGGTTGCGGTATATTTTGAAACCTAGGAAATTAAATGTTAAACAAATGTTAATTTCAAAGGTTCTAAAAGCTTTAGGAAAACATATATCAGAAATATAATCATACTATCTTTGGACCTACTGGGGATACTTTCTTAATATACTATGATCGCACACAGATCACTACAAATTGTGATGCTGTTCTTATAGTACATTTTGGCACGACTTGAAGGGAGGAGAAATAGTGTGCTTAGAAATAACCTTTTTGGATGACCAATTGAGTAATATGGTATAATGCTTAAAATCAACATGGTGACAAATTGTCTGCTTCTAGAGACTGAACTCAATATATATTGAGACCATTTGAATCAGGACATATAGCCTCGATCTAGTTATGTCTTTTCTCTCTCTCAGATGTTGGTCAGACTCATAAGAATAGCCTGTACTCTGTTAAACAAAAAAAGACCAATGCCTTTGTATTTTACCACAATGGCATGCCTCTTTCATATAAAACATGAATGGACTCTTTTCTTTCACATTTTCTCATTACATTTTCAAGAGAATATCAAGTTTCCTTTCATCCATATTGTATCGTGAACGTTCCTGATGTTATGCCCTACTCAAAATATTCACAGCCCATAAAAATAAGTATTCCTGCACTTTCTTTATTTTCACTGTGTGGAGATTATGGCTGGCTTCAAAAGCATTGTTCAAGCCCTGACTGCGCTGAGAGAGGTTTCATCTTTTAATGCCTGCCACTTCTGTCTTACAATGCCAACAGCAAATTGGTTTAACTCAATCTACATTGTCGTGTATTTTTATTACGTGTGGGGTTGGGGAGAAAATGGACCAGGGGGAAACGAGTTGGAGTCAAAGAAAGGTGACTTTATTAAGAAAATCATTGTGGAGCTGGTCGTAATTGGGCGGAATGGCTGAATGTAACTGGATGGCCAGGCAGATGTGGGTGCTTTACGACTAGTAGACATGTGAGGCAGAGCTTGGGCTGTAATGGGGCAGGTTGTAGTGAGTAGTACATGTAGTACACTTTAACAAATAACTGTTGAATCTACCAGGTCTCCCAGTAAAACTGAACAATAAACCACCGTAATCACATTGCAGTGAAGTAGTGTAGTTCCTACAATGAAGCCCCAGATGGCAGTAGGGTGGTACAAGGAATCTCTGAGAAAATAACGACGGATCGATGGCATTTTTGGGACAAAGATTTTGCTGTCATTCCGATGACATTTTTGTCAACAGTGTAGACTGTAATTGTAAGCTGGCATTTTCTACCACAGGCGTATATTTCTAAAGAACTCACAACGTTTAACCTCAAATATCAGTAGGTGGTCCTGCCACAAGTCACATAGCTGCCATCATTAGAGGTTACTATATATATTCATTGCACTACTACCACAGTTCCATCTAATGTTACTGAAATGTGAGAGTCCCTGCCCAAAAGTTCAGGGTGACAATAGTAGGGGCTGTAGTTTATGATATTGTATTTGAAATAGGCTCTCAAGTCACAAATTTATCTACCCTATCGAATTTCTGGGGCGCAGTTAAATAGATACGAGGTAAAATAGCAAAATATCAGCTAGATCTGCCATACATTTGTCGTGGGGGGAACCGTGTTACCTGTCTAACACAATCCTTTTTAGTCTGGAAAACCGAGCCCGCGTGCATTGTAGATCACTCTAGGTGACTCCAGGAGAGCAGCTCCAGGAGAGCAGCTCACACAGCTCACTTTACATTAAAGAAACTCACCCTGATAACAGTTAACATCACCTGCCTTTTAAACTCGCTGATGCAGGAGTGCATCATGCATGATGTATGATTTTTAGGGCTTCTTGCACAATGCATCCACATACTATGAGCAATCTCGCCAAAATAATTATTTGGAATAACCAGGGATAGATAATGCTTTTTGGCGGGATTGCCCGAAGGATTTGGAGGCATTGGGCAAGAAGCCCAAAAATCTTTTAGATAGCTTTATCTAGCCTCACTGAGTATTCGAAATAATTCCTGATGTACAATTGGGGAACGATTGAACCCCGTAGATCATCTGCTTTACTTTCCAGTAGGCCATTTCTTAAGGCATCATGCTAACCGAATGGCATGGACTTGAATGCATCATGCAACCCATAAAGAACCCATTTGAACCCATAACTTCCACTCTCCATACCTGAGAGGCCTGGAGCTGCTCTGCCCCTTTCTGTCGTTAGCAAGAGCTGCTCATATGCGGAGCAGGATATACAGCTCACACGTTGGGAGGAGACCCCATAAACCTTGGTAACCAAATTATACAGACATGAAAACAATACGCAGCCCTTGTGGGGTTAAACCCATAACTTTCACCATCTATACCTGAGAGGCATGGAGCTGCTCAGCTCTTTTCTGTCCTCAGCATGAGCTGCTCATACGGGGAGCAGGATAAACAGCTCTCAGGCTAGGAGGCCCCTTACAACCCTTGTGCTCATTAAGTCGTCACGACCACTGCTCCTCTGAGTCAACATGACAGGTATCGATAACAATCCATGAATAACTTGCAGAAGGGTGTCACTGGGCGCGCCTGGGTACATTAGAAGTAGTCCATACACCGACAATGTCATGGCTTGGGGTAGGCATGGGGATAGGGGGCATAAGGGATGAATATTAAAGGTTTGGGTATTCCCTGTTTACTTAATATTATGATATTAGTACCATTCAATGCCTTAACCGGGAAGGTCTGCATGATTGAATCCATTGGCCAGTGAATATAGATTACCTTCGACATTTCCTTGTTGTGTATGAAGAGAAAAGGAGTAGACATCTCTTACCCTTAAAAACCCTTATAGATGCTCGTATGTACACCTTAGGGGATTCACACATGAAAAGATTGACACAATCCCTCAGAGTCGGCAACAGTACACTAATGCAGTGCTACAGTAATACAGTGATATGCACCAACAATACACCCCAAGATAAGAAAGACAACCTAGAGGCACCATTCTTACGCAACACAGCTACAAATATTTTTCTTAAGTTAAGAAAATAAGATAAATTACCTTACGTGGCGACCAAAGAAACTTAGAATCTCACAACTGGTAGTTTTGGCGACCAGGTAAGATTATTTAAGAATGAAGAGAACATTAATTTTGGCTAAAAGATGACATTTTGTTCGTGGACAAAGGAACACTTGTTGGTTACTTCTTCCAGGAGCAGCTCACCCCTTCGGATACATGTTACTGGAGGAGTTCATACTCGTGAGCTGATCACCATCCCACTGTAGCATCCATCCAGGTCCTTAACTGTGAGTGAACACTGGAGTGACGGTAATCCATTCTCAGAGGAGGATCAACACGGAGATGGGAGGGTGGAAGGGGGTAGGTGTGATAAAGGGATTCATAAGACTATGGCACATGTAGAAAGGGTAACAGAGACTTGTATTAGTAGATTAGATACATGGTTTGGTTTATGAGTAGTAAAATGGTTATAGGCTGTAGCCACAGGTGGGATAATTCACTGCTTATGTTGATGAGCAGTGATTTCTCATAGTTGACCACAGAGGTGACTAACATTAGGAGGGGCGATTGATAATGAATGATTGTGCTCGCACACATAGGTCTAGACCTAGCCTCTTCATCATCTAATAATAACAGCAGCTGGTGTGGGTGGGTGGCAACCATAGCAACCACTGTAAAAGATAACTGTTAAATCTACCAGGGATGCCTGTAAAACCGAACAGTGGACCACCATAATTGTAGTGCAGTGAACTAGTGTAGTTTTTACAAGAAGCACAAGGTGGCAGTACAGTGGTACAAAAACTGATCTCTGTGAAAATAATGACGGATATCTGGTAACTTTAGGTCATGGATTTCTTTGTTATTCTGACATTTTTGTACAGTGGAGGTGGGTTTCACAAAGTGGGGCTAGCTGTGAATGGGTGGGGTAAGGGCTAGCATGACATGCAGGGGCGTTTCAAAATACTCCCTCTGCCCACCCCTAGCCATCAGTCAGGGGAGGGTGAATATGGTCAGATTGCTGACATGGAAACCTACTTGAGTTGGATGTGGGCGGCATCAGAGTACCCTACCACTGGGACCTGTTCGCCTGATCAGGGCTAGTCTGGCACGGCAAAGACCCCCTCTCCTTTACTCATCCCTCTACAGGCTCCTTACCCAGCCCTCCATGCCCCCTTAGCTCTCCTTAACCCGTTAAGGACTGATATTGGGGGTGGGGTAAGAAACAGACCCATAATGAGAGCCAATGTGGTAAATAATATATCTGTGCAAACATGAAAGCCCTTGTGTTTTCCAAAATCAGTTGTATCAAAAGGGCCCACAGTGAACCATGCCTATTTGTAAATGTGATGTTCGAATGCAGTCGTTGTGTGTAACCCGTAATGAGGAGGGTATGTCCTTGATACTTGTCAATACTTCAATGGTGAATCATGCGGTCCAATGGATATCATGTCCCGATACATAAGCAGCACGGCTAAACTCATTTGTCGTACAGTGTCTTTATGCATCTGCCCAAAAGGCTCGATCTGATGCACCGGCTAGTAAATCACCAACACTGCCTCGGTGCACCATATGGTAAATCTTTAGAGATTAAAAGCAGAGTTTCCCTGACAATGATTTGGCCTGATACATTATATAGCCATTGAATGGTTAGGACTCTCTCCTGGCAGCCCCTCATCTCTTCCAGCCCCCTCCCCCCAGTCACCCCAACCCCCCCCCCCCCCGAGGCTCCCCCAGTCAGTGTTAGTTTCCTGGAGGGGAGGGACGCCGTTGGTTCCCGGTGTTTGATGGATTGTCCGCCTGGAGGAGAACTCCTTACCTGTAAGTCGCCCCAGGGGGTCCTCCAGTTACAGGTCCCTTAACTATGGCCCCATTAAATGCCGCTAATACAGGATGGCGTCAGGCCCATAACTCGCCATGATGCAACAATGAATCGACACAGCAATACTTTCACTGCCAGACTAGTTCTGCAACCATACATCAAGACTACTAGTGGGAATCAATGCACCGTTGACTCTAATTGAAAGTGTTTCATTTATATCAAACCCCCATCCCCACCCCAGCCCCTTGATACGCGCTTAACTTAGAATATGAGAACTTGGAGCAGAATAGAATGTATTGTGCGTTGAGCACTTAAACATGGATACACTTCGTCGTCGTGTCAATCTTGACCTAATGGATACAATAATGTATGTTAGAATGTGGGTATACAATGTGGTTTTAACAAAGAACATGTTGAAGGGAATCCCTTGGAGGACCCATACATCGCATGCTCACCGTGTTGACTTCCTTTACATTCACCTACATGTAGATAAGTCGGCCCCTGCCCCATCTCCCACTCCTCCCATCTCCTAACCCATACGTCTTCGTTTCGACACATCTGCCTTGCACTAGGTCGTTCAATCTATACACTCCAACACTGGCCTATAGTGATCTATATTGCTTACACCGTCCACACAAAAGCACCTCCCCCCTTATCCATCATAACCCTACTATCTGCAGTCCTTGTTGGCAGCCAGGACATGCTCAGGCTCCCTGGAACCCGCCCTGGAGGTGGAGTATCTGGCCCTACCAGAATACGTCAACAGGGCCCTTGGTACCCCCTCCTGCCTTTAAAGCCCTTCCCCTTTACATACCCCTACCTTCTCCAGGACCAGATAGGACCATTATTTGTTTGCTAGAGTGGTTAAGCCTTTTAGGGTCGCTGATGCAGGAGGGCATCCTGTCCATAGGTTGCCATGATGCACCAATGAGGTGATTGCGGGCAGATGCGCCAGGTCCTCGCTGGTGTACCATGCCGATCCTCTGGGAGTATACATCAACCCTGTAGGGTCATTATGAAGGGTGAATGTAGCCTTGGCGAGTAACTTGCCAGGGCTGCATCCCTACATCCTGACTCGTGACCAATTGGCAAGATGCAGTGCTGCACTAATGCCTTTTAAGGGTTAAATGTGGTTTATGGGAGTAGAGGGACGTAGGTATGTGGCGGCCAGTGTGGGGCTGGTTTAAACCTTAATAGGACGAGTAGGGAGAAAGGCCCCATACAGCCAGCAGTCTGATTTTAGTGAAAGTGATAGGTCCGATTGAATTTCCCTAGTACAGGGCGGAGGGCACTCCTGTTCAGGTCAGTCCAGGTTTGTATGAGCAGCTCACTGAGTGACTCTGAGCAGCTCCCTCTGGGACGCCCCCTGGTTGACAATGAGGAACACTACTACATTATTTATGCCACAGGGGGGCTGGTAGACCCAGGCTCAGTTAGCCCTTCAAGGGCCGCTGATGCATTAATGTATCATGCCCAGCATCATGAAGTGCTGGTGAGACTGCTCGCCAGCACTTCATTGGAGCATCATGCCAACCCTCCCGGAGTATATGTATCAACCCCATAGGGTCGGCATGATGCTCCAATGAAGTCCTGGCGAGCAGTCTCGCCAACACTTTATTGGAGCATCATGTCGACCAATGGGCATAATGCACTCCCGCATCAGGATACAAGCAGCCCACAGTCCGCTGCCCCATTGGTAAACACCACTGGTGCTCCTGCTGCCCCTGAGCCTGCTGACAGACACAGTGTATACATATATAATATACAGGGGCACTAAAGGTTAGATAGGTGTGCTACACTGTAAAAAAACAAAAAAAAAAAGCTGTTGAATTAATGGCAGTTCGTCAGTGACTAAGGGACAAATTTTCATCATTATTTCTACAGAGATTGCTCATAACATAGTGCTTGGCTGTACTGCCATCTGGGGCTTTATTTTACGAAGCTTCACTGCATTAGTATTAGGGTGGTTAATTTTGCATTTTTTACGAGGATGCTTGGTAGATCCAAAAGTTATAACTTAGAGTGCAGGGTAGTGTAGGGGAGGTCGGGGAGGTGCTGAGGTATGGTCCAGGATGTGTGGGGGTATAGTATTGTAGGGGGAGAGTTATAGGATTCTGTTTTTTTTTGCTTGATCTATGGCCCAGAGGATAAATCATGCCAGCCGCTCCCTCCCTACCCCTGCAAGTGTCCCGTAAGACCCTTCAGTCGTCACAATGATTTATTACATACGGAGACATGTTTCTTTTTCTTCTTTCTCTTTTCTCTCTGTTCAAAACATATGGTAAATTTATATTTCCTGGCCCACGGCTGGCAAGTTATATCCCTGGCTGACTTATTACTTTCCTTTTAGATGTCATCTACTTGAGTGTCTCATTGATTTGATTCTCATTTTATCTTTACCCCCCCCCCCAAACCCAACACTTCATTCTGTATAGCATCTACAAGGCCAGTCAACCTGGTTTTCGAAACAGTAGGTTAAGGGAGAGAGTAATTACAGCGATCACGTCACAACGGGTACCACAACACTCCCGTACCTTTCCCCTGGCACTATCACTGAAAACATATTCTTACTCATTTGAGTCTTGATCCAGACTCAGGCAATGTCGCCAAAATGAGTATAATTTGAGACTCAGCCTGATCCTGGGAGGATAATCAGGCAGAACCAGAGTATCACCCCGGCCAGACTCAGGATCTGCCAGAGTATCACAGTATTTCAGTGTTGCTTGGACACACAGTACACTTGGCTTCGCCTATTTAAGCGCCCCTCTAACCTACGACCATCGATTATTATAGGGCGCACATGGGGACAATTTTATTTCTCTTTAGTAATATTCTCACGTATAAGGCACACTCCGTCTTTTCCTCAATCTATAAGGTTCACAAGGGGTCCATCCTCTCTATGTTAAGCCATGCCTTAAACGCAATGTATAACGGTAGTCCTATACCCCGAATCTCTCTCTCAGCCCCCCTCTCATGCCACAGATTGTAAGGCACTGACGTCATATTAAAGCTATATATACACTAGGACTAGTCTCAATCTTACCCATCTATATCCGCCCCCCCTCTCCTTCCCCTGATGGATGTACGTAGTCCCTACAGACTAATAGCACTGAGGCAGGACCAGCGCCGTGCTATATATGCAAAAGGGTAATTGTTTTGAACTCATCGGCCACCAATAATGCTCTGCTCTATCCCTTAGGCTGAATTACTTTGGTCCCAGCTTTAACCCACGCCGGGCCCAGGGACATTGACCACAAAGGCTGCCTGGTCGACAATCTGCAATAGCAAACACCGATTTACCATAGTAATCAGCCGGGAGTCGCCTACCCCCCCCCCCCCACCCTAAAGAGACGGGCTAGCAAAATTGAATATAGGAACTACATGTAAACATGATTGACTGGTTCTGATCACGAAGGTCTCAGCAGAGAGCTATGTCAGTGGAGGGAGGGAGGCTGCCAGAGGGGCTGCGGCCACCAATTGATAAGTGTAATTCCTATTAGAGATGGTGGGGGTGGGCTAGAGCCTGTTCCGCTCCAGTAGCCGCTGTCATATTTAGCCCTAGTCACAGGGAGTGACAGTATAAAAAGGGGAAAAAAGAAGTGGGAGCAGACAAAAGCTGATTTGAGTGACGTTGATTTCATCGATATAGAATATGTAGTCCATGGGTTACTGCCGGGGCTATATTAGGTTCCGCTATAGGCTAACCTTAGTGCAGCGGCACTCGTAAGTAGTATGTAAAAAGGGTGGACTAAAGCAGGTGCAGTAGAGAAGCAGCTGGCCTTATGGTAAGTAGTATGTAAAAACTAACCTATTATCCAGGGTCCCACATTCTTGCCTGAGTAGACCAATGAGTTTATTTTTTTCTTTAATGGCGCGGAAATTTCCTAGATGTGTCATATGTCTTGGCATTAAGGGGATCTTATATCTATTGGCTGATATATAAATATAGGATTATTATTCACAAATATGATGGTTTCCAATCCATTGCTTTAGGGTTAATTGATTGGCATAAATATATACTTATAACAGTAGAGAACGGATTCATGTATGACGAAAAGTAATAGATAATCGCGTGATTGTCCATATGACTATAATCAGAGCACATTCTTTGTAATATCGTGCAAAATAAGGCAAGAACATTGAGACATCATCCCAGAAGCCACGTTAAACTTCAGTATATGTTTATATTGGGACTGCATATCTCCCATTGGACACATACTTAAAACAGCCTTTTAAAAGGTAGGATTCCCTCAGTTCCCCAGCCGCTCCATTACTACCATTTGCTTTCACTGCTACCATGCTTCAGTCATAATCGATGGCATGCAAGCTTGTATCATTGGAGCTCTGGTGGCGCCGGCGGGGGTCAGCCGGCTTTGTGAAGATAGAGCCTAGATTAAAGATCGTCTAGCTCGGCCCAGTGTGCCCATAATGATTTTTGTAGCCTGCATAGTGTGCAGCCAACAGCTATTGAGTTTGAGTATGAGTTAACAAGTTTTTATTTGGCAAAAATCATATCTACATACGTGTTTCAGGTCAGCCACCGAACAAGAAAAAGAAAATAATCAAGAAAAATGTCACGCTATTGTTTTTACCTTTAGTCATAGATGGATTTGTAATGGGGACTGTTGGTATAGGGATGGTTTATTGAAGGGTCTAAGTAATGGTGATGCTGAATCTGTTTGTATAGTGTATCCCCTTTCTCTGTCTACCTACCCCCCCCCCCTTCTCCACATGTCTCACTCCCCCTCTTTAAGTGCAGCTGATGCAGGAGTGCATCATGCCTATTGGCCATCATGATGCACCGATGAAGTGCTGGTGAGAACTCGATCGGAGTATCATGCCAACCGTGAGGGGGTGCATCAACCCTGTAGCACCGGCCGATGTATGAATGTAGCCCTGGTGAGTAACTCGCCAGGGCTACATTCATACATCATGATGACCGATGGGCATGATGACTCAATGCACAGACAGTAACCTTTCATGCTACTAACAGTCATGATTCATGAATACAGCTCTGTATGTAGTAATCTGCTAGTCCTGTATCAACACATCATGCCAACCCCATCCCCGAGTGGTCCACATGATGCAACAATAATTACTGGTTCATCATGACGACAAAGATGCAATAAAAAAGGCACCCCGTGTCCTTTAAAAGGCTCAGCACACTCACCTTGCACACGAAGAGGCATAAAGGAGTCCAGTTCCGTTTACAATCCAAGCCGGACAAACAGCTCAGGGGGCCAAGGGCAGCTCTGATGGTCGTACGGCTGCTGTGCAAATAGTCCAATTAGGTAGAGACTAGACAGTGCCCTGTACTCTGTACTTACTGTACTGGGGAGATGGGGGTGAGTGGTGAGTTAAAACTAAAGAGGTTCAGGAGGAGTGATGTATACCTCTAAGGACTGCATGGGGTCAGGCGCCCCTTTTTGATTTGTGCATTACATAAGGCCGTCCGGAGCATTTTATACAACCTTATAATAGGTAGGCATGATACATGAATACAGCATTGGCGAGTTACTTTCAAAGGGCACCCTCCATGCATCATGCCAACCGACAACAAACGATTGGCAGGTACCCTAGTTCCCAAGCGTCTGAGGGAAAGAGAGTTTGCCCTGTCCCTTTGAAAATCAGAATCTTCTTGTACACACACACCCCACCTTGGAGGAGCCATTTGTAGCGAGCGAGCTTTGTGCTGGTAATACGTAGCCCCCCCCCCCCCGCCAGGAGAAATCCACTGTTGATCAATGCAAAACAAAATGTTTCCCTCCCCCGAAAAGAAATGACTAACCTCCTTGGTAAAGAACTACCACTCCTAAAAGGGTGAAAAGAGAGGGATTGTTATGTAGCTCCTTAACCATTGTTGGAGTCCAGTCATGAAGAGTCCTAGACGTGACCTCTTTACTGTGATTAGACCCCATTCTGATCGCTACTGTTGCTGTTCCGGCTAGTTGTATCCCATTCCCCGGCCTCGGAATCTGGGGGACTACATTTTCTACATTAACCACCCCCCAGTCCCCCTTTTCACCTTCCCTAAAAAAACAAGTAAAGATACATTTCCTTCAATGAGGACTAAGGGGCTAGTCTATCTGAGTAAGATACAATGTCAAATAAAGCAAAGCCTTTAAACCAGTCCGCTATTTCAGTCAGTTTTATGTTTGACAACATGAATAGGATACACGTGGTAACTCTACAAGGGATAAAGTTGGATCTCTTATTAAGTCCGATTGCAATATGTTATGTACAAAATATATGAGTAGATTCTGACAGAAAACATTTGGGCGTAGCATCGCACACAAATTTCTTGTATCATGCTACAAATCAGTAAAAGGAAAACCACCTCATCTGTATAAATACAAGCTTTGACCTCTCATTCTATTCCCTATTGGACTCTCAAAATAATATACATGTTAACCTCCATTCCTCTGTCTGCTACAGCCACCTTAACACCAAACACTCTACCTCCACTCAGCCTGGTGAGACGTCCACATACAAGCCTCATCAGACAAAGAAGGTAGCACCAGGCCTATCTGATAAGACTGGTCTCTGGGCTTTATATCAGCAACGACTGTGTAGTAGCCCCAGTCCTCTCCACATGTGCAGGCTCATAGGAGGCCCAGGCCGAGGTGTCTCCGGTGGTCCAGTAGGTTGGTGGATTAGACTTCCTGAGGCTTGCTAGTGCTCTGTCCCACAGGTAAGCCCTAATATACCTACAACCAGTGAGGGGTAAGTAGAGGAGAATCAGGGTACGACTTGATATTTAGGATGAAAGCACCCGACTGCTGAATGCTGCTGGGCATTATGAGGCGGCTATGAATTCATGCTGGCAATCTTCCTGACTTTCTTGGGACAAAGCAAAGCTCTACACTGTCTCTGTCTCTGTCTGTCTGTCTGTCTCTGTCTGTCTCTGTCTGACTGTCTGTCTGTCTGTCTGTCTCTCTCTGTCTCTCTCTGTCTCTCTCTGTCTCTCTCTGTCTCTCCCTGTCTCTCTCTGTCTCTCTCTGTCTCTCTCTGTCTCTCTCTGTCTGTCTGTCTGTCTGTCGTTCTCTCTCTCTCTCTCTCTCTCTCTCTCTCGGGCCTCCCTAGCCCACTTAAAACGGTCTATTTCTCCTCTTTCCTATCCCCTCAGGATGTGTGTGGTGCACATATGCGCGGGCACTGACACATTCCTCTGTGAAATTGTGTAATGTAGTTCTCGCCATGAATATGACCTCAGCTGTCGAAATGGCGTTAAACATCTATTACTCACTCACTCACTCATTCTCTCTCTCTCTCCCTCCCACTCTCTACCTCTCTCTCTACCTCCCTCTCTCATATTAAATCGGTTACTACAAGGATAGTACCTTAAACAAGACCATCCTTAAGGAAAGGTAAATCAAAATAGACATTTTGTACCGTCACTCTCTATTGCTGGCAGAGGGACTCATTTTGCCTTTTAGTTTCCATTAAGGTTCAGTTAACCCTCTATGCCTCAAACCCAGACCAACCTCTCAATATGGTCCCACAACTGTTTTAAGGGGGTTAATGTTGGGAGCTTAATAATAGCCTATAACCCACTTCCTTTGGAATGAAAGAAATCGTCCGTAAGGGACCATAAGATTGGATATCCCAACCGGGGACCTTACTTCTGATCTAATCATCACGTTTTCCTAAACAGACCAAACCGAGCCCTTTGTTGTTCAGAACCCACCTCGCTGCCAGGCTAACCCTTTTAGGATCATTTACTGCTCTCAGCTTTATATTATTTGGTTGTCATGATGCACCAATGCATCGCTAATGAGTAACTCGCCAGTGCTATATTGTAGTATCATGCCTCTGGTAAATGCACACCTCGCCCCTGAAGGTTCCGCATGCATTTAGCTCCGGTGAATTACTGTCATTGCTGCATTGATGCATTATGTCAACAAATGAGCAGAATGCCTTAATATTTAGGACCCTCAGCAAGCCTTAAAGGTTGATAAATGACACCAATCCTGTGCTGGAGAAGAGGGAAATTAGGCCATCACATTAAGTATTCAGACAGGATGTGAACATGGACAGGAAGGGCACACAACAGGCAAGAAATTCAAATGCGCATGCCCAACAGCTACTTCCTGTGGCATTATAAATAACAGCTTCCTGCGGCTCATACTAGACATCAAAGAGTGGAGCGGCAGACAAGGGCTTTCGATGGGAAACTTTGTGTTCTTGTTCTCCCCCCCTCCACCTCCTCAGTCTGTCCTACCGTATTGTCCGGTTTAAACGCCAGGGCGCTCATTAATTTTAAGTAGGGTTTACCCCGGCCCTCATTCATGACCGGCGCTTATTCAAGACTTAAATGAAAGTAGATTTTCAAATTCCAATACCCCTATACCCCCGGCACTTGTTCATGTCCGGCACTTATTAAATACGCAGCCCTTGCACGGGTCATTACGGTAGGTCTACAGGACCGGATCTGGACTGCTGAGTCTGCTCAGTGGAACCCCATCCAGGCTCTTTGCTGGGGTAGGGTTTTAAAGACGCTTCCTGGGTTCTCTCCTAAACGGCAAAGTCTTGGTTGAATCAGATAACATTTTAAGATGGTAATTGTTCTTTCCTGTTGGTTTGCGTTCAGCGTTATCTTATAGAACAAGCTATCAATGACTTGTGTATCCCCAACGCTCGCAAGAAAATGGGGAGTGCAGGAAATATGAACATCCACTGCCTTTTTCAATGTTTCCTGGTGGGTAGGTTTCAAAGCTGTATGTACACTTATCTACCTGTTTCATGTCATGTCAACAAAGCAAAGACGATGTTAGAAAACTGAGAACGTGTGCAATTTGCTTAGTTCTGTCTATAGATATCATGCAAGCTAAGATACAATTAGCTCGTATTTGTTAACAGTGCAGTGACCGAGGAAAAAAGGGGAAAGGTGCAACGTATAGAGGATTCCTATGACGCTGTTTCTCCTAGTGAGAAAATGTGAATTTCGGGTTGAAAGGTCTGCAAATGTAGGCTATGAAGATAGGCTCCTTCAAATATTTCAATATTATCTTAATACTCTTTTCCCTCACTATTCGAAATTATCTAAGATCTACATGGAATGTTTTTTGACCAGTTGTCATATGAAGCAGGGGCTCGTGAGCACGCTGATTTACTGAGATATTGTGCCAAAATGATCTGAAAATACCCTATTTTATATATCAAAGATGAATGCGAGGATTGTTTCTATTTTGTCATGTTAGGCTGGGTAACTTCGTTGATTATCCAATAAGGATATGGAACATGCTGCACCTTACAGAGTGGAGTTGGGTGAAAGAACACCAGCACTCTGACGTCAACACTTCCCTTCTCTACACCTAATAGACAACTTATCCCACCCATTGCCCCTCGCCACCCTTCCTAATACCTGTGTATACTGTCCACTGTGTGTCAAATAAGCTGTTCTACTATACTGCATGTGTTGGTGTCTGTCTGTCTCAGTGCGAGGAGACATTCCGACGCCTACCCCACTGTATATACACACACACAGTGGCGATGACCGCGGCCAAAGGATTACATTGGCAAAGCAGCACTCAGTACAATATTCATATATACCAGTAGCAGGCGCCTAGTTCAGTGGGTGCAGGTGTGAGGCCTCCTGGCTGATGGCTTGTGTATTCTGAGCCTGTTTGATCTCCTCCAGGGCGGCTAGAGGAGCCAGTGTAGTTGTTGATGGATGGGTCTGTGGCCTGATCACCCTGGTAAGCCTACACTGGGCACTGCATACAAGGAATGGGGATCCTTTGACATGTTGCCCACTAGGGTGGGGTGTGGTGGTGTACACTATGAAAAAGATGTCAAAATTATGGCGCATTCCTCATTCGAAATTTGTCAGAGATCCGTAATTATTTTCACAGAGATTCCTCGTACATGGGTGTACCACGGTACTGTCACCTTGGGCTTCTTGTACAAATTACATTGGTTTAGTGCTTTTCAATGACAGTGGTTCACTGTTCAGTTTTACGAGGATCTCTGTTCAACAGTTATTTCTTTACAGTGCACAGTCAGCCGGCCTGCTGACCCTATCCTCCATAGATCTACACAGGGTATAGGGTGCCTGCCTTTTAACCTTCTGATATCCAAATGAAAATAACTTGTTAGTGAACATATACAGGGACGGTTTATGCTGAAAATGTCATAAGAGGCACTATGGAATATGCATAAATCTAAATA
Source organism: Acholoe squamosa (assembly GCA_949317995.1). Classification (NCBI taxonomy): domain Eukaryota; kingdom Metazoa; phylum Annelida; class Polychaeta; order Phyllodocida; family Polynoidae; genus Acholoe; species Acholoe squamosa. Next base: position 11,604,976 of record OX439039.1, read on the forward strand.
TACCATTATGATATTCTCTCCATCTATTCATAAGTGTTTTGTGCGATATTAGATCGGTAACTTTTCTAACCTTCTAACATGAAATGTTTCAAAGAAAGTTACATCCATTTTGGATGAAAATTTAAAAAGATTCAAAACATATAGGTCAAACTTATAAGTGATAGAAGTAGCAAACAGTCTAAAAGTAGAAGAATAAATCTGAATTCATTTCTTGATATAAATGTAACAGGATCTGTGAAAAAGGCCCTTAGTGCAGGGCACATTAAAGGCCCTATTCACAGTACATGTCGAGGCCCTTGGTGCAGGTCATATTAAAGGCCCTATTCACAGTACATGTCATAAATGATAACAATCTTAAGCTCAATGTTATGTGGTATCTGCTTAACTTGTTGCTTCCACTGCTAGTTGGGTGTATTTCCACTAACCTGGCAATTTATATTGCAAAGTATAGGGAAAATCTCTTGGATCAGCAAAATTTCGCCTGACTGACAGCAGTGAAAACAACACTTAAAGAATACGTAAATCTATCTAAATTGTTGTTCACTTTACAACTGCCTAATGGTCGTTCCCTCTGTAAAGCCCAAGCAGAGAGAGAAGCTCTGAGCAGACAAGACTGACTTGTATAGCAGTAAATTAATAACACCACTGGTTAGGGTTAGTGTATCCCACTTTGGCCTGCAGAGTAGAAAAGGGATCCCCAAGATAAATGTTTGCTCTCCGAATCAGTCAGGGGTGTCCAATGGTGGAAGAATGCGGCCGGAGAGCGAGCCTGATCAAAGGACTATCGTGTAACATTGTTGCTCTCCAAGCAGAGGCTGTGCAGCTGCAGAAGCAAGCCTAAGAAGAAGTAGATCTCTGACGCCGCTTTATCCCAACCCTCCCCCTGCAACCTTTTTTTCTCATATGCCTCTTCCCTAAAGAATAATGCTGTTTGAGGAGGCCATGCTAGGAGGAAAATGATAAACACACCGCTCTGACGGCATGGCATTATTATAGGCAGAGTGTAGTGAATCAGTGGGATGAAGAGGAAAGGAGGGGAAGAAAGATATGATCAAATGAATATTGATCATAGGGTAGGCACTTACCTAATATTTCAAGACTTTATCCCATTAAACCTATCTAATGATCAATGGATGGATCTTGAGAAAAGAAGTGGATTTGCTTTTTAAATGAAGTCTCTATGTAAATTTTAAGTGGAATTACGACCGGTCAAAGGTACCAAATCAGACCCAGAATTCTGCCATAGTTAAGAGTTTAATTTGGATCTAATTTTGTGATCAAGCAAGATGAATTCCAAGGTATACTAGATCACTAAAATGATTATTTTGGGCAATTTTCTTTTCAGATAAGCAAGATATACCCTCAAGAATGTAAATAATGATACATTTTATCATAATCAAACAATGTAAAAGCAAATTTTTGATGTCATCTTTTCCCTTGAACTGTGCGCTCTGACAGAACCACGGCAGAATATCGTCTTTGACTCAGGACGTTTGAATGATCATAACTTCCATTTAAATTGACATAATAACTTCATCTAAAAAGCAAAACTACTTATTTTTATCATAGCTATCAATTTCCCACCATATGAAATACATACAATAAGGTCTTAATTGATAGGTAAGTGCCCAACATTGGGGAGGTTGGGATAAGTGTCCAGAGATAATCTCGCCCAAAAAGTTTGCAGGGTCTGTCAAACATACTGCAGCCCCTTAGAAAAAGAAAATGAAAACATTTTCTAGATCATTTTTAACCATAGAACAGGTGGGAACCATTTATTTTTAGGTGCTCAATGATCTTCTCATAATAAAATGGTTTTAAACTTTTAGTTGAACTTTGATGGGGTCAAAGGCAAAATTCCCTGCATTCAACCATGTACAAAAAATAATCATTTTAAAGGTCTAGTCAAGCCTGTTAAAATGAGCCCTTGTTTGTAAAGATCCTCCAGTAAATAGCTTCAGAATAAGCTTGCAAAGAAAGGAGAGTTTAACACTACCCAGTTTCAGCTTTATCACAGTTTCACACCTCTCCTGCAGCAGACTCACACAGTGGAGGTATTTCAGTGCCTACATAGGGGTACACACCCCCTTCCCCGCCTCCGCCCAATTGTCAGTGTGTCGCCGAAGGTATCGCAGATTATGCGATGGTACCACTCCTAATTGGACTTCCAGAGGATCAATGAAAGGACCATGGTGACAAATTATCGCATAATTTTGCTCTAATTGACTCGGTGGGTGGGCTATTGGTGCCAGTTAAACCATTGGTACATCAAGCCTATTGCCAAACATACTGATGTCACAATGCTTTACAATACAGTGGTAAATGGAAGAGTTGGCTTTAGATCCTAGTGTATACACTTATGTTTAGTTGGAAATGCAACATAGCATCAGATGGAATGAACAAAGAAAGGACTCTTGGCACAAACATTATGTCTAACATAAAATTTCTGTGATTCACAGCAAAAGAAAATTATGCTGTCAAAATAATCATGGCTGTCCGGCAACCCATGACACAAAAACAATGAAAAACAAAGGTTCTTCTGTTATTTTCACAGAGATTTCTCACTGCACAGTGCTTTATCCTACTGTTTTCTAACTACTACATTATTTGATTCAAGAATTGTAGACGTCACACTGTTTCACAGTACCACAATTATAGTGGTTCACTCTTCTGTTCTATAAGGAAGCCTGGAGGCTAATTCAAAAGGTATTGGGATCGCTACCTCAGCGATCTTAGGAATTATCCTGCCTTATCCAATTAAGCGATCTTAAGATTAGACTGTCTTGCCTTTTCACAGCCAGCACTAAGATGGCAGTGATCTTAGCCTCAGCCCTCCTACACCATTCCAAGTAGAACACACTGTGCACAGGGGCAAGAGGCCCATACTGAAAGAAAAGCATTGGAAACACTCCTTCTCAAAAGGGTGATTACACAAGCGTCCCCCCCCCTCATATGAGCCACTTATAGAGTATAGAGTGCAGTTGACCTCATACATATTCAAATGCACTTCATGCCTGAGTACACTGCAAAAATGGTGTTTAGATTTTAAACATGTTTAGGTCTAAACACGTTTAAAACCTAAACATATAGGTCAGTTAGGTGTCTCATCGACTACACATTTAGGAAATGAACACTTTTATTCTAACTACATAAACATTTATGCTAAACATGTTTAGATGTTTAGATTTGAGACAGTTGAATAATAGGTGTTTAGAATTAAACAACAATATGTTTAGATACTTGGATGTTGAATCCGCACCAGGTAGCAGCACTACCTTTTACTGGACTATCTGCACACAGTTATAATCAATTGTTGTGACAAATGTCCCCAAATCCCATGTTTATCATAGTTTCATTTCATAGAATGTCATGTGAATAGAAAGGGCAATAGAAAATTAACTAGATTCACTTCATGCCACCATCATTACCATAAAATAATCAATAAACTCCATGACTAACACCTATTTGATGTTATTCTGGAATAGATAAGGCAATTTCCTTCCTGCCAAGCTGTTGTACTTTCTCAAGTCTCTCATTCTGATGCAGTGTGTAATATATGTACACATATATAGGTGTGGCTGACATCTTTTGAGACTTTGACAAGTAAATACCTGCTGATGCCCCCCCCCGCCAAGTAAATGAGAAAAAAAACAAAATATATCTCTGTTTTTTAATGCATACATGTCTGCAAACCTTAACTCTCCATCAAATCATTTAAACATCTAAACACAAAGATTCCTAAACACCTAAACACAAAAATTCATATATCTAAACACAAAAGTTTTAACCTAAACACCTACATTTCTAAACACTTGAGCTAAGCACATTGTTTGGCTAAACATGTTTAGGAAATTAATGTGATTTTAAAAACGTTGCAAGAATATGTTTAGAATTGTGTTTAGGATCTAAACACCATTTTTGCAGTGTAGCCTGTATAGCCCTCAAGGACTCTCAGCAAACGTCCTCCCTCCCCTATATATGTATACAGCAGGGGCATTCATTCTTGGGAGCAGGAGTGTTCCCTGTGAGTGCTCTAATACTCAGGTGAAACCACTATGCAATTATTTCATTAAGATTGCAGTGATCTTAGCGCTGGAAAAGGAACAGTGAAATGATCTCAGGACTTGCTGTGCCTGACTGGCCTGCAACCACTGCATTAGATAGGGTAGACTGCCTAGGTCTTATGATATGTGCCTACGCTAAGATCGCAGGGGTAGAAATCCCATGACCTTTTGAATTAACCCCCAGGGAGATTCAACAACAATATAATTCTAAGAGTGTTCTCATGGATTCCCTTAGATTATAACTGCTACCATATCAATTCTAGAAAGACCTAAGGCAGCAATATTCCTGCCATTTGCCGTCTCTCATTCTGTAGCCACAGATCTTCAAGATACTATAAGCTATGATTGCAGGAATGTGGATTTCCATCCAGAAACCTCGGCCTGATAATGAGCCAAGCCCCCTTTTTAGTAAAAAAAATCTATTTCAGGTCATCTCGCTCATCAGTTCTCCTAAAAAGACATTTCAATCATCTCAAAGGCATCAAATGTCTTTATTGGACATGCATCCTGGAACGTTCACAGCTGCCTCTCGGTCTGCTTGTTGCGGTCTGGGGCCCACATTAAATCAAACCCCAGTCCCTGGTGGAAGAAAAAAAAAGTGCTGGCGGCACCATGCAATAAGTCATACCCCGGGAATTAATTGAGAAGTCAGTTGCGTTTTGGGACTTCAGAGATCTATGATGATGATGATAGGAGGCTGGTAAGGAAGTGGGTCAATTGACTAAAATAAGCGTTTTTTTTTATGAATAGCAGACTATACAGATGCTCAGACACATGTTAAGATACTGCTTAGGCCACAACATGTTCAATCATATTGTATAATTATGTACAGTCACTACTTACAGCCTGTGATAAATATCACATCAATTGATCTTATTTTCTTTTATTTTTCTTGGAGATGGCATTTGATCAAAACTCTGCCAGAACCCTTTCATTGACTATATTCATATATACTTAAAGTCATCTGTGATGCTTTGGGATTCAGTAAGTTAAGCTTTCAGGCAATGGTGCTGTCCTATTCTTACGGTGTTTTCATAGCAATCGCCAAACCCTTTAAACTCCCAACAACCTCTGTTTGAAGTGTCCGCGGAATATATCTATTGTATTTTTACCCCACCAGCACATATTATTGAGTTTAACACAATATACAAAAGGTTTCTATTAAAATCGAAAAATACCCCGTTCTCCCCAAGTTTCACTCATCTGTGAGCCACTTTGAGGTCACCCAAAAAGCGACTCTGTTCACTGTACACCATCAACACCATAAAGATTCGGGTTTCAAAATGTGTCTCGCAAAGGTAGTAGGGTATCTATGACATACTAACACAACCCTCAGAAGAACCAACCAAAGGTAGGTCTCAGAAGTCACGGATCTCTCTTCTACAGATAGCTTTATGGCGTTATGAGAGAGCTATATATGCCTCTAGTGAAAGACAGAGAGCAAGAGATCCAATCGCATCTCGCTGGTGTTGTTCACAAAAAAGTCACGCAAGAGTGTCATATTGTAGGAAAGGCCAGAAAAGGGCCGGGAGTGACAGCATGTCGGCGCCCACAGGGCCAATTGCCGTACGTCGACATGAAGCTGCCAGTCGGCACTTGTGTCGTAAAAAAGGAACGGCTTCAATCAGTTGTCAAATTTTGGAAGAGGCAGGTACGGCCCCCACCGCACTGTACCACAAATGTAGTGTCTTTTTTCTCTCTCGGATTTAAGGCCAAGTAGTTGAAGGCCATGATGGGGGAGTAGATATGGGAAAAGGATAATAGAAACAGTTTATTCAATACCTTTTCTAAACTTGTATGAACTATATGTCACATCTAGTAGTCAACGAACACCTAAATTTGATAGCATAGCAATACATTATATGGAGTAGATTTGAGTAGAATTTGAAAATTGAAAAGAAGTAAGGCTACCGCTATGTCATTTTGATATGCTCCTGTGTCCCCTACAGAGAACAGTAGAACCCTATATTTTAGATATGATACTCAAAAGCGGTTTGTACATTTGAATCCATGCGAGACAATGCTGTTAAAACTAAAACTTGTTTCATGCAAGTATAGTATTGCAGTCGATTAGTAGGTGTATTTAAAGGATGCAAAGTAAGCCACCATCCTCTGGTTACTTTACATAGGTAAAACACCAGTAGATTTCTAACCTGATACATTGAGAGTGATGGCGTTTGCAGTTTCTGAAGGATATATACTGGAACATATATCAGGATTTGAGCTACTCGCAAAGTATCTCCAAACTCACCACCTGTACTGATCGATGGAAAGTGTAATTAGAAAAAAAATCTTTAATTTCAAAAGGTCATATTGTCTGGGCACGTGACCACATGACCGTGGAGGTAACACGATCGTGTGGGCCTTTTCTCACTAGCCTTGGATTGGACAGCATCATGTAGCCATATTAACAGTTGTTCTAGTTTTCTACACAGTGGGTGTGCTTGACTTCCCGTACATGGAATCATCACTACACGAACACAAATTCGGTGCTGGGTATGTAAAGCTGTTTTGACAGCCAAGATCATGGTGGGAAACCTACATTATATAGTGCTGTCGATTTATGGAATACGCTAAAGGCTGAGTACACTCTTATAGAAGACCCAAACATGTTTAAACAAAGGATAAGAAAGATTATCCGAAATGCTTCATGTAAGTGAGGGGTATTAGCTCGTCACTTACACATAGTATAAGATTGATATTGTTCTGTTCTCATCTCTTCTAATCATTTTCTGAGATCTCTCACATATTAGAAAAGTACATATAAGTTACTTTCAAACACACTTGATTGTGCTGCCATACCATAATTCATAGAAAAATAGCTCCATTGTCTCTTGAGGGGCCTAGGGGAAGTAGCGCAACGCACACATGCTGGAACTAAATGCATTAAGTTGTAATTGTATTTATGTACCCAATAAAACACTTTAATATATATATATATATATATATATATATATATATATATATATATATATATATATATATATATATATATATGCGTGTGTGTTTGTGCCCACCTAGCAGGCCACCAGACACACAGGGGCAATAGGAAAGATGAGGCAAAGACACCCTTAATAAGTATTACTTATAATTAGGAGGGTGTGATTGGCGACGAGGAAGGGATGGCAAACTCTGGTTCATAAACCCTAGGGGTGGCAATATTGTCCATTGGTGAAACCCACTTCCTCCATTCAGAGCCTGAGAGGCCAGAAAAGTGAAGAAACAGGACAGGGGGTGGGAAAGTGAAGATGGAAAGGATGTTGGAGGACGGGGAGGGGGCATCATCCCATTGTTGGCCTTGTCATGTAATCTGCTGGCGGGAGGGGGCGCTGCGGGCAGTCCAGGCGTGACCCCACTCTATAGGCTCACGCTCGTGACACAGTTTACCAATTATGGCTGCCCCTGCGTCAGTGAGTGGGAACGACTGTGTTTGTCATTCGGTGGTGGCTTCGGAGGCTGAAGGCTTAGGAGGGTGAGGCCGGGGCAGACGTAATGATGTTAGTGGACGGCCGGGGGGACGTGCATTCCCGGCGGGCCGTCACCTCGACACGGCCCGGCCAGCACCATCCGGACGTGTCGGGTTAACCGGGGGTGATGCACACCTAGAGGAGCAGAGCCCTTCAGTGGCAGGCGCAGACATGCCCCGGCTCATTGCACCATAATGGAGGAAATATAGCCGACAACGAACCCAACCTGCCCTCATCAGGTGGCACAGGCAGAACGCGACACCTCTAGCTTCACTTTGCTTTTCAACATTCCCTCTGTCCACCCAGTTTTTGGCACGCAAATAGTGATGCTACCCACAAACATGTCTGGCCATGCCTTCAGAGATCCACATTTTCATATTTAATTTCAATTCTTAATAACCTAACATCACCTATAAACATCTTTGATAACTCTCCATGATTCTACAACCCATGAGGAATTTCTGTGAAAATGACGACAAATTTAGGACAGGGAGTTCACCATTATTTTGACTTTTCTTTTGCAATGCATCCATATTTGATTAACCCTATTCCTGACCTCTCTACATTATGGGAGTGATTCACCATAGCTTACTGACATTAAAACTATTTCCATTTCCCCATGTCCTCTTTAATCAGTCTATGTGCTAGATACGTGAAGCTTGGTGTACGTGAGGTTGTCTGGCCTTTGAGCTACCTCTGTCATAACAACAGCCCCACTGGGTCCCCCCCAGTACTAAGGCAGGTGGTATCACCACGGCAGGGAGTCCCTTGACGAGGGCGGTGACATATCACATGTACATAAGTTGCCCTTTTGATCCCCCTCCAAGCGCCATCACCAAAGGGCAGGGATGCTCCAGGTCCTCTAGGAACCCCCAACCCCCTCCTATTGCTCCAGCCCAGTTCTCTGATGCTATTTTTGTGCCGGGCGTCGGCCTTGAATGGGTTCCAGTCCCCGGGAAAAGTTTGCATTGTTATTGGATTTCTGGCAGGCTCTAGAGGCCCCTGCCATATGGGGCTCCTCGTCCAGCATTTCTGGAGGGAAAATCAGAGCCCCTTTTCAAATGGAATCTTGGTCTTTTCAGTTGCCAAACAGCTCTATCTGACATTCCGAGCTGCTCTGTGCCGCTCTGTGTGTGTGTAGGTATGGCTGCAAGCAGTATCAGTATTGGACATTACAGCTCAATGGCTGAGGATGATACCACATAAAAAAACCTCAAAATGCCTCTTGACTACTGTAGTGGCACATATAAGCACCCAGGCGCTTATTGATTTCAATCCTACTGTACCCCCGGCACTTATATGACACAGGCGCTTATTTGAATACTGTTTTTAGTGGATAAGATCAATTTGAGTACCCCTTTACCCCAGCGCTTATTTGAGACGGGCGCTTATTTGAGACCCCGGCGCTTAGACAGGCCATTACGGTATATGGGGGAAAAGGATGGCTGTGATTTAACCCTTTAAGGGTTGGTTGAAAGCCATTAATGCATCATGCCCATTGGTAGTCATGATGCATGAATGTAGCCATGTCAGGTTATCTAGAGTCATGCATCATGCCGACGCAGCAGGATTGATACAACCCTGGAGGGTCGGCATGATGCTCCAATGAAGTGCTTGCGAGCAGTGTCGCCATCATTCATTGGTGTATATCATGACGACCTATTACTATGATGCACTCCTACATCAGCAGCCATTGCAGGTTTATATGCGTCCTATATCCTCTCCATCACCCTGGGTGCCTAGCAGGAGAGGCTTCTCAAAATGACAGCTTAAGTATCTGCTGTATCAGTCCAATATGACACTGTGTACCCTCGAAGGACAGTTTAATGTCTCAATGCTTTGGGTATAATCATGATGTACCATTGCTTCCTTGGCAATGGTTAGCTTTCCAATGGTGCACAGGTGCACTAGCTTGACTCTTTAGTGAATGCATCAAGCCCCAAGAGCCAATAAAGCCTTGGATATCAATTGTCGAGGCATCAGGGCTTCCAGAGCCAAGAGAGAAGACGAAAGCTAATATGTAGTGTCATGTAGCTTTTTCTAACCATTACAATTAAATGCAACCTTCAAAGCAGCCCTTAAATTTTATTCAACCCTTAAAGAGTTAACAGCCACATCCACCACTACAGGCTAAAAGTACTGAACATGAAGTTAACAGCCACATCCACCACTACAGGCTAAAAGTACTGAACATGAAGTTAACATCCACATCCACCACTACAGGCTGAAAGTACTGAACATGAAGTTAACAGCCACATCCACCACTACAGGCTGAAAGTACTGAACATGAAGTTAACAGCCACATCCACCACTACAGGCTGAAAGTACTGAACATGAAGTTAACAGCCACATCCACCACTACAGGCTGAAAGTACTGAACATGAAGTTAACAGCCACATCCACCACTACAGGCTGAAAGTACTGAACATGAAGTTAACAGCCACATCCACCACTACAGGCTGAAAGTACTGAACATGAAGTTAACATCCACATCCACCACTACAGGCTTAAAGTACAGAACATGAAGTTAACAGCCGCATCCACCACTATAGGCTAAAAGTACTGAACATGAAGTTAACAGCCGCATCCACCACTACAGGCTGAAAGTACTGAACATGAAGTTAACAGCCACATCCACCACTACAGGCTGAAAGTACTGAACATGAAGTTAACAGCCGCATCCACCACTACAGGCTGAAAGTACTGAACATGAAGTTAACAGCCACATCCACCACTACAGGCTGAAAGTACTAAACATGAAGTTAACAGCCACATCCACCACTACAGGCTGAAAGTACTGAACATGAAGTTAACAGCCACATCCACCACTACAGGCTGAAAGTACTGAACATGAAGTTAACAGCCACATCCACCACTACAGGCTGAAAGTACTGAACATGAAGTTAACATCCACATCCACCACTACAGGCTAAAAGTACAGAACATGAAGTTAACATCCACATCCACCACTACAGGCTGAAAGTACTGAACATGAAGTTAACAGCCACATCCACCACTACAGGCTGAAAGTACTGAACATGAAGTTAACATCCACATCCACCACTACAGGCTGAAAGTACTGAACATGAAGTTAACAGCCACATCCACCACTACAGGCTGAAAGTACTGAACATGAAGTTAAGAGCCACATCCACAGGCTAAAAGTATTGAAAATGAACTATGTTTTCACTGATGGAGGGAGAGGAGGGGACTCCTGCTTTTGTTTTCTTAATCGATTTTATATCTGTACGAAAACACGACAAGGAAACGGGGACGTTTTTGTTCATTATACAATGTACTTATGGGGCTAATAACATAAATGGACGTATTGAAAAACCATCATGGTTCTTGCGTGTGTAGGATATATATGGCACTTGAAATGAACCACATTCAGAAATCGATGTCTTCTCTGTATTTAGGCTGTTCTAATGGTCATTTAAGGAGGCCAGCATCTTCCAGATCGAATTCGTACGGTGTCTTACATTAACAATCAAGGGTGTGATATGCTTCAATTAAACTCGTATTACTCTCCTTGACTGAGACAAGTGATTGCGTTGCCGCAAAGTAGAGCTGTATGTAACCAGCACTATGTATCCTGAAAACGAGGCAGTGGCCGAAAGGAACACAAGTCTATGTCATTAATTTCACAGCATTTTGTGTAGACAGACAGAACTTTGGGATGTTTTTTTGAATGAGCGTCATCAGTATGAAAGTTGAGGAATTAGTGTGGAGATCAAGACCTTAACCCTCTCCCCGGCGGATACCCCACACTCTCCCCAAAGTGGGCCCCTATGGGGGCTTGTAGGGGGTGGGGAATGTTAACTTCATCAGTAGAGTATTTCGTAATATACTACACTCGCTCCCTCAAGTCGTTACTCGTCAGGGTTGCATTCCTGAAACTCGCCATGGCTACATTTAACCATCATGCTCGCCCTGCGGAATTGATAAGATGCTCCAATGTACAGACTCGCCAGCAGTTCATCCGACTGACCGACGAGCATGATGCACTCCTGCATCACAGGCCTATAAAGGGTAAGTGCTGTGCTCAGACAGTGGTGGTGGGTGGACCCTAGGAGGTTTTGGGTGGACCCTGTGAGGTGGTGGGTGGATGGTTGCATGATGTGAGTCCATGTAACTGAGACTGTTGTCAGGAAGATGTGTCTCATTTGGCCCTGCCACGTGCCGCCACAGTCAGACCCAGGTGTCGGCATGGCGTCTCTCACTATCGATTGCACCAAGCTTTTCTCCATTAACGACCAATACCCCCACCACACACCAACACCAACGCTAGGATGTTCACCTTTTACTATGGCTATATGTTGTCATGGGTATCTTTGGTGCAGTGTACGGATATCATAAATCTCCAAGTATAGGCCACACCTGCATATAAGCTCCACCCTGAGTTTGGGAAAAAGCTATAAGATGCACATGGAACTTGAGAATGTTTTGGTAGTCTTAGAGAGAGAACTTCACTTAGGCCAGAATAATAATCGGCGATGCAATACACTGACGAAAGCAGTTATAACACTGATCTTGAAATGATTAAGTCTCAAGACAAAGGGCCCCATCACCAAGTATGCAATAAGACATAGTGTATCTCCACCTACACGGGCTTACCACCCACCCCATCTAACTTGTAATTATTACACAGTTTATTCAAGCCTCTTCAGGGACACTACGATAGTCACTACTCTAACAAATGACTTTAGCCAGGAGAGAGGAAATTGCAGTGTCTGAATTATTTAAAGGGCAATTATACCATAGCATCAACTATCCTCATTCCTGACAATAGCGCACGCTGTTCCAGTAAAGTGTATGTAGGCATAATCCTATTTCTAATATATTAGCAGGCAATTTAGAGGGTTAGCACATGCTCCCTGTTTTAGGCTATCTATTCAGCTTGTCTAATCATAACATGTATCACATACCCCTAATTATTTAGCAATCTGGTGATAGGTTTCAAATGATCTAACTGCAGCACATGTAGTCTAAAGTATAAACCTCATAAATGGGTTCAAGGATCGTTTCTGGATGCATCATACTTAACATGAGAAACCAAACTGTATTTATCCTTGGAGCACCATCAATGCAATGGTGCATTATGTCCATATGTAGTCATGATGCACCAATGCAGTGCTGCGAGTGTACGAGCAAGCACTTTATTGGTCCATCATATCCACCCTACGGGAGTATCTAGTGACATTTTAGGATCATCATAATACATACATACAGGCCTGCACCCAGGTATCATGATGCTCAATGGGCATGATACATTCACACATTTGCTGCTCTTACAGGGATAGAGAAGTTACAAAACAAACACATTACTTGTAGCTAAACCGCCACTAGATCTATACACTTATATAAAATGCCCATGCAGGGGGCTCAGTATATAAAACGCTACACAAAGACTGTATCGGTAGAGTAGGGCCATTTCAGAGAAAACCACTTTCCCATTATGTTCCGATTCAAAACGTTGATGGAGGGGAGGTTTGTGGTGGGAGATGGAGGTTTGCAGGGGATTCATTTAGTGGGAGTGATGCATGATGGTCTGAGCCCTCACCAAACCCCGGCACCGAAATACAGACGTTTAATTCGAGGCAGGAGCGCCATCTATTATCGTTAGAACCGAGCGTTTGGGACCCGCCAGGAATACCGGAGAAAGGGCGGGGATTATCGGCTGAACCAGCGCCGTGTCCATCAGGGGGATTCTGGATCCTCCAAGAGCCTGGATCCCTTCTCCTACCCCTTGCTCCCCCATCCTCCACAGCTTCCTGGCACCGCCCCATAGTAATCTCCTAATGCATCTGCCTCCCCAGCTTCTCCGCTCCCCTTGGTCGTAATCGAGTCGCTCGCTCAGAGGAAGAAATGCAATGCGAGGAAAAATGAAGGGAAAGGGATATAAAATAAAGAAGTTAAGCGGGCATTCCACTGCAGTTGGTCAGCCGAATTTTCCCTAATCCGACCGATTTTTTTCTATACTTTTGCATAATTAAAGATAATCAGATTAGCAAAAATTCGGCTGACCGGCGGCAGTGAAATACCCGATTTAGATCAGTCATTTTACATTTTGACTGGTATTTCAATAGCAGTTTCCTATAATCCTTTGTGATGGCTGAGTTGGAATTGGAAGGGTATGCTGGTTGCACGGTCTATCTCTTTATCAAGTGCGCAATATATCTCAGATTTATTTGTAGATATGATGCACCTCTGTAACATTGGTTACAAATCTACAAAATAATGCATAATTGATATATTGCACCCACCATAGGAAGTGTATTAATTATCAATTCAAATCTGGCAAGGAACTCGCTGGGATTGCCTTTTCGCATCAGGACGGCCATGTTGAATTCAAGCCTTGTGTGGCCCTTAAAGTGAGAATATGGAAGGAAGGTCAGGAGTTGATAAAAGGCTGGGGGAGGGAATTGCAAGGATGAGTTGAGATTGGACAAGGGTGGGCTCCTGTGCATCGCGAGGAGTTCATTGATGCTTGCCAAAGGGTGACGAGGGCCAAGTCATGGTTCATTTTCTGATCACAATGCACCTATCTGGTTAGAGCTTGTGAAGGGTGCCGAGCCCTATGGGGCCTGCCCCCCCCCCTGGCCTCTAGCCTCTACACATGTCATCATGGTTTAGTTAGACCCCATCCTCATCACGCCTTACTTTGTGGGCAACGTACAGTGTAAAAAAAAAGTCACCGAATTAACGGCGGAATCTTTATTCAATAGATGTCAGAGATCCATCGGTATTTTCACATAGATGTTGCTATTTTGACAGTGATTCCTTGTGTCACCGGACTGCCACCTGGGGCTTGTTGTAAAAACTACACTGGTTCAATGTTATACAATTACAGTGGTTCACTGTTCAGTTTTACGAGGATCCCTGATAAATTCAACAGTTATTTTTTTTCAGTGTGGACCACAATCTCCCCACACAAAAAAAAATCTTCAACGAGAATGCTCACTGACTCTCAAATACTATTTGGCCGTTCATTACTAAAAAGCCCTTACTAGTTGAAAAAGAAGTTAAAAGAACAAAAGAGAGAAAGATAAAATGACTAATTACTGATTTCTTCACTTTAGTTTCTTTTTCATTTGCTAAAGTGGCCCATTCACGGCAAATCAGCACACAAAGTTGGTCGGTTTAAGATGTTTAATTCGAGGAGTGTCTTTTTTGCGGAAGCATTTCTTTCAGTTTCCTTTCCAGCCAGACTGACCAGGTTAAAAGCTGAACTAGGAGATTAAGGTAATTTCAGGATAATCCGATTTGAATTACCTCGAATTTGGCCAAACTTTTATGGAAAATGTAATTGATGCAGGGAATCAGACTGAAAAACTTACCTATTAGACTGAAAAGTTTCAGAGATTTTTTATTGCTTTTCATGACCATAGCCGAGGCGGCGAGCTGTATACTCTATAGCATATATATTTATCATCTTTTCTCTACGCTGTTAACATTAACTATGTGTAAACAAATGTTATAAAGAAAATTGACTGAATTTGGGTTTTACGTGATGGAGTATATGTAGTATTGTTTTTGGGTCAGTGCCTAGGTCACTGACCCCAAGCAAAAAGGCATGCAAAATAAAGGGAGAGTACAGCACGTTCATACATGCCACTGACTGATTAGCTCAGGTATGTTTTGAGAAAATTGGGGTGGTCGGACAGGCCTGTTTATTTGATGAACTTTGAAGGTTGAGAGGGCTGGACAGGTCGACAAAGACGGAGCGTCAGGCACACCTGTGTGGCCATCCAATTACCTGGCCAAATTACAGGCTGCCGCCCTCTCTACCTGCCCTGCCCCCTTCAATCCACCGCCCTACATGCGGCCTCTGATTGCCTGGTTGCCGGCCCGCCTGGCGTCCTATTAGACCCATTGACAATCCCAAGGGTTTCTTCATGGTTAAGGTGCATGCATAGGGAGCAGGGGGTTGGGTGAAAACGCACACATTATGTGATGATTATTACCTTCTTTTTCCTCCAGCCCCTGCTCATAACTTTCCTCCAAATGGCCCGCAAATTTCCACATACTACTCACATCCGCTTGAGTTTACAAATAGTTCTACATTAATCAGCTGCGAAGGACCTATAACATTTGTGGACAACAGAGGGCATAACTCCTTTTATACATCATTGCATCTCAACTACACATTATGCATAGTAGAAGGCAGTTAAAGGTCATCCTATACACAACAAAACTACGTAAATCCCCTCAGTTCTTTTCTGACCTACTCTAATGAACAAATAAGTTACCAACAATCCATCCCCATACTCTCTACACTATTAGAATCACTAATGCGCAACATGCCCATACAATAACCCATCCACATACCCCCACTGTCACATACTACTCAGACATTGAATACCTATGCAGTAAACCTTACACACACGCCTACCTCCCTATACTACTCACACTTACTCCCCTATACCAGTAGAGTAAGCCACCCACGTACAACCTTTTTCCATGTACTACTCACACTTTCCATAAAACACTAGAAATTTACAATGAGCCTTATAGATAGAACTAAATGACCGTGGTGTACGAGGTGGTCGATCCACCACGAGGGAGTTGTCTCCCCCGAGGGCGTTGGAGACAACTCCCGAGGGGTGGATAGGCCACCGAGGATACCAGGGGAGTTTAGTTCTATATTTATTTTATGTTTTTTGAGGGTTTAAATAAGGAAATATTATCAAAATCCGTTACCGTAGTGCCCCGTACGAGCGGCGGTCCGCCATTTTGAATGTTTACATGCACCCAGAACGAGGCTGCAGTGGTGGATCTGCCGCTGTGGTGGATCGACACACGTTACACCACTGGGGGTGTGGCGATCGGCCGCGCAATGCTATCTCTACGGGAAGAAGTTATTCACATAAAATAAAAAGTATCCCCTACCTACCTATACCACTCATATCGCCTCCAATACACTGAAACCTGCAATGTGAAATACCCACATACCACCTCTTCTACTACTCACACTTCACTACCTTAATACCTCACATATAAGGTGCGGCTTATTTCTAGCAACTTATGAGCAGGGTAAAATTATATTGCAACTGACCTTAATTGAGGGGCCACTAGATAAATTTGCCCTTTCACAATATCCAACACAGGAAATTACTTGTAAAGTAAGCCTCCCCAGACACCCCCAGCTCCATAATGCTGCCAATGCACAAATATCTGTGGGCAGATGAGGGGAAAGGGCCCTGCGGGATATTTAGTACTGGATTTGGCCACTAGGGGAGCTACAGAGGCTAAAAATGTGAAAAATAGACCACAAATAGCTCTTATGTACTTTTTTACACAGAAAAAAGGTGGTTTTCTCAAAAACGTTCTATTTCCTGGCACTTCCTGTATATTTGGAATGTACATGGAACATTTTGAATCCAAAACAAGGCCTAAATGAGGGTTTTAAGAGAGAAAAAAATAATGTCAACTGATAGAATGATTCATGGGGATTCATACACTGAAAAAACCCATAAAGATACAATTTCTAGCTCCAAAGCTATGCCCAAATGTATGGAAAGGGATGGTTAATTTTTTAATTGATTATTTAAATCATTATGCTTATTAGATGCCTGATTTAATCAAAACAATGAATGATAGAGCTTATTGGCTGTATTGATACAGTCATGTTATTCCATTTTCGTGAAGCAATATCTCCAAGACTAGAAGGGCTATCTACAAGTGTTATATCTCATTTTAAAGCGGATAACATCAATTTTTAATTTCATATTCAACCTCGGAGGAACATTTCCCCTCATCTCCTCATTCTATGTAGTGAACCTTCCACATACCCGCCCCTTTGCTGTGGACTAATCGCATCTACCCTAATACAAGACTGGCCTTACAATTAACCACCCACGTGCATCCTTCTAGCTATAATACGTTCTACAAAACATTGTATCGTTAGAGTAAACCTCCCATACGTCTACATGTCCATAGACTACTCACGCCTACTATGGGTCACCTCTTACATACTAAAACTATACTAAAACGCTCACTAAATTTGTATAGTGTATATGTCACTCCTGCATCATGGAGCAAACATTGCACATACCCTACGCCTACATCTACAGGGTAGATTGACCTAAAGACGTCCACATATCACATACATACATAAAGGTTGCGTTCCTACCTGAATCAACATTGCAACATTGCTTAATCGTTGATGAGCATTGGGCCGACTAGCTGGCAGGTTGATTCAATAGGAAAATACAATAGCAATTATGTTGGGTAGACGTCTCAAGTTAAGTGGACGTCTTAAGGTTAATCTTCCCAAGATTATTCAGACCCAATCAAATACAAAACATGCCCTACTTGCCTTTCCAAAAGAAAACCTTGTTCCTGCACGTTATACACCTCCCACAGATCCCCATCTCCATATACTACTCACAAATATATAAATTTGTGCAACCAAGCAGACGGCATGGCACAGAACCTCTTCAATGGCCTATTTTTTCTGCTTGCCTGCTCAGAAATACCTATACAGTAAGTAGCAGTGTGAAGAGGCTGGGGTGAGTCTTGGCACGTGGGTCTTATTGCAGGGTAATTAGCCTGAATGACAGGTGGTAAATGGGACCTCCTCTAGGGGGCAGGCAGGTATAGGTTATTATATGTACAGAGGTGAGTAGACGGACGGGGGCGAAATGATTGACGTCTTATTACCCCAGGGTATTTGAGTGGTGTTCTCTAAGATGAAGCATGGAGATTATAATTTAACCCTCTCTATGTAAAACGATCAGGATATTTGTATCATTTGACATTTATAGCTTCAGGGGATGGCACAAGTAAGGAGTTAAAAGATAAAAAAATGGGTATTATCCTACATTTTTATTTCAGTTCTTCTTAGATCTAAAAACAAATGATAAATGTGTTTATTAATGCACAGGGAAATGTTGATCCTACATAGCGATGTCATTCCTGCCTCAGCAAATCTCAGGCTGACTAATTCTAAGATGTAATTAAGAAAATTAGCTCGGCTCTAATGGCATTCTCTAATGAGTTCCCTTGTCACAAGATTAACGTTCATCCCCCGGCCCTTAGCGACCTTATGTCTTATACGTTAGCAGCTTGTATGTAGGACACCTAGACATGTGATTTGGTACTCAGGAGCTATCCTATACTACTGGCTATAACACTGACTTATTTGGGGTCCCTCTTGCAATGATATGAAAATTCAATGTAAGGGGTGTATTTAGGAGTTGATACCAAGTTTCTTATTACTAGTTGACATAGGTAATGATATACAAAGAAACTACTGACCCAGATCTTTACTCTCCTACTGAAATATCCTTGACGCTACCTTGTCAAAAAAAAAAGTGGAGACCCTATCCTTTTTGCTTGCCAACTGATGCATATGATTTAAGCAGCAGTATGACGCTAACTGAACGTCAATGAACTTGGTTTCTCTAAGTCTTTAGAGGCCACCATTGCAGGAGTGCATTATGCTCATTGGTCGTCATGATGCATCAATAAAGTGCTAGCGTGACTCTTCATCAGAACTGCATAGGCAAACCACGTCGACCCTCTAGATAGTATCAACCATATAGGATTGACATGATGTATGAATATTATCCTTATGAGTTGCTCTCGAGGGCTGCATTCATGCATCATGATGACCAAAGGGCATGATGCATGTATTAATGCCCATTGGTCGTCATGATACACCAATGAAGTGCTGGTGAGACTGCTCGTCAGCACTTCATTGGAGCATCATGCTGACCCTCTGGGAGTTTATGTATCAATCCTGTAGGGTCGGCATGATGCATCAATGAAGTGCTGGCAAGCAGTCTCGCCAGCACTTCATTGTTGCATCGTGACTACCAATGGGCTTGATGCACTCCTGCATCAGTGCCCTTAAAGGGTTAAAGAGTTTTAAGCAACAGGACAACAGTAACTGAATGTCAATGAACTGTGGTCGTTTGAAGGGCGGCTTGTGCTGCCTGGAGGCCTGCGTCCTCCCCTAGCCCCCAAGGACACTTTGACCTGTGCATAGTCGATGTTCTGTCAAAGATCTTTGTAGATGCACTTTGAGTCATGTTATCAGTGATGAGGCACTGTCAGTCCTGGAACACTCTGACAATTAGGGCCTATCTTCAGGACAGAACACGGCCAAATTGGTAGATAAATATGTTCATGGATAGTCTATTGTAAAGCTCACTGCCTTTCAGTGGGATTAGGCATGAAGCTTTGGGGATTTATGCTGAATTCATAAAATTTGTTAAGAGGATAAAAACAAGATTTGCATTAGCATGAAGCTTTCAGGCAGGATTATACTTCAATAAGTTCTCCCGGATCCTGCTAAACCCATTAAAAAGGGATACTAGCTATAGCAACCCAACACTTGCCTTGGGGAATCTGGGGCTACTGGCGCCTGTGCCATTAAGAGCCGTGCTTTTGGCACTCGGGTTACTAGGAACAGGTTATTTACTAAACACAGAGGATTGCCCCTGGAGTCCATTTGGATGGAAACTACCATCACCGTGCTCTATATTGCCACTCTGCCCAATAAACAGAACATCGATTATAGATGTGTAGCTCCAGCCATGATAAGGTGTTTAGTACCTGCATGTTTGTATTCCTGTTTGTGACTTTAACCCTATAGCCCATTAAGGGTCGCTGATACAGGAGTGCATCCTGTTGATTGGGGCATCATGCCAGCCCTGCAGGACAGTATCAACCCATAGGGTCAGCATGATGCTTAAATGTAGCCCTGGTGAGTTAGTTACTCACTAGGGCTGCATTCATGCATCACGACCAATGGGCATGATGCATCAATGCATTAGCAGCTCTCAGAGGGCTTTGTCAGCATGGCGCATGCAGGTTCATGTATACATTTGTTAACCACCATGCAACAATGCCGTGGTACCAGGTCTACTTGCTAGCATTGTATAGGTACTGTACATTGTGCCACTCCTTCATAAAGTGTACAAACCACATAAAGCAAAAATGCTGCATTAATGTTAATGCCGAGCTACATTCATGCACAATAACGACAAATGTACATAATGCATCCATGCACTGTGTGGCTCGTAACCCTTTAAGGGCCGGGCCGCAAGTGCATTGATGCATCATGCCCATTGGTCGTCATGATGCACCAATGAAGTGCTGGCGAAACTTATCACCAGCACTTCATTGATGTATCATGCTGGCCCTCCCAGAATATATGTATCTACCCCAGAGGGTCGGTATAATGCTCCAATTAAGTGTTGGCGAGGAATCTCGTCAGCACTTCATTGGTGCATCATGACGACCAATGAGCATGATGCATTAATGCATCATCGGCCCATCATGGGTTAAAGGATCCATGTCTTTAAATGTAGAGGCGGGCTCATGTTTTCGTGCCTTATATCAGGATCTGTCATGTTTACGAGGATTGAACTTCCAAGGACATGTGTTTAATATTCAAGAAGTCTCCTTGAGCTTCAGGTATTATGGAATGCCATAATATCAACAGGTCATAAACCATTCTGTTTGTCTAAATATTGTACAAGATTTAAAAAAACAACAAAAAACGGGTAAAGTTGAAGTACTTGGGCGTATGTGAAACTATCAGTGGCATAGTGGATGAAAACCTGGTGAGTAACTGCCAATGACGATATTACTAAAGAATATAGTCCATCAAAGCAAATATCTAATCTTAATCACTGCTGAAATCATTCAGCAACCATGAAAGGGATAACCCTTTGAGGGTCGTTTTATATGTTAAAGCATCATGCCAATTGGTAACCATGATGTATAAAGGTATATTCATGATATGCATCATGCCGACCCTATGGACCCTTTACAGCGCCAGAGGGTCGGTATGATGCTCTAATGAAGTGCTAGCCAGCAGACTCGTCAGCACTTCATTGGCACATCATGACCAGGATTGGGCATGATGCACCCCTGCAGCAATAGCCCTTAAAGAGCTTATGTTGTGGACAACAATGGTTAGTGATGAAACACGAGCTCCACCTTCCCAGTTACACCTGCTCGTGGGGCTCAGTTGTCCACGGGAGGTGCTCAGATCAGCTCTCAGTATTGGGACAGGGGACCAACGAGTAGTTCGGGTATAGAGGGAGCAGCTCAGGAAAAGGAGACGTAAGCATACCTTGTATTTGCCTAGGTAATCGATGGAGCATGGAAGGACTGCCGTCTGGCCCGCGACGACGGTGACATTAACCAATGGGACATCGAACGTAGGCTCCAGCCCCAGTGCTAAAAGAGAGAGAAAAAGGGTATGGTCAGAAATCAGCCCAAGATGTCAAAAGATATGAAAGCTCTGTTTGTCAGAATTATTCTAAAAGCAAAAGATCTAGGCTCAAATGTTCCCATTCAAATTTCCCATAACTTGAAACAATGTGAAACTAAACGGTACAAAAATTATTTACATGCAGATGAAAATTGTTTTCTCTTATTGTTTCTATAAACATATATCATAAAATTTATTCTTTCTTTGTGTTTTTACGTATTAGTACTTAGTAAAATTGTTCGTTTCATAGTAAGTGGGGTTAAAAGATAAACGAATGTATTTACATAATTCCCTAATACAATCAGGGGAAATTAAAGGGAGATTACTTAGCAATAATTCTGAGGGTCTCCAAGGACAAAGCACTTAAAACAATGATGTTACCCAAGTACCTACTGTGCCATAGACATGTTATTTCTATTGTTATTAAAGGAACACGGCCGTGGTTTATACTTAGTACATATTACCATCAATGTGGGATTAAATTAAAAAGAACACCTCTCAGAGATACAACGCTTTGTGTCCTTTGAAGGGCTGCCTCCTGTGAGTGGATGCGTCTTCATCAATTGTCTTCCATTAGCACCCACTTTACCTCGTGTATACAGAAAATGGCGAACTTGAAGAATTAGGGGGATGCTAATACATTTGCCTGATCTGCATCGTAAAGTTCGAATTCATTAAGGTCGCTGCTACTTTTCTTCTTTCTGTTGAATCGTGCTCACAACGAATTAATGCAGTTCCATTTTAGCCTATGGTTATGGCGGCAGTAAGTGTCCTTATGTACTATAAGAGCCTCGCCACCCACCGTATGCTTTCAGCTCACTTTTTCTCTCATTTCTTGACACCCTCCTCTGAGGAGGGGGACGTCTTGATAAGGGGAGGGGGATATAGGATACATCAAGATTAAATCGATGTCTTCCTTAAGAAGGCTGGAGATTTGAAGGATGACGTACGAGTGAAGGCGTCATCAGGGGGTTGACGCCCATGGATGAAGGCAGCTGGATGGTCATATATATCTACTGAGAACTCCCAGTGTACACTGTAAAAAAAATTTTGTCGAAATAACGACGTAATCCTCGTCCCAAAGTTGCCAGAGTTCCATTGTTATTTCACAGAGATGTTGTTAATTTCACAGAGATTCTTTGTACCAACATACTGCCACCTGGGCCTTTTTTTTTTGTAAAATCTACTCTGGCTTAGTACAATATGATTACGGTGGTTCACTGTTAAGCTTTGACGAGGCTCCCTGGTAGATTCAACAGTTGTTTCTTACAGTGTATCTCTACTGAGAACTCCTAGTGTAGTAGAGTCGGAATAGCCGAGGCAGCTGAGGCGTAAACAGACGTGCACCATGAAAGCAGTCTGGGCTCACATATCTTCTATTTGTATCCACACACACATAGAGTGTATCAAAGGGTGTTATCTTTCTTGGTTGTGTTTCTTTGTGTGAGGTAAAGATAGGTATCATGTCCTAGAGGACACACAGTCGGCGTCAGATTCACACCTGAACAGGCAAGCACAATGAATACTCCATGAACAAGCCTATTGGCTATCTATTTTGCTTGCTCATTTACATATGATAACAGGACAGCAGGCAGATAGAGCTGTTATATCAGGAGTGATCTTTACCGCCTTCTGACACTCTCAAATGTCGAGATTACTTGCCTTCATGAGACCAATAGCAAATAATACTGCACTAAACTTGAATACATAGAATACTAAGGCCATGAGAACACGGCTGTTTAGGTGATCATGAGCCAGGCATGGTCAGTTGATGGGAATACAGGTGGTTATCTTGACATTTAAGCTTAATAGAGGCAGTTTTGATCCATCGATACTCTTGATCAGGTATTGTGAACTTTTCCAGTATTGGTCTAGATTCCTATACTCACTAGGGCCGCAATTTCATGCTGAAGAAAATTCTTCTGAAGAAAAGGCTTCAGAATGACACAGCAATGCAGCGCTGGCTGAGAGAACTGCCAGCATTGCAAAGGTGCATCATGCCGACAAAGGGACAAAAGGCATTATACTATCCTTAAAGGTTGGCTCCTACTCTGGCTGATGTGTGGACTATTATATACAGAATACTGAATCACCCATGGCTAGGGACAAACAGCCACTCTTTCAATATTCCGCACCTCAACCTGTCATAACACTGAGAGTGTGTGGGGCACATTTGAGCAAGATCATTTGGTTTAGTAATTCATCCAGTGGTGCCAGAGTCGACAGGCGGCATGCTGGAGGACCAGGGTGTAGGGTTAGACCGCCCTGGAGGAGGCGAGGGCCTCCTTCCTCCTGCATGCGAAAATGGGGATTGAAACAAAGACTGAGCGTGTGGGTACTCCTGACGGCCATGACCGGCCCTGCAGGGACGGGGATCGATCATACTGAGGCCGGCAATTACCGAGAGGGGTGACGGTTAGCCCTTTAAAGGCTGCTGATGCAGAAGTGCGTCTGGATCATTGGTCAGCATGATACACCAATGAAGTGCTGGCAAGTCTGCTCGTTAGGACTTCATCGGAGGCTCATGCCAACCCTTTGTGAGTGTATACATCGACCACGTAGGGTCGGCATGATGCCTGAACAGAGCTCTGGCGAGTTACTCACAAGGGCTGCGTCCATGCATTGTGACGACCAATGGGCATGATGCATCATAGAATTATCTACCCTTAAAGGGTTAGGAGGAGGAGAGGGGGAGTTGGGCGGGGAGAGCTGGTAGTTGGTGTGGGGAGGTAGTAGTTGGGTGGTAATGGCCTCTGTAGGGGTCCTGGTGAGAGCTTCTTGGGGTATCCAAAGCACCTGCATGCAATGGTGGGCCTTTATCACCTGTTTATAGGGACACACAAGTTCTGCCCTTAGCCCCTGAAGGACTGTATAGTGCATTAATACAATGTTCCCTTTGGTGGCGGGCTTCATTTGCCAATTTTATAAGGGTCTTCATCTCATCTTTCCTGTCCCCTCTCTGTGTCTGGTCACACAGTCATGGTTACTGGCAAATTCATGTGTTAACGTCATGGCTTATGTATTTTTTCTTATAATATTATGACCTTACCCTTCACCCACTCCCTTTGTGACCATGCGGTTTGGACGCAGCCCTGACCAGTAATTTACTAGTGGAACTTCCATGTATTATGCCAATGTAATATGACTCATGCACTCCTGGGGTGGACATAATATATGCGCCAATAGAGTATGATCAGTTAGGCCCAAAAAAAAGGTTTCCGGTTACCCGGCCGTCCTCAGCCAAAAGGGGCCGACCTCAGATTTTTTTTTAGAATCTTTTTCCATTTTTTGAAGATTTTTTTTCAATTTCTTTTTTAAGTTTTTATGTGAGAACTTTTCTTCGCAACATATACACATATGTCCCCGTCATTTTCTTATATTTCATACAGGAAACAGGATCATTTGTTATAATAACCATCGAAAACCTGGCAAAGTATGACTATATGAGGTCTTAGATGCAAAAAAAATAATAAGTTAAAAAAAAAAAAAATTCCGACCTACCTGCCTCAACTTTTTGGACCATGTTACCGGAAACACAGCTTATTTTTTTTTTGGCCTTAGTCGCCAATTTTAAATTAGTGCATCATGATGAGAAAATAACAGACAAAATGTGCTTCTTAAAGGTTCAGGCCACACCTGACACCTGCTGGAGGCAGAGGCAGGTGGGGAGCACCTCCATCAATAGGAGTGTAAAGCAGAGTTGCCCCATGGCAGACTGATCATATATATCAGAACAGGTGTAGTGGGCACATAGAGCTTTCGTAGTGCATAGATATAGGTTTACATATTGATTGAAAATAACCTTTTTTGGAGTTTGCTTTTGTGGCTTTGTTGCCCTGTGTGCAAGCTTGAGACTTCGGGTGTAATTTTGATTCCATATTGTCAATAAAAGTTGAAACGGTTAACTGAGTACCTATCACGTCATGGCCATGTTATTTCCATCTTTATATATTATAGGACACAGGGAGACACATAGTGCAGTTATAGGTTTAAATATTGATTGAAAATAACTCTTCTTGGATAATGCTCATTTGTGGCTATGTTGCACGATGGGCAAGTTTGATCTTCAGGTTGTAATTTTTATTCCGTATCGCTAATGAACTTCCAAACTGTCATCCAAGTACCTACCACGTCATAGGCATGTACCTTCTAGCTTTGTTAAAGGAACATTTTGATTTGGTGAGTGCATCACTGGTGAGTAGATTTAACAGGGTTGCATTATTGTCTGCTGGCAACCAATGTGCATAGGGCATTAAAGCATTATGTAGTCTATAAAGTACTAATTCTGAACCAATATGTAAACCTACACCAAATCAAAGACTGTGCAAAGGACCACCCTCCCAGATTGCGTCTCCCCATCCACAGCCCACCATGGGGGAGAGAGTATTGATTTTTAGTCGAGCTGCCGCTTTGAATTGTCCCGCCACCGTGGTCCAAACAGTCGATCGGGTTTTAGGAAGCCAATTGTGAGAGAGGAAGGGGCTAGCCCCCGCCATGCCCATGTCGGCTCACGTTACAACATTGCCTGTGAGCTTGGCAAGTCCTGGTCCTTGCCTGTTCCAACTACAAGTGCAACTTCCCGAGGCGACATGTGTACACTCGGTTTACACTGCTGCCACTTTCTACTGTGAAGAGGGATTTCACTGCTTCAACAGGGAGACAATCCTGATTGGGTGCTCCTTTCTTTTCTGTCCTTTTGATCCAATTTCCCCTTTGCAATTTCCACTAAAAATTGAGATGCGAAAGATGCTTGGTAATATTAATGCACCTCTTTCTTCAATGTCTGAATGAGTAATCATCAAAATGAAAGTTTCAAAAAGCAATGGAAAGGGAGGAGTGAAATCTGATTATCTTTCTCCAAAATCTGTCTCTCAGATGAGTTGAGGACATGTAAATTGTCTTACCTGCAATTTTGTATTTTATCTCAGAAAAGTCTGTGGGGACGCTGTTTGATGAATTAGGATATGAATGTTTAATCTTATGTTCTGATGACTATATTACTTCTATTACACATAAAACCTCCAAGCAATTGCTTTGAAATATGCATTAGTTCATCGTCGATTTTCATATAAATTTCAAGACATCCACATGTTTTGCTACATATGAGGTAATACTTTGAAGTAGCAGTTGTTTGGTCCTTTGTGAGTTCATAATTATTCTTGGGCTCTCCTAGCTTCAAACACCTCATGTATCATATCTGGATTTAACAGAATATTATTCAAATTTGATGATGATATTTTATAAGGTTGTCTTGATATAATTAGGAGGCTGGAAGAACTGAGCGAGAAGAACATTTGAGATAAACGTTGGTGCGAAGTCCTCTACTTTTCTGTAGCAGTCGTCCCATTTTTAAAAGAGGAGGTGTTTTTTTCTAAGACGGGGTATTTTCTAAGGACGCCAACTATTTTTCCTCTAATAATACATTACCTGATTCTTCGTCCAGGTCCTCATCATATGCATCATTATAGTCATAGCCTGTGTCTCCTTCCGTTTGTGCTGTAAGAGACAGAGAGCATACCACCATGGTCAAATATAAAGGACATTAACAGCTTAAATGAAGGTATTAGGGTTAGGAAACATACACCAGTGACTGCACCTCAGGAAGTCAACCTTATTGCAACACAACAATACCTCTTGCCATACCTGTTTTTATATCTGGAAAAATCATTCCAATAAAAGAGGGCTGGTTCATTTTTGTCTCTCCCTCCTTTTATTTTTGAACAATGACGTTTCATATAACATGTCAACAACTCATAACAAAGGAAAGTAATATTCCGCATGCATAAAGAAAGGAAAACTCATAAGGAAGGAAACCGGTACATGGTAATTGTTTCACTCCAATCAAATATATATACTTCAAAGCAATATCTTCCCATGCTTTGTTGCGCTACATGTATAACATGTGCAAAACACGTCTCCCATTTTGGTAAATTGTCTATAAAGAGTATTGCATAAAGTATGATATAGGGCCTAATGATGTTTAATAAGAGCTTTACCTAACATTCTGTACTGCATGTTATCACTATCATTGCCGTGTATATGTATTGGCAAGAAATTACACCACAATTGATAAAGGAAATTCCATTTATTTAAAATTTCTTTTCATAAGAATCAATGTTCATCTCTGATGAAGGTATAAGACCCACTAGTACTGTAGCACATACACCACAGGAATGCCTAAGTTCTAGCTATTCCTACCGAGGTTTATTTGGGAAAAGCTTACAGTAGTTGTGACCAATTCATTCATACACCGCTCTATCGTTAGAAGGAACGCTCTCATCCAATATATTATAAAAAATACATAATAAACAATGTCGTCGAAATAACAGTGAAATCCTTGTCCCAAAGCTAATCTTTTTTTCGTGGACATTGCTTGTACCACAGTGTGTACGGCGCTGCTTCATTATAGAAACTACACTGCAATGCAATTACAGTGGTTTGTTTTTGAGTTTCACAAGAACCCCTGGTAGATTCAGCAGTCATTTCTTAGGGTGTAGATGTATCTAACTGCTGTGCTCTAGTAGCGGCATCAAACCTTAAAAAAGAGAGATATATTGCAGTGTATAGATAAGAATACTGCGGGGCCATCTCTTCTGGCTGACCATATCCATACATAACTGTTGCCTTCGTCTTCCAGGGGGCACTCCATCTCCACTAGGACCCTGGAGATGTCTCCTACATTTAGGGTAAAGGGTCTATAGGGACTATGTCTGTGCACCTACATCTTCTGGACAAATCCAGGCTTAAAGCATCAAGTATTGTGCTGCTCACTGAGCTATGATATAGTTAAGTCAGAGTGGTAGGTGAGTCTTGCATTTTAGAACGTTAACACCTCCAATGGCTGCTAATGCATGGTGAATCATGTCGGGAGTGTATCAACCCTCTATGCATTGATGCACAACCTATCTTGAACGGGTCAACAGGACACCTTAGCTAGTAGGAATAAATTAAGCTTTGAGCAAAAGGAGGATGCTGGGAATGTATGACAAGAGAAGGGACGCAGCAATAGATGAATAGGATTGGAGATTTAGGAAAAAAAGTGAATGCGTCCAGATAGTGGAGGAGGAAGAAGTGGGTACAGAGGGGGTTGGGGGGGGGGCAAAGGAGGATGGGCAGACAGTGGGCCAGAAAGACAGGGGCACTCGGAGGCAGGGACACAATCAGACTCACAAAACCAAAAAAAAGACTTAAGTTTTAGCTACCCACGTGAAAACTAACGTCAATATCAGAAAAGGCTGGGAAAGCCCAGTATAAGTCGACTTAAGAGAGTCATAAACAGCAGACGTTCTTTCAGCGTTCCTCCTAGCGGCCATGTCTCAGACGGCGGCGCTGCTGTCTGTAGTGATGGGTGACTTATAATCACTCTGGAGGACGGGGTGGAGGAGGCCAGGGGCGGGCGCCACACCACCCAGGAGGCGGGGAGCAGCAGTCGGCGGCGTCATTTGTAACCATTACCTGCGGCTGTACTTACCGCCAAGGCGCCGAGTATAACGAATGGCCGCCTACGAACGACTGTCATTGTCCATTGACAATTAACCCTTTGGTTGGTGATGCAGGAGTGCATCATGCCCATTGGTCGTCATGATGCACCAATAAGGTGCTTGCAAGACAGCTCGCCAGCACTTAATAATGTCGACCCTCTGGGGGGTACCAACCCTGTAGGGTCGGCATGATGCTTGAATGCAGCCCTGGCCAGTTACTCACCAGGGCTGCATTCATGCATCATAGCGACCAATGGGCATGATTTATTGATGCCATGAGGTGAGCTAAGGGGTGGAAGGGTCATCCAGAGTTAGGATTCGTTCATACATATTGCATACAGAACAAGCACTGAAGGGCAAAGAAGGTGTCCCAAATGTGATGCGATCTCACTGCATCCATTTTCAGGGGTGATACGTATACAGCGCACTTAACGCACGATGACATGCCGTGCGTGATTATGATTACTGTTCAAGTGTATTTCCAGAGACCAAGAAGTACGAAAGCTGAGCTGTTAGCAATATAGAAAACGCTAACACTAACTCGACTCTCTCATTCTCTGAAAATGTGAGCAACCTACTGTAACGTTCACAAAAACATTAACATGGTTGCATCGAAGTATTTTCAGGGGAGAACATTCCATTTAGTACGGCGTTCAAATTTCAGGTTCAAAGCGCCATTTGTCTTTGGACAAAAGAAATCAATTTTCCTGATGTGTTCCTAATAATAGTCAACGTAGCAAGTGAACACGGGTGAAACAGCCAAGTCAGCAATATCTGGCGGCATATTGGGATGACAGACAAAATCCCCATCCACACCCTTTAAGCGCCGCTGATACAGGAGTCTGCCATGCCTATTGGTCGTCATGATGCCCCCATAGGGTACTGAACATCCTGCCGACTATTAAAAAAGGTATCAAACCCGTAGGTTCGGTATCATGTATAAATTTATCCCTGGTGAGTTACTCACCAGGGCTGCATTCATGTGCCATGGAGTCAATGGGAATGATGCAGTATTGCATCATTCAGTGGCCCTTAAAGGTTAACATACAGAGTAATACAAGTACATCCCTCTATATATGAATTGAACTTAGCTTTACCTCATCAATTTATGACAGAGAGCTTCCCCCGCTCTCTGCCCCTACATTAGTCCCTACTCCCTGGAGCAGACTCCCGAGTTTTGCTCGGTGAGCTGCTCTCCCAGTGGGACGGAGCAGAGCCTATCTGGGCGTGGCCTTACATGGCCGGAGAGTGGTCACCTCTGACCAGACACCGTTCATTTACCGCTGAGCAGTCATCCACACTGCCCGGCGGTCGTTGATCACGCCCGGTCAGTAAAACACCATGTCCGCGGTTCATTCTAGCAGCCCTAATTAAGAGATCCCCAGCGCTGTGGTGATCAGCGGAGGCAGGGGGAGGGGCACTGGAGAAGAGGTAGATAGTGCTCAAGGCAGCCCACCCACCCAGCCCCCTCCCCCACTCCCTGCTTCCCCAAGGTGCCTGATTCAGGCCCTAAGGTGTCATAGACAGTGAGAAAACACCATTAGGTTACTGGGCCATTGCCTGCATCGCCAGAAGGGCATTAATGCCAGACCCTGACGGCCTCACACCCCTTATCTCACGGCAGCTCCTCACACGATGGCCGGTAAAGCCCAAGAGGAAGGTCACCTGCCATCATGCCTGCCTCCTCCTGAGCCTCAGGTGTAGGGCTTAAACCTACAAGGCCCACATACTACATCATCAACAGACTCCAGGGTCATTTCTATGCTTTAGCTTAGACCTGATCAGGAGCAAGCCGTACCATTGGTTTGTACGATATGGGACGGCTCATTCTCCACAGAGGCATTAAGAGGCTGGTCTCATAACTAACGGCCCAAATCTTTATTGTGGCATCACCAAATAGTCTCAAAAAGTGAATCTTGTTGGATTTATACCGAGGTAACATGAAACAAATAAACTAGTATTGCTCCAAATTAAGTTCCGATCAATCCACCTGAAATTCTCTTCATCAATGGATGTAGCCTTATTAACCATACATATGTATGATACATGTAACACTATAGCTATAGGGCCAGTGAACAGCAACACTAAGGCCGTCTGTAAAGTAAGCATGGTTGTGACAGCAAGATTTATACATGTTTAGCGACACGAAATGCAATTGATATTCTACATGTTATCTTTTAGCTTTCATATTGAAAGACTGCTTTGCATTCCACGTGCAACAGTATGGACATTTGATGTTTACTGAAATTGCTACCGAAGACAAATTTAATCAACTGAAATTTAACCCGGATTCAAGTATGTGATGAAAGGATCCATTTCTGGACAGCGGCCCTGCACTGGTTTTAATGATTAAGCTATTCAGGAAGGTTGATATTTTATGGTGACACCTAGCATCAAATTGGTTTACTCGGTGACTCATGGGGAAGGTTTTACTATCTGAATGAAATGTCCCTAAGCAACCATGGCGTAGGAAAGGTAAAAAGAATGCCCCACGAGCTTTTCAGTGTCGGTAATTGACAAAAATATACGACCAACTGGAGAGGTTGATCTCGTATGACGCCCAAGAAAAATGTTTTCTGTCGGGTGAGTGAGGATAATGGCAGAATTACTGTACAATACAAGCACAGAAACGACCACAAGGCTTATACATAGTCCGGTGGCGGATCCAGGATCTGGAAAAGGAGGGGGCCTGGCCCAAAAGGAGGGGGCGCAGCCCCTATGTTAGAGCAAATATTGGGGTCTAAAATAAGTAATTAACCTCTTATGTACTGGGGAAAAGGTGGGGGTGTGCACGCCCCCACGCCCCTCTCTAAATCCGCTCTCTAAAGATCTTTCCTTGCTTTTCAGCCCCATCTATGTATGTTATATCTACAAACTACTACCCATAGCCTTTCCAGTATAGGCGGTACAGGCTACGATACTGGCCCTGCCCTGTCCATGGCCCCACCTTTGTCTTTTCTTTCAAAGACTAAATGACGTCCCCTGATCCTGAGTCATGGTTCTCACGTTTTATGTCTACAGACTATACTTCTGTCCCAACCCTTAGAAGATGGTACCATCTACCGGTGTGCCATTTTCTACGGATTATGCTATTCTACTACCCCATGGGTACCACGTCTTAAACCTACAGACGATACTCCTGCCCCTATCCTACCCAGTACTATACTACTACCCTCTCTATTGGGTCCCACCTATGTTAGTTTCTAGAGTCTATACAACTGCCCTTCCATTGCCCAGTTGGTCCCACCTCCGGCAGCCGACCCTTGATCTAAGACCTCATCCTCCCACCTTCCCACCCACCCCGCGGTGGTGTCCCATCAGGACCGTCATCACCGGAACCGGAAGTGCTTCTCCGCCATCAGCCAGCTCATCAACGCATGCCTGGCGCGCGACTGACTTCCGGCAGCGACTAGTGGCTGAAGGGCCGGCTTGGTGAGGCTGAAGGAGGGAGGCTTCAGACTGGACAGGGAGTAGTATGTGTATGGGAGGCTTGGTGAGGCTGGATGAGGGAGGCTTCAGACTGGACAGGGAGGGGTATGTGTATGGGAGGCTTGGCGAGGCTGGAGGAGGGAGGCTTCAGACTGGACAGGGAGGGGTATGTGTATGGGAGGCTTGGTGAGGCTGGATGAGGGTGCTTCAGACTGGACAGGAAGGAGTATGTGTATAGGAGGCTTGGTGAGACTGGAGGAGGGAGGCTTCAGACTGCACAGGGAGTAGTATGTGTATGGGAGGCTTGGTGAGGCTGAAGGAGGGAGGCTTCAGACTGGACAGGGAGTAGTATGTGTATGGGAGGCTTGGTGAGGCTGAAGGAGGGAGGCTTCAGACTGGACAGGGAGTAGTATGTGTATGGGAGGCTTGGTGAGGCTGAAGGAGGGAGGCTTCAGACTGGACAGGGAGTAGTATGTGTATGGGAGGCTTGGTGAGACTGGAGGAGGGAGGCTTCAGACTGGACAGGAAGGGGTATGTGTATAGGAGGCTTGGTGAGGCTGAAGGAGGGAGGCTTCAGACTGGACAGGGAGTAGTATGTGTATGGGAGGCTTGGTGAGGCTGAAGGAGGGAGGCTTCAGACTGGACAGGGAGTAGTATGTGTTTGGGAGGCTTGGTGAGGCTGAAGGAGGGAGGCTTCAGACTGGACAGGGAGTAGTATGTGTATGGGAGGCTTAGTGAGGCTGAAGGAGGGAGGCTTCAGACTGGACAGGGAGTAGTATGTGTATGGGAGGCTTGGTGAGGCTGGATGAGGGTGCTTCAGACTGGGCAGGAAGGGGTATGTGTATAGGAGGCTTGGTGAGACTGGAGGAGGGAGGCTTCAGACTGGACAGGGAGGGGTATGTGTATGGGAGGGAGGGACGGGGAGGGGATAAGGACAGAGCAGAGCAAAGGCCCTGTACAATGTATGCAGAGGGAGCACCTTGGCAGGTGACATGTCCCAGACTCTATCTACGGACAGGATCTGGCTCGGGTTTCTCCCACAGGTCACCTTTCACAGTCAGAAGGTGGAAGGTTAGGAGACCATGTTATCCATTGTATACATGTATTATATCTGTGGTCAGGAGGTCGCTATAAAGTTAGTTTAAGTCATTGTAGCCTGTGCGAACATAGCTGCTAACACAATCCCTTTCAATTTCTAAGTGTCAGTATGGGCCACCTAACAGGAGATGCAATTCGTGGCATTCTCCTTCTAGGATGACCAATACATTTCTGATACATCTTATAATAGAGTACAGCATTTTGCAACGCAAGTAACTCGAACGGGCACTTAATCTCTACTTTTTCTGATACTAACCTCATGTTTTCTTCTGTTAAGAGGCACTGAATCCATCAATTTTTTACCCGACTCTTATAACTCTGTTCGAGTTAATAATGTATACAACCACTAAGTTGATGCGTACTACGTACACTGTCCAGGCTAAGGTATGATCATGCCTAAAGCGCCTTGTCTGACACTCACCATTCTGACATAGCTACATAGTCTGAAACACTCGGAATTCGACTACATAATAATGCAACATACTTCTATATACTGTGGAAGGTTTGTATTCCGTATAAACTTATTCTATACCCCACGCCCTGCATTTCGGAAGTCCATTACTGCATACAAAGAATTGCGACAATACAAAATCCTTTTCCCATTCCATTCTTGATGCCCCATTCTTCAACATAGTCCATAACTTTACAGCATAGCCAATCCACTCTATGCCTTTCTATTCATCCTGACTCCTCCCCCTCACACATGGCCCCCCACCCTTAGTCCACCCTTCACACCGGCCTGAGAACGTCCCATTCTGGGATGATCCTCATCACTTTCCCATCATTGATCCCATCAGACGCCCCAACTCCATCCATTCACGTCAGATCCCTTCTGCCAGCAGGCCGGGACACAGGTCAAAGACAAGCTGTACTGCTCACCCCTTAACAACAATAACAACCCAAATCCAGTTTCTCTCCTGCCTCTCTTCAACCATCAATATAGATCTCCAACGCTTCCTTTAAGCAGCCAGTTTCAATCGGCTTTTGGTCACACAGGCGGAGAAAGGCTGTGAGAGGGCTGCTGCTGCTGCAGAGAATCACAGAGAAAAGGGAGCTGTTGGTAACATGGAAACACTCTAAAAAATGACTGTTGAATCTACCTTGAATCCCCGTTATATGTAGAGTGAACCACTGTCTTTGTTATGCAGCGAAACAGGTTTATTTCTACAATAAAATCCCAGACAACATAATTATGGTAACACACTGTATCATGAGGGATCTCTGTGAAAATACTACTAGTGAAAGCCTTGTCCCAAAGATACTAGAGAACTCTTGTTATTTCGCCAGCATATTTTCCCCAGAGAATGGTATTGAGTAGCAGGGATGAAGAGAGAAGACGTGTTGCTGCAGTGTTGGAGGGTTGGTGAAAGGTTCTGTGAGAGGAGCTGCTCCGTATGAGGTGCTCGATCAGTATGGTTGTAGCTTGCGGGGAGCAGCTCAACTGTCAACCCACCCTTAACCCTTTAAGGGCTGATAGTGCAGGAGTGCATCATGCCCATTGCTCGACATGATTCACCAATGAAGTTCTGGCGAGACCGCTCGCCACACTTCATTGGAGCATCATACCAACCCTATGGAAAGGTATCGATCCCTTGAATGTTGCCTTGGCCAGTGGCTGGAGCGTATATGCCCTATTGCCCTTAAGCTTTCATGATGCACCAGTGTAGTACTGGGGATTCTACTTGTTAACACTGCATTGGTGCATTATGCTATCTTCTTGGGAGTGTATGAAGCTGGTATAGAGTTGGTATGATGCATGAAAGCAGCATTAGTGAGCCACTCGCCAGGACTGCATCCCTGCACCATAGCAGCATATGGACCTATTACATTAAGGCATTATGCAGTCCTACAGGGCTAAGGGATAGAATGACGGGAGGCATACGGCTGGTCAGCAGTACTGTAGGAGATCTGTTGTTGGTCGTTACATTCTCTTCTTTCCCGTGAGTTGTGTACCCACATCCCTCGGCGCAAGGGGAGACCCATTGAAGAAAGGAAGTAGGATATCATTGCTATGGTCTGTTTTCTCTTATTTAGACGTCACCCTTAATGCTGAGTATAAGTCCCACTCTTGACACCCCCTATAACCTGTCCCCTTCAACCATGGGGTATACGAGCATTGTGGACAGATACAAATTGCTGCATACAGTGTGTATTCTCTGTGGAGTGGGCAGGTTGGGGTTTGGATGATGTAGAACAACATTATCTCCAGATTTATCTGAAAGGGTCTGTTGATAAAGGAGTAAGGGCATCAGGTGCGGTGGAATGTGCATGTACACAAGAGAGAGCAGATATGTATATATCTATAGGCTACGCAACGTGATATTATCATTCTTCAGGCAAGACATCAGGAGAGGCTATGAGTATGGCCTACTCAAGCTTAACTGATGCAATTTGATGAAAATATATATATATTATCACTCAATGTCGCCTGATGTCACCCTGCGTGTTGGATTTCGCCGACTCCTTTCCTGCCATGGGATAGTGTTAGCAATTGAATTGCACTATTTTCTGATACCTTACTTTAAACCTGTTTATGATCTTGTGGAAATTATTTCAATATTTTGCAGGGGAAATCGAGATAGCCGCTTAGATGCATCGATGAATGCGAAATGAAAATCAATAAATACATAATTTGTTTGCCATGATTTTATTGATTAACTAGTAAAATCATGTCACCACTAATGTACTACAGGCTAGACTGCATCTAGGCTATAGACTGGGAGAAATGAGGCAGATTGAAATAGAACAAAGGAGTATGGAGATGGGAGCTCCAGAGGCCACACCTGGTGGGTATCTGAACGGAATATTAGGACCTTTGTGTAATAAGGACGCCATAGTCAGATCCTTGTATGTAATAGTGTTTTTCTATAAGCTTAAGAGGTAAAAGTAGTATCCACTGTGCTCCCCATTATCTATAAATAAAATAATTCACTGCTATATCCATACACCATGAGCGCTTCACTGCAGTATTATGAATGTTTGCAATCCTTTTTTTTTCGACAATGAAACTAACCAGAGACAAAAGGCATGGATGTCAGTGGCATTCTTTGGTTTTACCACTTGTTGTAGACCATAATAATCGTACTGATATATGGCTCTAACAAACCTGACTTTACACACCACAATAACTTTGCCTCAAGCAACAGGGTGGCTGTTCAATATCACACTATTGGAGCATCAATTGGATGACCATGTTTTTATCCCTATATTTCAGACAACTTCTAAGCTTTAACCATGAGGCTAGTTTATATTCAATTTGTGCCATACATCTGTTTGGAGGTTGAGGGGAGATAGGGACAAGGCCCAGGGTGACAGGTGGATTGATCGGCTGGGTGTAAAGGCGAGGCTATGTGTATGTGTGTGGAGGGGTGGGGGTTGACTGGGATGAATTGGTGATGCCAAGTTTCCACTTTGATGAAATAAACCTGTCGTATTCACAATACTAACAAGGAATAATGTGCAAATAAACAGCATGAGACAATGCCTGCCAGTATTATCTCTTTTGAATAAGTCAGGAAACCTGCGGAATCAAAATGCCTTTGAATTTTCACGAACTGTGATTCTCCACTAAGAAAAGGTGGTTCCACCAAATCCGATTAAAAAGGAATCAGGCAGATTTGAATCAGATTTGAGAACAAAAAATGGTGATATTTTTTCAAGGAGTGTTCCTGTTGGTTTCCGGTGTCTTTGGTGAAATTCAAACCAGAAGACATCGGGGGTGCAGCCAATGCACCACTTATTTGGCAATCTGTTTGGAATCCGGGGTGAATCTGATCCAGTGGAACTGTGCTTTAATAAGGGGTGTGTGGATAGGTGAGTGGGTGGGTAGGTACTACATGGGTGATGAGAGCGGAGAATGGGTGGGGAGAGGTAGGGGGCGGCGCGCTCACTGATAACATCCCGGCACCAAGGTGATATATGGCGGTACGGACGGCCACGTGATCCTGTATGATACAAGCCCTCCAGGCGCGCCCTGGATTGGCCTCGTGCATCATCAATCTCACACCTCTCCATGCATCACGCAGCCTGCCCACCTCCTCCTGTGGGGCGGCAACAAGGTGCTGAGCACAGGCATGAGGTGGGTGGGGCCTAGCCCTTCAGGGGCCAAAGATGCTCTAATGAAGCTCTGGCGAGTCTGCTTACCGGCACATCGTTGGATCAGCATTCTGACCATCTTGGAGTGGGTCAACCCTGTGGGGCCGGCAGTGAGGTATGGATGTACCTTTGGCAAGTGACTCACCAGGGCTGCATTCATGCATCATGATGACCAATCGCCAAGCTGCTTTAATGCATTAGTGACCCTTCAAGTATTGATTAAATGCCACATAGGACCTTAATCCATTATGCCATTTTATACCAACATGATGTATTAATGCAACTGCCACAGGAGGCTACATTCATGCATGCCGTTAACGCTACAGGTTTGATATACTAAATGTGGGCGCTCAAATTGTTATTCTCCAAGAATTCAGATTGTCGAGATCCTATGCCGTCTCTACTTCAACTCTAGTTTACTTTCCACACCCCTGCATGGTGCAAATTGGTTGGCGTGATGCCTAAATGGGGAATCCAACCACACGGAAATACATTCATATACCATCATATACACTGCAGGCCCTATGAGGTTCATCCACTCCCGTAGCAGCCCTGGCAAATAGACCAGCCAGGGGTACATCCATGCACCATGCCGACCAAAGGGCATGTATGGTGAATGCATTAAAAGACAATGCCTCCCCTTAAGGGCAGATAGCGGGGGTGGAGGATAGAGGTGAGAGGGATACCTGATTAAATCAAGCAGCCAGCAAGGCCAATAAATTGATGACACCTGCTGCCCGGCCAGCCCTACACCATGGAGCAGTGTTTGGCCGCCATGGAGGAGTCATTGGGCACTGACTAGAGGTACTCCATCATGTCATGGCTACCACCTCCTACATGCCAGCACCTCTTTACCTCTCCTACACTGTAAAAAATGTTGTCGGCAAAACGGTGGTATATATATATATATATATATATATATATATATATATATATATATATATATATATATATATCATTGTTCTAACGTTGCCAGATACATGTAATTATTTTACCTCATACCAATCTACTGCGACCTGGGGCTTCTTGTAAAAACTACATTGTTAAAGAAAATGCCATTTAAGGAGGATGGCTTTCTTGAAACTTTGTGACAACACTTTCACTGTTCACCAAGATTTCTAATGACACGGTCTTTTACTTTGCCGTTTTATGGGGCCTCCTAGTAGAAGATACACTGCTTCACTCTGTTAAACGTTCAGTGCATTCCTGGTAGATTCAACAGTCTGAGAGTGCACAGACAGACCCTTTCCCCTAATCTCAATGTTCTCCTCACATGGGTCATTCACATCTTATGTTCTGCTTGTAGATGCATTTTGTCATCATGTTGTGATGGTAGGCTGGCATATGGTTTAAGGTTATACATGTCATGTTATCTGGTTGTGTAGGAGTGAGTACATGGAGTCCAGGGAAGAGAACACGCAAGTAGGTCCTTGACCTTTACTGTTAATTGCTCTGGCTACTTGCCCTGCAGTATTAAACTAAAGGGAAGGTACAGCCGTTGTCGCTGCTTAGCCTAATATTATTTTCTGGTCCTTAACGATGGTCATTACACTGGCCTGATATTTCTAACCAGTCAAAAAAGTTGCTTTTATCGGTCATAAAGGTCATTCCATTGCTACATTTCTAACAGTAAACATCACAGAAATATGCTGACATATTGAGTATTACAGTGGTTTATCTAAGCAATTGATATAGTCCAAGAATAAAAGAGGTTCTAAGCAGTTATTCATCATCACTGACCAATCACTATAGCAATCTAGGACACTATCTGGGTACAACAACCATTGCCCAGTCGTGCTTCTCCCCAACTGGGCAAGCAGTTCCAAACCAAATTGTACAACATGTGCGTGCACTACCTAATCTACTATTCCCAATGGTAAACCACTGGCACTCTCCCAGTTTGCTATCAGGCCGACGCCCACTGAGGGAACATACCATGAGCAGCTCATATGTAGGCGTGAGTAGCTCAGGGTGAGTAGTACATATGTTTCAGCCTGACACCAACTGCTCCTCTTCATGCTACACTGCAGTTTCATCCCATTAGTGCTATCGGTGTCAATAGGGCTGGAACACACAGGTCGCCCTGTCCCCTGATAGCAATTGTCTACCAGGCAGAATTGGGTGTTAGGTGAGTGTTACCCGTGGTTTGGTTACATCTATACTATAGATGTTATATAAGTCTATGCCAACAGCCTCTATAGTGTTCTGGTGCTTAAAAACACATAGTTCTGAATAGAGACTCCATGGGGACATTATATCACATTTTGGACAATGAATTAACATTTGTGCCAATCTACACGAAGTTGATCCAGCCTCAAAAGAGTGGGCAGCAGTAATATACTACACTGATCATAACATCTGTTCTGCTACTTTTTCCCCTGTTTGTCCTGGTTCTAATGTTGTAAGTATCCCCCTTACATGACCCAATTTACCCAGTATCATTATTTGTCTCAGATAGTAAAAAAAATATCTATTACTTGAGGCATATCCATAGTACCAGTCCAAAGCTGTATAGAGTTCAGATAAAATACTCCATTTCTCAGATGATAGGCAATGCATGGAAAGCAGTAGATTTCCAGCAGATCTCCAAGAAATATTACAGCAGAAATTATAATATCATCAAGATCGGATTCTGTTACTGGGGCAGGACAGGCGTCCTGCAGACGAGGGTAGTTGTTGTCACCCAGCTTGACCGAAAATGACACAGAACCAGTGGGTTTGAGTTCCCACCTAAACTACGGGAATGTCATGTGACCTACCTCAGACAAAAGATT
Organism: Acholoe squamosa; assembly: GCA_949317995.1. Lineage (NCBI taxonomy): Eukaryota > Metazoa > Annelida > Polychaeta > Phyllodocida > Polynoidae > Acholoe > Acholoe squamosa. The sequence goes on from OX439039.1 coordinate 11,645,617, forward strand.
CCACACAGAGAGAAGAAGACTGATCGCTTTGACACATACTGCACGTCACAATTGTCTCCCACATGACATGCGTGGAAGGCATGTTGAATGAGGTTGACACTCTCACATTTGGTTTGTCAACTCCATTTGACATGCCTAATGAAAACAGTTGTCATGATGACATATGTGCCATGTCCAAATGACATGTGCTCTATGTGTCAAATCAAGTTGACATGGATATACATGTCATTTTGTCAGGAAGACTTTTTTCAGTGCAGGTAAGTTGTTTACTGTTGTTAGGGTGTGTCCTAGAACTGAGATTCTATTGGTCCATGTTCCAGATCATGGTCAGTGTCAGGAGAGATCAGTCCCAACATTGGTCTTGCACAAGTCCCTAGTTTGTGAGACTTATTTAAACACCTGTGGTGTGAAACCACTTAAAAACATCTTGATTTTTACTCAAAATATTTGTATAATACACCAGCAAGCATCGGTTTTGTCATTTGACTCATCAGAAGCATGTAGGGTGATGTCTGGGTATATTTCTTTTTAGTTGCAGTGGAGCAGGAGAGTTAAAAATTTTCACCAAAACCCCCCCCCCAATAAAAGATGGGATTGTGTAGGATAATTATGATGATTTGGAGCAACTTGCTGTGGACATAAATCTCTGGGAAGGACCAGGTTAAAGCTACAGTCCAATCTGTTAGAGCAGACTAGGCTTTGGGCCGTGGATAATGGCAAACGGTTTTATGGAAGTAACCCGTTAAGGGCTGCTGGTGCATCAATGCCTTAAGCTCTGTGGTCGACATGATGCATGGATGCAGCCCTCGCGGATAACTCGCATGGGCTATATTCATGCTGCATGCCGACCCTGCGGGGTTGATATACTGCCAGGGGGTTGGCATGATGCTGCAAAAAGGTGCTGGCGAGCAGTCTCACCGGCATTTCATCGATGCATCATGCCTACCAATGGGTATGATGCACTTCTGCATCAGCGGCCCTTAAAATACTAACGACCGAGTCTTTAGTTCCCACTGGTGGCATGCTGACTTGGGAAATCCTGTGGAACTTTGTGACAGGTGTGACTCATAAGCAGTAGGGTGGTTGATAGATCTTCACCGCAAGCCATCTCCAGAGCTCCTAATCTCTTTTGGAACCGTAGATTAGGTTAGAGCCTTTCTGGACTGCTCACCCGACCGCCTCGTCCAAAGAAGCAGCTGCAGAGCGAGTATTAGGAGGGAGAATTATATGAATGCACCCCCTTTTTATTTCACTTCCTTGAGTGCTATCTTGAATTGTATTAAAAAGGGCTGAATTGCATTTGGTCTTCTTATAACACATAGTCTTAAAACTATCAATCCTTGCTCACTGGTCCTCAATGAAGTTATTCATGTTTGTAAGAAAGTGAGCTAATGAATGAATACCAAAGGGGTACACTGGTGCTACATTTTATATACTTGTGTACACAATACACAATTAACTCCATATACAGTGGACCACCATAATATCATAATCTTTTTACAACTATTGAGAGGATCACTCAGCCACGCCCAATGCTCAATAACAAAGGCAATAATCAACTGCTGAGTCTCAGCAATAGACTCTCTCAAGGCAGACATAAGACTACTAAAGGACACATTCAATCCCCTGAATGAAGACCTTAACAAATGAAGACGGTCGTTGAAGACGGTCGTCACTGGGCCTCAATCCCTTAATGTTGTGGGGAATCCTATGAAAGGATTCCTGAGTGATAACCATTCTCTCTCCCTCTCTCTTTCTACCCACCCACTTCCAGATAGCTACTAGATTAGCTCTAGTCCCAATCAGGGGTGCCGTTAGTAAGTGGCCACTGATGGTACTCACCAGCACCTCTACAGCTAAATGCTTAACAATACATCACTAATACCCCATAACAGTCTGTATAAGGGACCAGCGGAAACGTCAGGTGCAGGCCTAGGCCCCAGCCGGTCTGTCTCCCCTTTTTTGTCATCTTCCCCATTAGTCATTTGAGATCAAATGAGCTTTTGATCCTTCTATAGGGAGCGCCGCAGGAAGTGGGGGAAGGCTCAAAGTGCAGTAACGAAATTTGATTCAATTCCCAACTGTGGCGTTTGGCAGCATTAAATCCACGTCGCGCTGAGAGAGCGGTGAATGTCAACCTGCTATTAAGAGAACACCCTAGCAATCGATGAATTATGGATGGGTAGGTGGCGGTGGTGGACATGGATGGGATGGTTAGTGTGGAAGGGTGGGGAGGACATGGGGTGGATGGTTAAGGTTGGCCTGGTCTCCCTCTTGTCTGGCCAGCATCCTGTACAGCTACCTTAACAGAAGAAGCCACAAGTATGGAAGCACAGCTGGGCACAGTAAGCGCGGATTTCATACATGCAGCATTTGTATAGTCAGCGTCGTGAGTTAAATGTCACTGAGCAACCTGCATGTGATTTTAAACTCTTAATTCCCATTGTCACCTCCAACGTCACATGTAGGAGAGGTTTTATTGGGAACATGTTGCTAACTGTTTCTGTCCGGTTGCAGATAGGCTTTCTGGGCTTACCGTTGCAAACCTAAATGTAATACAACAGTTTCCTTGTAATTTTAACATTTTTGCATGGTCACAGAGTGACGCTCGTAAAAAATACCTTGCGCTAATATAATTTGTACATCCCAGTTTGCACAGCTGTGCTTCCATGCACTGCAGGAAGGGGTTTTTGAGGTTATAGTCTGCTGGGAGTTCCCTCCACGCTGTGACCTTTTGACCTTGGGGCATCTCCCACAAGACCCAGCAGGACCACAGGAGGCAGTTTGGCGGACGCTGGACGCCGGGACAACGCCAAAAGGACGCTGATTTATGCAGGCTGTGATTAATGTTGTGCATCTCTGTGAAACCTAAGCTGCCTACCGGTGCAAGTCTGAATCAACAAGTAATAGGGGAGGGGCCTATAATGATGTACTTTTATTGCTGACCGTAACGTCAACAGCTGCCATTAGATGGGGTTATTGTCTACAGGACCCTGTTATTGTCTCCTTCAGGGATCCATGATACATCATTATTTGTCCCCTTTATTGTCATGATGCACAAATGCAGTGCTGGGGAGTCATAGACAGAGCATCATACTGACTATTTGTGCGATATCCCCGTAGGGTCGGCATGACGCATGAATGCAGCCCTGGCGAGTTACTCGCCAGGACTGCATTCATGCATCATGCCGACCAATGTAGATAATACATTAAAGCTACTATAAAAGAGTTAAAGGCGCATCAATAGACAATGACAAACTGTACAAAATGTGCACCAGGGCCTGTGCAAACACAAACCCTCCATGTCAGATATTTAGTGTGTGTACAAACTGATTAATATCACTCCCTTAATGCCCTCTAAAATGCACAGTCAGGGACGGCAGAGGAATCTATGGCAGCTAGTCCTTGCATGAGATCCTGTCGAGTTATTTGCCAGTGTCGCATTCATGCATCATGACGACAAAATGCATCAAAGCAATATTCAGCCCTTAGAGGGCTAGGTGGATAAAAACATGCCTTTGTATAGTAAATAATCAAAGAATAAACAGTTGACATGGCACAGGGCTGGGTTACTTGTGTGGCAGTACCACAACCTGAGCCGAGGCGGGGGGAAACTGAGCACCAAATCGGGTAACACCTGCTGCACGATCCCAGATGAGCAGTGGTGGCCGATGCATTACAGGTAGGATACCTGTGCTGTTAATGATATTATAATTTACGATAAGCAGCTGATTAGGAGTCTGTGAGTCAGTTGATACCTGTCATAATTGATGCAGGAATAAAGGAACCTATTTGCTTCCTACATTCACCTACAGGCAGTGAAATTCCTTGAAATACTGGATTTTGTAACAACTCCATTATTTTCAGTCAGAAAACAGTGGGGCTGTAAAAATCATTTGGCTCTCAGGATAACTTGGCTGTAGTTTTGCAGTTGATATACACCATTAAAGGGTCAGTGACCCCCTCCCCACTACCCCCCACTGCTCAGGTATCTGAGCTGCTCTGTGCATCGATCCATGAACCGCTCCTATTGCCAATAAACATGGCTCTTTTTGTGTGTCTTTGATCCCCGGCCCCGCCAGCAGATGGCGCTGTGGTAGCTACTCCCCCCCGCCCTGGGCCAGGGTGTATCCTGTGTAGGTAGGGAAGGATAAGATGAAGGAATGTGAAGTAAAGAACTGAGGGAGGGGGAGGGGTGTTGTGGAATGTAACATATATCACATTGTATTTGTGATATGTGAGAAAGAATAGAGGACAAGTTGATCAATGAAGGTTATATAGAGCAGGGGCGTGCAGGAAAAAAAAACGAACGTGTAAATGGGACTTTACTGTTTCTATTTTCTGTCTCGGCGGTTGAGAAGCTCTAATATAGGCTATATGTGGGGAGCAACTCATGATTGGGACCATTTCTATAATATAAGCCGAGCTTGAGTAGCTCTAATATAGGCTGTGTGAGGTGAGCACTTTGTTTTGTGGCCTGGGGGCACCAGTGGTTCACGTGGTGCGTCCAGTCTGACCTGTTTTATTGGCAGGGCGGATGGGCACACCCTGCCTGGCCTATCTCTGCTTGTCAGGACAGAGGGGGTGAGCTGATCTTGTCAGGACAGAGTAGGGTGATCTGCTCGTCTCATTGCTCCGGTTATTCTACTCACTTGCTTCCTATACTGACCACACTGATACGCCACTGTTTCCAGAGAAAAAAGACCTTTAGGCTCTCCACTACAAAGAGGCAATTGGGCGTACATCCCAGCCCTGTCTGTGCATGTCCAGTATAAAACAGAAGTACAAACCCCACCCCCTTTGCAGTTTGTGAGAAGGCCTTTTGGTCATAAACATGAGTGCTTTGATTCTGCCTCACCCAGAGCTACTCCAATTTACCCCTGTCAGACTCCAAAGCCCCCTTAAAACCTTACAAGACCTCCAACCCCACCCCATCCCCTCAATTCTCTGGCAATCTAGCCTGAACTTGCCACAGCTCTACAGAGCAATATTATGCCCATTGGCATACATCCCCAGAAGAGATACAAGATGGCGTGTTAGTAGAGGGAATAAATGTAATTGTATGAAAAATGCAGGTATGTTTGAAGAGCAGTTTTGATACCAATGGGATATAATAACAGCAATGGAGAGGAAACATTCGATAAAATCCTACCATCCCCATCTCACTCATCCTCCACGTGGAATAAGTTCAATCATTGCGCTCAGCGATTTCGCCTCGCGTGAGTGTTTTCCGTTTTTTCAGACACCTTCTCCCTCTCCCCTCACAATTGGAATTTCCATATTATTTACAGACGGATCGGCCGGCCTCTGTATTAAGGGACTGCTCGGGGTGGGCGGAGGCTTTCACATTAACCGTGGTATTACTGACACTACGGCCGGCCTGGAAATAAGCCATTTACGGTGCTGTAGTTGACAGCGATGAGAACAGGCAGCGGCATAAGTGGTTATTTGATATGAATCATCAATGTAATAGAGTGTGTTTTTCACACTTCCGAGCAAGCTGTATTGGCAGCCTATTGAGTGGTGAGACTTAGACACTGGGTCAATATGCTCAGTGGGCCGTGGTAATCGTAGCATCATTGGGCAACAATCACCACCACTGGGTCTAGCAGCAGCAGTGTGAGGTGTGGATGGGAATGGTGCAGGTGGATGTGGGCAGGCATGGGGGAAAGGATGATCCATGGCAGTGTACATTTGCTACCATTATTGCTAACCTACTCTCTGCAGCTACTCCTTCCAACCAAGGAAACACTGGCTCCCATGGTGGTCCGGCCATCATCATACCACTATCCAACCTGCTCCTCCAGGACCAGGGGCTTATTCCAATATCACTGATGGAATCACAGACCTCAACTCATCAAGAAACTGACTATGTGCTGCTCATAGTGACCTACATTTGGGCATGTAGAGTTATGACTACTATATCACACCCTATGTGCAAGATGACACAGACACCAAGGGGTGAAGCTATGAGGACAGCATACATCTCCAGTAGGGTCGTCAAATCCTTAGTGATTTGTCAGATCGTACGTTATATTAAAATGCGCCACAGTAGCCTGTTTTGGGATACAGTATAGTTATAGATGCTGGAGAGCAGAGCATTATCAATGCTGATATTACTACTGTGTGCTGACCTGGAAAGTTGCCATACGCTAGGCTGCAGACTGTTAGGTTGATAGTCTATCTATCCCGCTGTAACACCTCTTTAACATTGGATGTGTGAAATAGATGACTAGGACCTATATCAGCTGCTATGATCAAACACTAGGTATAGAGATTAAACACTTTCGCGTCTTGAGTATAAGATTAAACTCCAGTAGTTTAACTTAGTCTGTATACCAGTCAGCCCTAGTAGTATAGACAATTGGGGACTTGAGAGAGGCAGATTTTCACCAGGTCAAAGGAAGTGCGGTAAATACAAACGATACACCAGACGCTACCTGTCATTATGCAATGGCTGGGGACGAAGTGCAAGTAGTATAGATATATATGCTACATTTGAAGGCTGTTATAACGAAGACTCTAGATGGAATTCCGCATTGCTTAGTACAGTGGCTTTAAAACTGTTATTGTTAGTAGTATAGGCAGCTTGCGGTTTGAGGCAGGTCAATCCTTATTGGGTCAGACAGCATGGAGAAAGATATATGCTACCCTGCTATCATGATTGCGCCTATTAAGTTCCAACTCATGCCAGCATCCAGCCACTTCAATACAGCACCTTTTTCATACCCTAGCCCCTCACCATATATCCAGATTGCTATATCCCTAATGCCAATCCTCAACATAGTGTTCCAATAGACCCTGCAGTCTGGTTCCGGCTTCTGTGAGGCTATTTCTCTATTTTTAATATTCTCTATTCAGTAGCAGTCAGTCAGACCCAGAACGCACTCTATACCTGGCATGGTGTTGCATGTTTTATCATGAGTTCCCCCTCCCTCAGTGCTCCACCCGAACGTCTTGGGAGGGGGGGGGGGTGGAGGTGCCTTGCCTGTGTTCTCAGAGGGAGGGGTGGGAAGGGGCGGGAACCCGCGCCCTACCTGCCGCCTTGGGCGGAGTGTACAACCACTATCTGTGTATAGAGCCGTTTTCTGTTGTGATAAACAGAGAGGCTGACCATACAATTGTAACCTGCGTCAAAATAACACTATCTGTATCAATCCAAGTGCATCACAAAGCTGAAATTGGTATAGGTCTTAGATTAGACCCCCCCCCCTTCCTTATGCTAAGTGTATCAATATTGCTTCTGTAACTTGACAGGTTAACGGACACCTTTCTACAAATAGCATCAATTTATACCGATCGTAGTTGGATGGGTACTCCTTATAGTGTCAATTATTAGAAATTATATCGGTTGGATGGTCAGCTTCTATGTGTAGTACGGAAACTGTGGTCATTTACACAGATAGTGGTTGCATGGTCAGCATCGATGCATACAAAAGTACTACTGACCCGGTCTTTCACTCAGATAGTGGTTGACTGAATACGACACAGATAGTGGTTGAACGGCCAATCGCTATGTGCGATACTACAGGTAGTTGTTCTTTATACAGATATTGGTTGTACACCTGGTGTGATTTGGGTGGCTGGGGGTGTGTGGAGCTGAGTAGGTGCGGTTTGAGGAAGTAGGGGAAACGAGGGCAGAGCAGTAAAACTGGTTCACATCAAACGCTCTGTGTTTTAGGTTACCGGCTGGAGGACAGCTCCACAGGCCCTAACGTGACAGCTCTGTCGATGGTAGGAAATGAAAAGAGGAACCCTCACTTTCCTCTTTTTTCCAATACTCTCTTTCTTCTAGTTGTTTTTAAATATTTGTCAAGATTCTGAGAGTCTCAAAGTGATGGCCTAATTCAGACTCACCTCTTGTTTATGCATGGATTGCACGTGACCTGACAGACGCTGAGTATTAAGACCACCCTACCAGATCCCTCAGGCACAGGAAATGGTCTATTCTCATAAGTTGGCCAAAATCAATTATTCACCAGTCTTTAAACATTATTCTATCATTCTAAGATTAGTTTTTATTATAGATACAACTAGGAAATCCAGTAGTTGGTATTGACAATTTAGACTACAGGTCCAGGACTATAGAATATGGAACTTTTAAAATCATATTTAGACTACAGGTCCAGGACTATAGAATATGGAACTTTTAAAATCATATTAAATCACTGAGGCATACAACATTTTGTTGCTCTTCTTTCTTAGACTTTGAACAAAATGGTGAGAATTGGCCAAACAAACAGCTTAAGCCACAGACCTAGCATGACTCTGGTATTAATTACCTTCTGACACGGCAATGATGTGGTCCCCATTTTTACTCTAACCACATGAAAGCTAGTTCATCACTGCCTACACGTTTAACCTTCTTGATAGCATTTTCCTGATCCTAAATTGCCCGCCCCCACAAAAAGGACCCAACTTAACCATGGAAGGGCTCATTATACCTAAACGTTTGTGTTCGTTACTCAGTATGATGTACCAAAGCAATGCTGTTGTGTTTACTTACAATCAATGCATTTTTGCATCATACTGACTCTTTGTGCATCATACTGACTCTTTGTGTATCATGCTGACTCTTTGTGTATCATGCTGACTCTTTGTGCATCATACTGACACTTTGTGCATCATACTGACCCTTTGTGCATCATACTGACACTTTGTGCATCATGCTGACCCTTTGTGCATCATACTGACACTTTGTGCATCATACTGACACTTTGTGCATCATACTGACTCTTTGTGCATCATACTGACACTTTGTGCATCATGCTGACTCTTTGTGTATCATGCTGACTCTTTGTGCATCATACTGACTCTTTGTGTATCATGCTGACACTTTGTGCATCATGCTGACTCTTTGTGTATCATGCTGACTCTTTGTGCATCATGCTGACTCTTTGTGTATCATGCTGACTCTTTGTGCATCATGCTGACTCTTTGTGCATCATGCTGACTCTTTGTGCATCATGCTGACTCTTTGTGCATCATACTGACACTTTGTGCATCATGCTGACTCTTTGTGTATCATGCTGACTCTTTGTGCATCATACTGACACTTTGTGCATCATACTGACTCTTTGTGCATCATACTGACTCTTTGTGTATCATGCTGACTCTTTGTGCATCATGCTGACTCTTTGTGTATCATGCTGACTATTTGTGCATCATGCTGACTCTTTGTGCATCATGCTGATTCTTTGTGCATCATGCTGACTCTTTGTGCATCATGCTGACTCTTTGTGCATCATACTGATTCTTTGTGCATCATACTGGCTCTTTGGGAGTGTATCATTCCCGTTTAGAGAGACCATGATGCATCAATGGAGAATTGACGAGATACTCGCTAGGCTAGATTCATGCATCATTAAGACTTATAAGGATGGTAGATAAAAGCACTCTGTTGTCCTCAAATGGTTATACATAAAGGATTGTATGACTCAATAACTGTCTCTCGGTCGTCATGATGTAAAAATGGGGTTCTGGAGCATCATGCTAGCCTCATCAAGAGTGCATCAGGATCGCAAATGGGCATGATTCATCAATGCAATATCCATCTCAAAATGGGTTAACAAGCTGCGGTTGGTGCCTTGCTGCTTACTTATACTATCATGAGTAATAGCTTACTATCAAAGTAGCAGCCTATTGCCTCATCGTCAGAGCTGCTCGGAGCTGCTCTGGAAAACGCTCACCACTGAGGCGTTAATAGGCCGAGCTGTCAGCTCAAAATAGACCCCTCACCACTGAGGCTCAAGGAAAAGCCGCAACGACCCGTGAAGTCAGTGCCACAGCCGTTTCCAGTTTCAAAGTGTCTGGAGATTGTGATTATTTATGAGAGTTTTTCTTTTTTCCTCTCTGCTGGCGATCGGAATATAATGAAGGAATTGACTTGTATGGGAATGTGACAGCCGGGTTGACACCTCACAGAGCTCTGGCTTCTACCAATGGGTACCCACCTAGAGCTGTCATACGCTGTCACTATAGTGCTGTCACAAACTGTCACTGTCAGTAGGTTTTATAATACTAAACAACAGTGTGACTCCCCAGTATGTGCTTCACACTACTGCCAATGTTGAATGTGTCTAGAGGAGGAAACCCAAGAGGAAAAAGCTGTATTTGCGTGTGGTTTTATTGATTAGTATTGGAAAAATCAGTGCCTGGAAGCTCTTTATCTGTCTTGGCACGAGAAGGTGAAAGTCTTCATTAGGAAAGGAGTTCTTTTTTTCTTTTTCTTTTCACGAGAACTCCTTAAAGTTGTTTAATTAGCACCTCTTTAATGTGTTTCTTCGCGGGCCTCTTTAGAGGTGTGCTTAGATAACGTAAAAACCCGGAGTAATACAAACGGAAATGGCCACTGGTAACAACTTTGTTGGTTCCTCCTTAAGGTACACGCTACTGAAAACTACGATGGGATGTCTTTCCTGTCCTTAAGGAGTGATCATTTTCAAAAACGGGGCGGGGAGCTGGTGGGTTTGAGGGGGGGGGGGTCAGAATTTTTTCGACCCCTTGACCGAGTTTTTTTTTAAACCCTCTAAGGGGGGGGGGGGCAAAATATTATCACCTGTTTTAAGTGAAAAAGCGTCCGTGTTGCTATAGGTTAAAAGAGCGTGTTCGCAAATGATTTTCATACCCTACAGAGAGGTCAAAATAATTTACCCTTGTGATGGGAAGCTCAAAATTTTGCTCTTACACGAGTAAACCCACCACCCCTTTCCTGTTGTTAAAATAATCACTCCTTTGATAGACATCTGCAATGCACACATTTCCTTAGGCTGGCACCCAAGCTCGGGGGATGAGAGGATCTGTGCTTTTGTTGATAAACAAGAACCGGAAGATCAAAACACCTCTGCATCTTAGTCATCACATCCAAAGGACGTGACATAGCTCTGGGCCTGCCCCTGTGGGGGTGGGGATTGGGGATGTCCAGCTGAACTTGCCTAAAGCGGATTCATTGATCGGGCTGGGGTATGAGCTGTGCCGTCCATAGATCTATATTGGAAACAGTATGTTAGCCATGTGTGTTGGGGGTATAGAGAGAATGGGGGATAGAGGTCTATAGCCCCCCCCCCACACTGCCTTCCTTTCATGCACTGTAAAAGAAAAGTCTTAAAAATAACGACGGTTCTCCAGCATTTTGGGATAAAGCTTTCACCATTATCATCACAAAAATTCCTGGTAATGCAGAGCTTCATTGTTTTGTTTCAGGGGCTTCATTGTAGAAATTACACGGCTTCACTGTAAGACAAATATATGGTGATTCACCGTGCGGTTTTACAGGGATGTCTGGTTGATTCAATAATCATTTCTTAGAGTATACTTCTACAGGTGAGCTGGTAAGACCTAGGAGTGTTATTGATTTCTGTCGGTTTGTGTACATATATGTGTGCTGGCACCGACAATGAAACAACTGGGACCTGCTTTGGTCTCGGTTGTCCATTAAAGAATTTAGCACTCTATCAAGCAGTCATTTCTACTGGGCACCAGGCAGCCACTCAACTGGTCCCCGTGCACCCGCCGAGGAACAACCCAAGCCTGCTACCACTCACCACACTCAGCCTGCCACCGGGAGCCTTAGGAGTTTAGTACAGGATTTGGTGGGGGGTTGGGGGAGGGAACTGTGGTGGGGTGTGGTCCTGGAGAGTATTAACAGTATGGGGACTATTGAGGCGTCTGGGGTGGAGGTTTTACAGGGATATCTTGTCTTAGTATCCCTTGATCTCATCTTATTTATCATACAATTGAATCCATGTGCACGTATATTGACAAAATGTGTGTATTTCAACTAGTTTTGTATTCAGCTTGATTCTTTGCTCATTTTATTGTATTGGTTGTACGTGGTGGAAAGCTAGCAGGACGGGATTGTAACCATCAATCAAATTTGCATCATTTGCTGCAATAGGAATCCATAGCACATGCCTCAAACATTACTTATTCTAAAAGATAAACTGTATATATGTGTTGGGTTAAAAGATAACCTGTACAAGGGTTGGATGGTCAACTCAGGGGACAACAGTCGGTGGGGAGGGCGGGCTGTGAGGGGCCGGGCAGCAACACCAAGAGGGGTGGAGGGGGCCAGGAAGAGGCGGAGGGGAGGGAGGGGAGGATGGAGAGAGGTGGGAGGAATACATCACAGACACTGACCGCTTAATGATGCTGGTGTCCGGCCTGCCATCACCGGCCTTGATCCTATCACTCACCGCTACTCAAGGCTCGCTGGCAACCAGCAAAGGCACGACTTGCCCCTTGCACACCCCAGGCATACAGGGGACGACCTGTCCCTTGCTACTCCCTACCCTGTAGGTGTCGTGTATGGATGGGTGCCAATAGTAATCACAGGTAACACATTCCTAGAGGCTAATATAAGTGGTACAGGGTCAGCCTCATATGACAAGCGTGCTCAAGAGCGACATGTCATCAAATCAGTAATACACGTATTGATAGAGGAATACAAATCCCAAATTATATCTTGCTGGGGAATAAAAATCTCAACTTATATCTATTTATGAAAGTTAAGGTGTGTTTTTATTCATTATATGTAAATGCAATACACGTCCTCCACCATCAGGGATTTATTACAAAATCCCTGAATACGACATACACCTCATAGAATTGTTAAAGCCACTATGTTGTAATCAGAGAAATAAGCCCCTGGCGACACTAGAGAATTTAAGATTTTGGAACTTGTACCTGTACGGCTTCTGCAGGGGCTAGAAGTACAGGTTCCAGTACAGGTAACGTGGTTAAGAAATCCTTCTCTGTGTCGGTCCTGTCTCTGCTGAAGTAGCAGGTCAGCACTGACTGCACATTAGGGTGTATTGATTGAGTAATTATAGTGGGGTATAGTTAACCAAGGGCCAACACCTCCCAATGCTACATATATATCTGACAAGCATGTACCTCTAGTCACATCTTTCACGGAAATATTAAGTAATAAATAATTATAATTTCCCTACAAGTACTGACAGTACTTGTGGAGAGGGGCCTACAAGTCCAAAACCTCAAGCCTAGAAGTTACATACTGCTATATGGGGATACCCCCCCCCCCACGTGACATATGACGTTGCAGTTGCCGTACACGTCCATATCTCAAACTCCCTAATAAAGCTATGACTACATGTATAACTAAAGGATGCTGATATTATGATAAACAGTGATTAGGGATCTGTTTTAAACTTTGTTATAGGAAATACTACAGACCCCAGACGCAGTCTGAAGACAGAGAAGCTGCCCTTTGTTCTTAATCCTCTACATGAACGGGATATTTATGTAAGTTAGAGCCAATCATGTCAACATCTGTGACTCGGTGTTTTCCAACTAGGGTAGAGACAGGTAAAACAATACAGGGAGACGCTCCACCGTCAGCACAATAAACAAACTCCGGAAACAACCACTGACGTATTGCCTATATGTGTCTCATCCAAAGTCTGTGTTCACCTAATACGTGAATGCATCATGCCCACTGGTCTTCAAGAAGCAAGAATGCTACCCTGGTGAGGCTACTTGTCAGTGTCATTAATTACACCATACAGATCCTTCAGGGCTGATGCACCCCCCTAAAGGGTCGACTTGATACATCGATGTAGTGCTGCGATATGAATGGATTCGTCAACAAGACCAAGAATTTGGAGGACTGGGTATTTGTCATTTAAGGGCTGCTGATGCAGGAGAGCATCATACCCATTAGTCGTCATGATGCACCAATGAAGTGTGCTGAGTACTTCATTGAAGCATCATGCGACCCTCTGGGAGTGTATCAACCCAATAGGGTCAGCATGATGCATGAATGCAGCCCTGTTCTGTAACTCAGCCCTGGTGTCAGAGTAACTCCCTGGGGCTGCATTCACACATTATGGCGACCATGATGCGTTAATGTGCTGATGGCCCTTAAAGGGTTTGGGGGTTAGGAGTCTATGATTTACGTGTACAGTCTCTCCCTATACTCCCATCCACAACAGACCAGTCCCACAACCCACCACCACCAACCACCACTACCACCACCTTACCTACCACCTACATGAGTTATTCATTCATTCATGGGACCTAACGACAGAACAACAGCCCGATAGACTGCCCGGATGTTTATCCCCTACTAGATCCCGCCTCGGGGAGCTCAGAGAAATTGAATTCCTCGTTGAGCCCGACACGTGCAAATATATATGTGTATGTGTGTTTATGCTCCGCAGTATAGCATGTATGGGCATCGATCCTGAGGTTTTTAGTCCTCGGGGGATCATGTATGTGTGCTATCATCCACACCTCTGTGTGAGCATAGACCCCCAGGCGCTATGTGAATACCAGATGGGGTATAGGAAATATGAATCGCAGAGCATGTGTGAGCATCTCATGAGCAGGTGAGAGACTCATACATTTACAGTGGCACAGGTTGATATGAATGCAGAGGTAGAGACCCTAGCAAAACTTCTATCTGATAAATCCCTCAAGAAATCTAATACAGTCGTGCTTGGACACTTATCAATCTACCTCTATTTATGAGTGTGATGTAGAAAGTAATGTTTTGGGGGACTTACCTTACGATATCACCGTACACGTATTTCATGAAACTACACAGCAACGTTCAACTATATATGCTCAAAATAAGCAGGAATGTGCCATAGAAGGCACAGGGAATGTTAATAGAGAGTTCAGATCACGACGTGCACGACAACAATTATGTCTAGAATTATAAGAAACGATATGCCAGACGTTGCTGTATACATACATTACACCTACGCATATCTTAACCTCCCTTATATTATTTATCTTTGGTTGAGAGAGCAATATCCATTGTCATTGTAGCTATACCAATTTGTAGCCTGTATATGGACATGGCCGGGGTGTCGATTCTCTTATAAATATGGCCCAGATGTTACATGCCCATATATGTCATCTGGTGATACATGGTCGGTGCTGCAGGCTGGTATGATGTACCGTCTAGACACTGACATCGAAGATGTTATCTTATAGATCTAATCCAGCATGACACGGCTGTATGTATAGGGGCTGCTGAATATAGGAAATATAAGAATACATTCTAGGTCAGTCTACTCCACTGCATTCATACATCATGACCTTTAAGGACCGCTACTGGAGGAGTGCATCATACCTACTGGTCAGTACAATACACCAATGACGAGGAGGCAAGACTGCTCGCCAGCACTCCATTGGTTTATAATGCCAACCCTCTGGAATGGTATCAACCCTGTAGGGGTCGGCATATTGCATGAGTGTAGCCCTGGTGAGGCACTAGTATAGTGAGGGCTACACTCATGCACCATGATGACCAATGGGCATGATTGTACTACTGAATCAGCAGCCATTAAAGGGTTAAATGACTAGATTGTGACATGGTAGAAGCAGTGTTCTCTATTCCAGTCGGACATGTCTGTATATACCCCTACTACCGCCCTCCTACCAAGGCAATGACGCTATCACAGTGAAGGGAGCAGTATGCCTGCCATTCCTACAGATAAAACCATGGGGAATCCAAAAGGAAATCCTTCCCTACTCAATCACTCCACAGCTCTTTTACACCCTGTCAGCACATTCATAGAAACATCTAATGAAATGCTCGCCGTGCTGTAGCCACAAACCAACAACCACTTCGCTCAAATGAAGCCTAAAAAAGTGGTCGACTACGCTTTGTATGGTGCCATAGAGGCAATTGGCAGAGGGGGGACGGCAATAGCTCATCTGCAAATATTCCTTTATAGCCGAGTGTAAGCATTGTGTGGTGGCTGGCGGGGTTGGAGAGAGGGATGCAGACAGGCTCAGAGGTGCGATTTATCTTAGGGGTGGGACTGGTGGCGAGTGCTTTATGTTGGTGGGGGGCCCTGGTTGGTCGTTGTTTAGATCAGATAGTGTGACTCGGGCAGCCATAAAGCCCCTGTCTGATCGGCCTCTACCCGCCCCGGGGCAGTTACAGTGATGGGGGCAGCGACACTCAACATCTTGGCCGGGTGAGAGCCCCTCCCTGCCGGTAGCTGTAGCAGCAGCAGCCCGCCCCCGGCTGACGTTCATTTGGCGGCATCTATAATGCATCAGCCTAGATCTAGTCATAACCTGAGGGACTGCTGGTACTCCCTCCTCACCTACCACTGCCTTCTCCTACCTTAGACCTCACACCTATACCATATATAAAGGGTCAAGATTAACCCTTTAAGGGCCACAAAGATCTATCATCTCATTGTTCTCTACATGATGTAACAACACAGTGCTGAATGGTATGTTTGTAGCTAGTAAATCAACGTTAAGTAGCCAGTTGTCAATGTTGATTTAACGTTCTGTGCCACTGCATGGGCACACTGTTGATGATTAATGTCGGTCAGTTGCTTCTACCACTGGCTGCATTTGTGGCCTCCCTGGATGGCTTTACGTAGGATAAGGTTCTAATGTACTGATATTTGATTAACGCTCTCAGAACACTTAGTTTTTTCAACCTTGACGTCCATTCATGTCAGTGATGCTCCACTGGTGAGAAACTCGCCAATACTGGATTGGTGCATAACTCGCCAATACTGGATTGGTGCATAACTCGCCAATACTGAATTGATGCATCATGAATACATTTCGGGGTGTCAGCCCTACACATTGGCATAATGCATAAATGTTCTATTCGTCACTTTAGGGGTAAGTGGCATAAATCAGTTATTGCAGTCTGGATCCTCCCTCATTCATTTTTTATGAAGAAAGCTGACACGTTCAGCATTCCAATTAGCTAAAGATTCATAGATAAACCACTGGGTAATTTGTAACCAGTGCAATTCGAGGCAGATTTTCTGAGGGACGATATATCATACCATGATAGATGGCTTCTTATTGACAAATACCATATCACTATATCACGTCAACTGAGATTATCAAATAGAGATCCACATTATAATATGGACTTGTTTAACCATGACCCTCCCACGGTAAAACAGTTATATTTCTCACATTATATTGCTTAGACATGTAAGCAGGTTATGCCACACATGTAAGTTCTAGTTCGTTATCAAACACTTATTCCTATCACGTCCTGAAGGGTACACAAAACCGGTTCAGACATTCTTTCATGTTTCATTACCAATTCATCAAGATCTGACTAGAATTAATAAAGATCCCTTTCCAACTTCAAACTGACTCTCTCTCTCTCTCTCTCTCTCTCTCTCTCTCTCTCTCTCTCTCTCTCTCTCTCCCTTCCCCAGTTTATTACGCATTGGCCTTGATTGGATGGTGCCGAGGCCTTTTTGGTAGAGTCCTTCCAAGTATTTCAGGCAAAGATGACAAGATGGTCAATATGGAAACTCATCAGAAAACAGCTCCTTAGAGTGAGGAGGGGAAACAGTGGAAGGCTACTAATATTGCCTGGCAAAATGATACTTTGTGATTTTTGAGGTGCAATCAATTAGTCTCGCTAACTCATCATCACCCTACCCCCTTCTGGAGGCATGCAGTGGCGGCCAGATGTACTGTTCAGCTTGTGGCGAGTTCAAAGAATCGCCAAAATCATTTTTCCTTCCCCTGCCGCTGCTAATATCGCAGCTAATGAGAGCTGGCTCGGTAAAACAGACCTGTGATAGACGGTCGATTTTCTGCTTACATAAACACATTATCGGTCCACCCCTTTGATGTGCCTAGGAGCTCCGATCAATCGAGACCAACCAGGTTTTTTTCCTTGTGTGCAGAACTGAAATAGTGCTCTTAGGCCGTCATCATTGCAACTGGAAATACAGACTTCTTCATTTATAACTTCCACAAATATTACCATCCCCATCTTTCCACTATATGAAAACCTTGAGACTTCCTTCTCAGACAGAGTGCTGCAGTTGTGGCCCTTTCAAAGGTATCATAATGCACCCAACATTATACCTCATCATTACCGATGAAGTTTCTCTTGGACGGTGCATCATGACAACACTTCGGGAGTGCATCGACCCTTTGCTGTCGGCATGATGCGTGAATGCACTATGTAGTCCTTTCAGAGTTTTTTTTCCTTTTTTCATCCTGAGACAAAGCCCTATCTTTTCAAGAAGAATTAGTGGCTTTGCAATGTGGCTTCCCATTAAGACTTCACCTCACGGCCTTCTGGCATTGTTAGAATTATCCTGGCATTAGACTTGATTCCCTGCTACACAGTGCCAATTTAAGTTGCTCGATAGAAATGTAAAGAATGTAAAGAACTTGGCACTCAACATGATATCGCTCGGAGCCTTCAGTCTGCTCCAGTCCCGGCTGTAATATCACCTTTCACTCGGAAATGGCTTCACAGTGTTTTCCATTTTTGTCCTCCCTCTTGGTCTGAATGAATTTATTCACGTCGTTGCATTCCCCAATGTAAGTATTTAGTCCTGACCCAGTTTAATTTCATTTCTCTTCTCATTCCTGACCCAGTTTAATTTAGCTCATAATGTACTGCTGATGCAGGAGTGCATCATGGCCATTGATCGTTAGCAAGTCTGTTCACCAGCACTTTATTGGAACATCATATCGACCCTCCGGTAGTATATTGGCCCCTTAGGGTCGGCATGACGCATGAATGCAGCCCTGGCGAGTTACTCGTCACGGCTGCATCCATGCATCGTGACGACCAATGGGCATGATGCATCATTAATGCATCAGCGGCCCATAAATGGCTAATTCTTTAGGTTCTGAATTAGTAAGTGGCGGCATTCAGTGGCTTCTCCCAATGGCTGTATTTGTGGCTTCCTGGTGTGGCTTCACAGCGGGTGCAGTTTTAGTGAGCTGCTCTTCTTTCCTTTGACACTTCATCGACCGCATAAGGCCTAAATATGCAGCTTTATCTATTCTATTTGTTAACATTTTACTTTACTCACCGGTGTTGTATTAGTGTATAAGACGCATTCACTTATAAGCCGCTTTACCAATCCTATATGGAGCTTTAAGGCACAGCTGGGTTCAGTACTGTCTTATCATGCTGAGCTGATCCTTTAACCAAGCCGCAATAAGCCTTACCATAGTCCGCATAAAGAAACACAGCTTATGGAAATCGGTGGGAGTTGAAGGTAGTACCTGCAGATGGCACTCAAGGATTGAATTCATATTAAAAAGACAATTAGTCATGGTAAAAATTGGTGCCTTATTTGCTGGGTTTTAGAGCTGCTCAGAGCTGCTCGGACTCAGCATGGTGCCTTTAGGAGTAGGCTGCAGGACTGACAATGGAGGTGGATCTGCAGCATGAGGAGGCATATTGCATGATAGGCCATAGTAAAAACACCTCTTACCCTGCAAGGGTGGCTTAATGCTTTAATGTGCTATACCCATGGGTTATCGTGATGAATTGATGCAGTTCTGGTCAGTAAATCGCCAGGTCTACATTCATGTAACATGCTAACCCTATAGGGTTGATGCTCTCCCAAGAGGACCAGCATGTTGCACTGCTGCAACAAGAAAACCAATGAACATGAGCCTGAAGGCATCCTGCACAACTTAAAGGCCTATAGTTAGTGATGGAGCTTGGTGTGGGCGGGGTGAGGGGAGGTGGGTGGTGGTAGGCCTAGTGTCATCAGCCTGAGGGTGGGTTCTCATTGTATTTATTCCTCATGAAATTCGGCCTGTACAAGATTACCTGGTTTTATGACTGGGGGTGGATGTAGCCCTTTAACCCTTTCTTTCCCTGTTCTCTCTCAAATACAGTGCTATAGTACTGCCTGAAATGTAGTACAAGGAGTTAAAGGGTTAAGGGCTGCCAATGCGGGAGTGTATCATGTCCATAGGTCATCATGATGTGTCAATGAAGTCCTTGCAAGTCTGCTTGCCAGCACTTCAAGCCACTCATCCGAGACAATAGGAACCCCATAGGGTCGGTATGATGAATGGATGTAGCCCCGGTGAGTTACTCGCCAGGGCTACATTCTTGCAGGCATTATGGATTAATGCATCAGCGACCCTTTAAGGGGTCTAAGGGTGGCTGAGGCCGGCGTCCACCATGCTGAGGAGCTCACCACTGCTGCCCCGGGCCAGGCTCAGCCATGTACCAGCTCAATGCAGCAATTTGTAAATGTAGCCGACCTCCTTACCCCCGAGCAGCATGCTGTTTTACCTGGAGTCATGTGGAGGGAGGGAAGCGGTAGCCATCAGTGCTTCTACCATAAAACCCCTCATAAAAGCAGCGACTCTCGAATAGACTACTTCAGGCCCTCTGTGTAGCTCATAGAATCTAGTCATGGTGCGGTATATATGGGGGTCGTAAAAAAAGGCTGAAAAGCAACCTTTCAATACCTTATGTGCAGCGTACAACTTTGATATCCACAGACCAAGCGTGTGGGTTGTATGCTGGTGCGGCTAATACGCAGGTTTTTTATGGGAGTGGGTCTCACATGCGTGTAGGCATGTGAGACTCAGCAGTGGACCATTGTATGAGGAGGCAAATAAAAAGGATAGCTCATGAATGTCCGCATGGTCCATCCTTTCCCATTGCCTGCTTTTATTCATGGTGTGTGGGTGTAAGCCGGGTTTAGTGGAAGTGAGAAGGATAGTCTAACAGTGTCAGAAACTGTCCAATTATACATTGGGAAAGTAACAAAGTGCCGCAAAGTAACTGTAGTTTGCACAACTAGTTGCTACAGTGTGTAGGTCATTTGAGCCCAAGTGATGGGTTAGTCTTTTTATGTAAGGTAAGTCTTCTACGTTAGACACTGCTCAGGCATACAAACAGTTAGTAGGTGTTACCTATCTGTATTAACCTATGTTCTAGGAGTGACCGTTGAATTAATTCACTTATAGAAATCTTTAATATCTAAAAAGAAATGTACATGCTTAAGTATGCTATGACAAAACGAAGACCAGCCATAGTAAATGCTTTCACATATTTTGTCTCATACACCTGTAGCATTTGGCTATAAAGGAATTTGTTATTCCTAACCTCCTTGCTATGGATTGTTACGTATATAGACCAAGTCGAAAACCTTAAGGCTATATGGGAACAGTACACCTGTAGTGAGTAAGACATGTTTGGAGAAGGATAAACTTTGAGACAACCTGTCTACATTTTCTTTTTATTCGGGGTTTCTTTGTACCAGGAATGTCGATGGCAAGGTTGGGTCGTTACATAGCTATTTAGAGATATAGGCAACTGCTAGAATCTTTTCATGTATGATTAGGTTGTTAAGACCTTTGTTACCCTCTATGCCTTTCTTACTATGATATCATTCCAATTACCAATGTTACCCTCTATGCCTTTCTTACTATGATATCATGGGCATTTCCCATGAATTGGAACTGCATAGGGATTATGCTTATTCCTTCATCAGATGAACAGGCTTGCATTAAATCCCACTGAAAAATATAACCCTTTGTGTTACCACAGAAGGAATTGAGAGAGTGCATTATAGCCAGAGAATAGATCAATATGTGTAATTCTACCACCTTGTACTCAACAGGTCTTACTCTATCAATTACCTAGCCTCCCCTCTCTCCCCTACCCCCTGTATCTGACCCTGAGCAGATGAGGGCCGCTATACAAAAGGCCTTACCCACCCCTCTCTATTTGAAGTCGACCTCTCCCCACGGCACCGGCCCCATCCTATACAATCACCCCGGGGGTCAAAGAAGTGCAGTTCGTGTCAAAACACAGGGGGATTTGTATTGCAAATACGATGTTATTCCCACAGGTAAGAGATGGTGCATTATGACTGCCACTATTTGGATGCTGGGCATCACCTGTGTCTCAATGTTTAGAGATGCATTGTGTTTACCTGCATGTGTGTATCAATGACTAATCTAAACATGTAAAGAAGATTTCTAGTCTGTAATATGTTCTGGGGCCTGCCATAGCAACAAACTATTCGATACAGGCTTCAAATCACTTTGCTTATTTCAGACTTTAGCCAGTCTGAGACCGTTGTCCTTATAAGGGCCACTTTTGTAGCCCATAATTTACAATGGCAAATGTGCTAGCCCATAATTTATGAAGGTCAATGATATGGTAGCCCATAATCACATCGTACCTTGTAACATAGCATTGGCAGTTGCCATGTAAATCCTAAAAGCTAGATTGACCAAAAACAATGCATATTAGTCACCTTTATACCAGGGTTATCCAGTTTAGGCACTGATTTGTGGTGCCGAAACGTGATACAACTTGTTACGTTTGCATATGGTCTGAAGGTATTCTGGCAGCCACGCACACTCCTTACCAGCGGTTCTACTATGGACATGTCCCAGGGAGGCACGTCAACGTAATATTTTGCGTCCGAGCTGTCCGGTCCACTCGCCTAGGAAGACACTCTGTTTTGATTTGAATTGTAGCGATGTCGTCGATGAAAAATGACTAAATTGAGAAGAATAACATATCCCATCATGGCCTATACACCCGTGAGACTTAAATATAGCTGTATATGGTCACCTCTCTTGACGACAGTCCCAGCTTTGCTTTATTTACAGTGTAAATAGAGAATATATTCTCACATACCGATGACTTGACAAGAAACCAATATGGCGCAGGACCAGTCACTTCACATCGACTCGCAACAAAATTCAATGGATTTAATGGCTTTATAAGGTACAAATATTTGATATAATGGTAGAAACCATGGTTTAAACGCCATAGTAGATGGCTAGGCTTCCACTCGGTCCTTGTATCCCTTAGATAAAGGACCAAGTGGAATCCCAGCCATCTATTATGCCCTTATTCTAAATTATCCATATTCTCCCCTGTTTTAGCCTTTGCTGGGAAATATGCGGCAAAATCCGACTGCGTCATATTAAGGCAGCACTAATGCCACCCATGGCTATTTGCCACTCGGATGGCGTCGACAATGTCATGACCCCAGATTTTATCGTTCATTTAGTAAGCCCAGTCTGACAAACAATGAGCAGCATGTGTCATGATTCCCCACAATAAAAAAGGCCTTGGACTAGCTCAGGGTAGGTCGACCCACACTGTAAATTAAATGTCGTTGAAATAACAGCGCATTCCTTGGCACAAAGTTGCCAGAGATCTGTCATTATTTTTAGAGATTTCTTGTACATTTGTATACTACAGTAATGCCAGCTTGGGCTTATTGTAAAAACTACACTAGTGCAGTGCTTTGCCATTACCGTGGTCTACTCTTCAGTTTCACGGGGATTCCTAGTAGATTCAACAGTTATCTTTTTACATTGCAGCTACCATATGCACTGAGTTTATGGGGTGAGCTGGTGGAGCCCTGTACATATCACATTGGCAATCTGTGGATGATGATTTAGAACTGGTACTTTGATAATGAAGTGTATATGAGAGGCTTAACATCCCAATTGTAATGATGGTGCAGTCCATGTACTGTGCAGACCTCTTTCCTGTATACTCAAAATGCTTTCTCTGACTACCAATGTGCCTATCACCTGTCTTTGTCTTTATGTCTGTGTCTCTCTGTATCTGCTCGTCTCCCCTTCTCTCTGTAACCATTATCTACCCATTTATCTTTCTTTCTTCTTACCTAAATCTGATTTTGATTTGCTCTCTACCATATTCTTCACTATATAAATCTAGATACCCCTCCCCTCCCAGCACCCCCTCCTCCCCCCTCCTGGTCCTCACGTCCCCTACCATTTACCAGCCTATGTGCCTCTCCCACCCAGTGGGCTTTATCTTTTTAATGCTGTAATCTCAGCACCAGCAGGCCGCTAAAGGGACACACATACATAGTTCCTCATTTTATGCTCAATATTACATATCGATCCTTGTAAGAATTCCATCTTTTTATCCCCCTTGCGCTCAGACCAGCGCTGCCTGCTTCCGTCGGCTCCATCTTAAAAAAGTCAACACAGACATATGGTTCTGTCCTGGCTGTTGCTACATGTAGCGTTCTGGAGGTATGCATTAAGTCCGGTCCCACTATGCTTTGTCATAAATATCTTTTATGTTTCTGTTTATTTTTTTCTTTCTGTGTATGACAAGGAAATGGGTGAAGGCTTAATGTAATACATCAGGCTTGTCCTTGTAGGATCATAAAACCTAGGTGGTACAAAACCTAGTAATTTATTATACTGACCGTACTGTACACTGCATAAGGATTGGTTGTCAATGATGTTTGAATGCAGCCCTGGGAATGATCTACAATTGTTGCATTTATACATCATGTCAATCCACAGGAGTATGAGGATATGCTCTATGTCATGATTTACAGGTACAAGATTGGTACCTTGCTTGCCTGGATGCATCGAGTCATCATAAAACGAGTTACAATGAACCTTGATGTTTCTTATAGAGCTTATTTAGATAGCCGTGTAGGTGAGGTCTGTATATGATATTGGGTGGCTGCCCCTCACCTTGCTGGTTATTGGTGATGCTATGATGACCATCACATTTGACTACACAGTACACTGCAAAAATGATGTTTAGATTTTAAACATGTTTAGGTCTAAACATGTTTAAAACCTAAACATATAGGTCAGTTAGGTGTCTCATCAACTACACATTTAGGAAATGAACACTTTTATTCTCACTACATAAACATTTACACTAAACATGTTTAGATGTTTAGAGTTGAGACAGTTGAATAATAGGTGTTGAGATTTAAACATCAATATGTTTAGACACTTGGATGTTGAATCCACACAAGGTAGCAGCACAACCTTTGACTGGACTATCTGCACACAGTTATAATCAATTGTTGTGACAAATGTCTCCAAATCCCAGGTTTATCATGGTTTCATTTCATAGAATGTCATGTGAATAGAAAGGGCAATAGAAAATTGACTAGATTCACCTCATGCCACCATCATTACCATAAAATAATCAATAAACTCCATGACTGACACCTATTTGATGTTATTCTGTAATAGATAAGGCAATGTCCTTCCTGCTAAGCTGTTGTACTTTCTCAAGTCTCTCATTCTGATGCAGTGTGTAATATATGTACACATATCTAGCTGTGGCTGACATCTTTGGAGACTTTGACAAGTAAATACCTGCTGATGCCCCCCCAGTAAATGAGAAAACAAACAAAACATATCTCTGTCTTTTTATGCATAGATGTCTGCAAACCTTTACTCTCCATCAAATCATTTAAACATCTTAACATAAAAATTCATAAACACCTAAACACAAAAATTCATATATCTAAACACAAAGTTTTAACCTAAACACCTACATTTCTAAACCCTTGAGCTAAGCACATTGTTTGGCTAAACATGTTTAGGAAATTAATGTGATTACAAATGCGTTGCAAGAATATGTTTAGAATTGTGTTTAGGATTTAAACACCATTTTTGCAGTGTACATATAATTGAGTCCTCTATGTAACATCAATTGACAGGTTGTCGGCCCCAAATCTGCAAATCCCTGTAATTCGCCTCTATAGATGTCACGGTTTACACGAGGTTATATGGTGCAGCCCAGATCTCACCCGGTGTCATTTAAAACTAGACTAAACCTATGTAATATCAATCCATTTAAACTAGCATATGTATGATGATATATAGCCAAAATCTGGTTGAGCTTTTGCAGTCTGGTTTGTTTGGATATGTGCATGCCACTTTCTCCCTGCAGAGAGGTGTTCTACCAAATCATACTGTGTGTTTCAATAGACATTGGTATTTGCTGTTTGCTACATACAAAAGGAGCAAATTAATCCCTTTCAATATCATAGTTCAATATCAGAGTTTCTTATTTTTATGAGGCTGTGGTAAAGCCTTATACATGGGCGGCCTATGCATCATTCCTGACAAAATAACTTACACAACACTGTATATCTACAGCCCATCATAGCATCATCAGAGAAAAATCTATTCATTATCATCTGGAAATTTGACCGGGGATTAGACTATAACATATATCAGGAGAATCGGAATTAATTGGATCCAAAGCTCTTAGATCTAAGGGTAGACTGCAGAGGGACGGCCCTAATCTTTCACACACAAGTTGACAGTTTAATCTATCTAAGGGAAATAGCCACAGAGGAGAAGCTGAGCTGCTCCTAGCGAGATGATTGTGATTGTGAAGATTGCAGAGCAGCTAACAAATAATAAAATATCAAAAACAAAGAAGAAAGATTTGCTGTTTATATTGAACAGTTCATTAACCTCGCTTCATATATAAACCCCTCTTAACTGCTCTTGACTAATAGCATTATAAACCATAGGATTAATACCTTTAGGTCCTGACGGGTTAACGTGCTGTTGTGGGTGGGATAATCTCTCTTAAGTTGTGGTTAGGGGGTATTTATCACAGAGCGTGCCTTGGAGTCTAGACTCAAGATGATGGAAATTAACTATTTAATGGCCACAGAGGGCATTAAACTGCCCATAAGAAGATTCACCAGCACTGCATTGGTGCATCATGATGGCCATATGGGAGTGTAGCAGCCCCATAGAGTACGCATGATGCATGGCTATAGGCCAAGCCAGTTCTCTACCGAGAGCTCTTTATTAGTGCATCTTGCGGACCAGCAGATACATGTTTGTGGGTTTGTTTTTTGTTTTTGTTTTTTTTCCCCTACAATGCACTTTTGCAGAGATATTCATTACTATTCTGTTCATTATTTTGCTACATTTCTACAATGAACTATGGGGGGGTACAGTTACAAAACTGGCAATCACTCCCAAAAGGCTTAAGGCACTCTGTGAACCTAAGGGGGTTAGATCAGCCTTAGATGATGGAGATTAGATGTGCATGGTGATGGTTATTCCTGTCTTGGCTGTGTAATCAGTGAGTGTAGTAAATCACCCACCCCCATGCCTGCCAATGTAGAACCACCATTGTTTATGGAAACAAAACTCTTATGGTTATTCATGGTCCTCCTCCCCCATGCCTGACTTCATTACTATACCACTGTGTAATCCATTCGGATTAAGACTGATAATCTATATGTGACACGATCTGCGAAAAGGTGGATTAGTGCAAGGGGTTCTAAGATCCCTTTTCCCAGTACATGTCACATATAACACAATTAAACGCCTCATTAAAAACCGCTCCTGTAAATATGTTACACTGTTAACTCATTCCAGGGCCTTCCACAGTGGTATAATCTAGTCCAGATTACAACAAGGCTAAATGGGAATATCCGTCGACTCAAATTGAATTCTTTGAACACCCTATTAACCAGTCAATCTGATTAGTGGCCACTACTTAGAACAAAGTTTGCATATTTATTGGAAGTGAAATGATGTAATCAGGTTTCCAAGTGTAGACGGGCGAGGGAGCGTAATTAATGTTTCCTCCATGGCGGATACATATTTGATGTGTTTTCATACCTCCTTTGTAGGCGTGCTGCAAACGACAGCTTTCTGTGAGGAATCAATGTGAGGAGAGAGGACAGTGTTCTTGATGAAGGCCTTGCTTTTTTCTTTGTGCTCATTTCCCTGTGTATTATCCTCCATCACCGAGAGGCTGGATCTTTGCTGAGCGGGTGTAGATCCACTCTAAGTAATAACACCTTTAAGGGCTTAATGATGCTTTAGAATTGATGCTTATGATGCACTAATGCAGCCTTGGAGAGTAACTCACCGGTGCTGTATTAATGCATCATATCGGCCATCTGGGAGAGTATCGACCCTGCGGGGTAGGGACGATGCATTTAAAGACCTGTGATGCAATTCTCAAGTGTTCCCTAGCAAGCTAGGATCATGTATGTGACAGGGGGATTGTGAGGTATCGGGTTGCTATTCACACATACGTAAGTGCTCACCTAGGCCCAGACAATTTACCTTATATAGAACTATGCAACTCGCCAATGTAGCAGCCATGGCTAGAATCCTGAGGGCTATACATATTTATCATGACGCAAAATAACTCTCCTTCATTAAGGCGATATGGGACACTTAAAGAGTTATATGGGTATTGAGGATACCATAGAGATCGGCTACGTGGATAAATAGTACTGGAGATAATGGTATTAATAATGGATGCCTCTTCTCCTGGTACTGTATATATCCATTTAGCCTAAATCCATTTGGGGGCTTGGAGGACGTGTACAAGGGGTCAAGTATAGGCGGTAAGTGCTACCATGAGCTATAACACACTGAGTGTTCTCCTCTCTGTTACATCACAAGCCTCATACATTCTCACTCTGATGCTGCACCGGTTCATATCTAGGGAGTTGTTTCAGCAATTGTGGTTATTATCATTGTTATAATACATTCTACGTCTCACCCATTAGTCCATAGTAAACTCTTAGCCGGGTTGGGAATTCAGTCAATGTTAAATCAACATTGAAAATATTGAGCAATCAGATCTGATCTATGTTTTTGAACGTTGAACCGCGGCCATTGTAGCAGCTGTATTGTAGATTGGGGTCAGAACAAGTAGTTCTAGACATGTATCCATTGTATCCTATGGAGAGGCATAGCTGACAACTTTTGGGTATAAACTCTATGGTGAAACACCCCCTCCCTACCCACCCACTCATAGCCCAAATCATTACGGCCTCGGCTAGTATCCCCCAATATGGAGTGGCCGTGTGTTCGTTGATAGACCATAACTGGGGGGATAACGCAATGTTCTCATTCCCTGCCCTCCCAGAACTCGGCCAAGGTATGAATATTTCAGCAGGAGTGGAGGTGAGCAGAATACGGACCGGTGTATCTGCGGAAATAGCACTGTGAGCTGCTCTATGAGCAGTTCCGGCTGCTCCCTCACTATGGGTTTAATGGGTCCGGGTCACTGTGGTAATGGCACGTGGTGAATACGTCCAGTTTTGTTATGGTGGACAGCTTGGTCTGAGCATATGTGACACGATCTGCGAAAAGGGGTCTTAGTGCAGGGGGCAATAAGACCCCCTTTCCCAGTACATGTCACATATGATGTGAGCAGTTGGGGTTCACTCTGTGAATGAGCAATTTGGTCTAAACCAAATTGCTCACTCTAATTTCTTCTACACCTATAAACAGTTTGGTGTCAACCTATGAGCAGTTTAGTCTATGACCATTAATAGCTTGGTGCCAGCCTATGATCAGTTTAGTCTATGACGATTCATGAGCAATTTTGTCTGAGTCTATGATCAATTTAGTATAAACCTGGAAGCAGTTCAAGATCTTTAAGCAATTTGGCAGTTTAGTTTCACTCAATCTGCGAGTAGTTTGGTCCCAGCATATATCTGAGCAGTTTTGTGTGAGCCTTAGATTAGTGTGATCTGAGACTGTGAGCAATTTAGCCTCAGGCTATGAATAGTTTGGTCTGAGCAATTATATATGAGCAGCGTAGTTTCAGCCTATGAGCAGTTTGGTCTCAGGCTATGAGAAGTTTGCTTTCAGCCATTGAGAAATTTGATTTCAACTTATGGGCAATTTCGTTCAAACCTATTAGCATTTTAATCCCAGCTTATCAGCAGTTTGGTCTCAGCCTATTTATAAGCATTTCCCTTCTCACCCTGTTCATGGGCACATTGATTTAAGCCTATGAGTATTTTTGAACGGTTTTTGTGTTAGCATGCAAGCAGTTTGGTTTCGGCTTTTGAACAGTTTGGTTTCAGTCTATGGACAGGCTAGTCTCAGCCCATGGTAGGATATAGTGTTATTGCCTGGTGGTTCGTTCCCCTGTCGAGGCAACCCAATATGCCGACTGCTATATGGGCGGCCTGGATAAAGACAATAGAGATAGTTCACTGAACTGTAAGCATCAGCCTCTCCACTTCATGACTGACTGGTCTCTTCCTCCTGGCAACTGATAGCTGATGGGAAGTGAGTGGGGGGGGGGGGTTAGATCAGCCCTTTAAGGGATGCATCATCTTCATTGGTAGAAATGATCCACCGTTAGAGCATCATGCAGACCCCCCGGGAGTATGTCAACCCACAGGGTCGTCATGATGCATGAATGTAGCACTGGTGAGTTACTCACCAGGGCTGCATTAATGTATCATGAAGGCCAATGGGCATGATAAATTGATGCAATATTGACCCTCAAAGGACTAGGGAAAATATGGGAATGAAGGTGGCAGTGGTGTAAGAAATGAGTTCCTGTCAGGCATGGGATAGGACACACAAAGCTAGTATTGAGTCTAGTATTGAAGGATGGGGTTTGACATAAATCATGTGGTGTAGGTAGCAGACTACTGGTAGATGGAGAGACTCTTGGATATGGGTTGTCATTGTGTTGACAATAGGACAATGATATTTGCAGATCAAGAATACGTTCTCCATGTTTCTAATTCAATACGTTTTTAGGGTTCTAATTACATCCCTGTTATCTCAGCAGAGATCCAGTTATTATAAATATGTTGGACTCTGGGGACTGCAGGGTTAACGTACAATAATGGGACCCAAGTATTGAACACAACACTAGTGTGGTTTCAGTGGAGTCGGTGCAGTCAGTGATGATCACTCAGTCAGGCTCTTGGTCCTATAAGGTCCCCATAGGCCTTTAATGCATAATCACTATGCCCTGCTGAGTTATTCTCCATTGTTGCCTTTATGAATCACACTGGCCCTACATGACTGATACACTCCCGGCCTGGTGAATGCACCAATGAAGTGCTGGTGATTCAACTTGCAGGTTAAAAATTGTGCATGACAGCATAAACCTGGAGACAACATGCAGCCTTTAAATAGGTTAGGATGGACAGGCAGGTGGTAAGTTGACTCCCTCCGCCTCATGCCCACCGTGTAAAACAGGTTAAATCTGTCCCAATTGCTCAAGTAGCCTTGAAGTGAGTTTCTCATCAGAGTTGACTGAGCTACTCTTCCGTGAGAACCTGCAGGCACGTGCTCCTTCACCGCCCACCTGCTCAATCATGTGCCGCACTTTGAAGCGACCACTTCCGGTGCAGTACACATACTTCCGTTTTTTACCTCCCATCGTCGACGGTCTTCCTGGAGGTGGTCACTGGGCCCCTGTCCCCTACATGGACACATCAGGCTATATCTGGCGCCTGACGCACCCAGGTCTCTTGGCTGGAGTCACACAACACACGCAATAGCCACCAGCGTTGCACTGGGCTGCCTATTTTAATTAGGCTAATTGTTAATGGTTTTTCTATTTATGAATTATGGTGTGGCAATGAGGTGTGATGATTAATTACCCAATTAGCAATGATGCGAAATCAACACCGACCGCCGATGTCCTTGATCAGTGATGGGCATGCACGGATCCCACGTGGATGCCAGCACTGTAAAAAAAGAATGTGGTCGAAATAATGGCGCTATCCTTGTAACAAATTTGCCATATATCCGTCGTTATTTCCACAGATATCCCTTGTGCCACCGTACTGCCACCTGGAAATTCCTGTAAAAACTACACTGGTTCAATGCTATACAATCACAGTGGTCCACTGTTCACTTTTACAAGGATCCCTGGTAGATTCAACAGCTGATTCTTTACAGTGAGGGAGCCCTTGTTTTCTCTGGGACCAGGAATTTACCAGGCATTCCCTTAACTGTACAGTGAATCACATTATTTGTCATGCAATCAAGCAGGGTGATTGCTTCAGTGAAGCCCGAGAAAGCAATTGTAAGACAAGGAATCTCTGTGATGATAAAATATATATATATATATATATATATATATATATATATATATATATATATATATATATATAAACTCAACGATTTATTGTCACACATTATATTAGGTATAGCGCCCGTCCTTTGGAGAGAACATGGCTAATTCTTCCCTCCTAACACGATAGCATTGGGTCGTTCAGCCCTCAGGCAGCACAACTGTGCAGGAAAGAGAATGAAAGTCTGTATATGTTACAAATTTCCCCAAGTGAGGTGTCCAAATGCTATATAAAATGTCTGAGCGGGTCACGCTATTACCAAGTCCTTGCATGTCTAGTGACATTAGAGCTGGAGAGCCCGGCATACATGTAAAGAATACACTCAAACCAGTGGGGCCTCGGGCTTGTTCCTCAATTCTGGAGGTTAATTCAAAAGGTCCTGGGATCGCTACCTCAGTGATCTTAGGAATTATTCTGCCTTATCTAATTAAGCGATCTTAAGATAAGACTGTCTTGCCTTTTCACAGCCATCACTAAGATCACAGTGGCCTTAGCCTCAGCCCTCCTACACTATTCCAAGTAGAACACACTGTGCACAGGGGCAAGAGGCCCATAGTGAAAGAAAAACAGTGGAAACACTCCTTCTCACAAGAGTGATTACACAAGCATCCCCCCTTATATGAACTACTTACAGAGTATAGGGTGCAATTGACCTTGTACAGTATCCAAGTGCACTTCATGCCTGAGTAGCCTGAAGAGCCCTCAAGGACTCTCAGCAAACGTCCTCCCTCCCCTCTATATGTATACAGCAGAGACATTCACTCCTGGGAGCAGGGGTCTTCCCTGTGAGTGCTCTTGTACTCAGGTGAAACTACTATGCAATTATTTCACTAAGATTGCAGTGATCTTACGGCTTGAAAAGGAATAGTGAAGGTATCTCAGGACTTGCTGTGCCTGATTGGCCTGCAACCACTGCATTACATAGGGTAGACTGGCTAGGTCTTATGATATGTGACTACGCGAAGATCGCAGGGGTAGAAATCCCAGGACCGTTTGAATTAGCCTCCAGAACCCAAGCCATGCATAAAACAACCCAGAACCCAACCCATGCATAAAAAGGCTAACTTGGACAAAGGATGAACTAAACTATTTCAGATAAAGGGTTCTTGTTCCTACAGGGTTAAAATGTTTTCTAAGATCCTAGTCCTACATTTTTAGTATGGAGACTATTTTAAATAGATTTTACATTTTATACAAACAGACTACTCCTATCTTAGAAGATTGTGTTTACAGACAGTACATTATAAATGTGGCGATAGATTGTGCCACAGTTGTAAACACTGCGTATTTATATACACGAGCTACACAGATTCCCAGCATTGTTCCTGCACTCTAAAACATGACTGTAAAATCTACCAAGCACCCATGTAAACTGTACAGTAAATTATCATATGTGTGATGCAGAGAGGCAGGGTAAGTTCTAAAGTAAAGCCCCAGTACAATAACGCACACTTTCATGAGGAATCACTGTGAAGGTAACACGGAAAACTTTGTCCCGAAGGGACGACGAGGTGCTGTTATTTTGACAGCATTTTTACCGTGTGGAGAGCCGCAGGTGTGAGACCAAATACTCGTAAGGGATAACATAACAGGTACCTCCACATGTCCTGCTGCGCCCTACCAACAGCCTGCCAACTTCCCCCAGCATAACCCTCCACCTTCTCTTCCCCATTTCTACACACTCTAAAAATACAACTGTTGAATCTACCAGAGATCCTTGTAAAACTGAAGAGTGAACCACTGTAATTGTATTGCAGGGAAGCAGTGTAGTTTCTTCAATGAAGCCCCAGATGGCAGTAGGTTTGTCCAAGGAATCGCAGTGAAAATAATGACAAATCTCTGGCAACCATTGGACAAGGATTTCGCCCTTATTTTGACCACATCTTTTTTACAGTGCACTGAAATATCGTTGTTTTTTTTGCTATTGCTAGAATTAACACTTACGAAATCGCACACTATTTTAAGACTAATAGCAAAGGATAGTGCCCAAGCCAATATTTGAAAATATGAAAAGGTTAGTGAGGACAGGCAGGTGAACTACGTTGTGTTAATAGTGGAATCCTGGAAAAAATGAAACAACATTCAGTTACAGCTTCTCTCTGTATCAATTTCTTCCAGGAAACATTTACCTCTATCCTCCCCATACAACTAGATCTACCACCCCTTCGTATGCCCAGTCTGCTGCACGCTACCTTGCCTTCCCAGAGCCTTTTGCCTGTCACCATTAAAGGCTATATATTGCAGCCTTTCTTCATGATCCAGGCCCAACTGCTCAGACAGAACCATTTAATTCATTCCCTCTTCATTCCCTCTTCTTTACCCTTCCTTCCTCCCTCTTGCTTTCTAGCTGTTATCAGTGCTTATAGGTATCGCAAGGTACCAGATCAAGCAATGGCGTCTCCACTGGATAATGTGGATCCTCGGTATAGCACAGCCATAGGCTGCCACCTCCCACACACCCAGTGTATGTCTACTCACGGGTGGTTAGTAGAGGGGCCCCCTGTTGCTCATCCATCCTCATCAGGCCACATGAACCAATCTGTCCATCTGATCATGGTCTAAATGATACACCGGTGTGGCCCATCTCTATACCGTGTCTATACTAAACCTTGGAGGGCCGCTGATACACGAGTGCATGATGTCCATTGGTCAGTATGAAACACTGATGAAGTGCTGGCAAGACTGTTCACCAGCACTTCATTGGTACATCATGCTGGCCCTCTCGGGGTGTATACACCTGTAGAGTTGACATAATGCATGAATGTAGCCTTGACGAGTAACTTGCAAAGGCTATATTCATGCAGCATGACGACCAATGGGCATTCATGTATTAGGTGCCGTTAAAGGGTTAGACACAAGGCTGAATTAGACGCCCCCAGCCCACCCCACGCTACCATCCCACACATGCTGCTGCGCTGTCCGATCTTAATGAGCCTGAACACTTCCAATGCCGGGCGCTCCATACTGAAACTATCGTCTTGATTCAAGGCTGCCTTTATCAGATCGACTCTAGACCCACTGGGGATGTTATTTGTCACAGGAAGAAGCTAGTGTTCACGCACATATATTAATCCATTAACTCTTCCAGGGTTGAAGAATGGATCTGGCTGTATGTACGTTTCTCGTAATTGTGAACTAATGCATTACTGAGTCTACTCCCTAAAGGTGCACTGATGTCCTGGACCTTCAAGACTGCAATTGTCCTATCGATTTGGCATAATGCATGTATTAATCTTTGGAAAGCAGACATTCCTACAAATGGATATGTCACACACTCTTTCAGCTCGCTAGCACTTCATTGCTGCAACATGACGACCCTCCGGGACTGTATCAACCTTGCAGGGTCGTCATGCTGCATAAAAGTAGCGCTGGCGAGTTACTCACCATTAAATGGTTGAGTCACTATGTGGCCCTTTAAAGGGATAAGATAGGGTCGTATAGCAGTGGTCTTGTGCTTATACTCACATGCCACCCCCTCCACCCTACCTTTACATACCCACTACACCATGAGGGTGTTGCACGTATGCTAAGTAGAGCTGGGAGTAGGTGACCACTTTTCCAAATATGTTTCGCTTTGCTTCACCATTTGACTTCCACTCACCATACAAGTCTGAAAAGGCACCTGCCTTGCTTAGAAATAGTGTGTGCTTCACTATGAGACTTTTGTCACACAATCTTTCAGGTGTTCTTGTGTTGACTATTTGTGTGCAACACAAAAAAATGTTACAACTACAAAGAAAGAGACTGCTGCAGGTGAGGCACTTCTCAGACAAAACTACATTTTCACATAGGAGCAAAAACCCTCCGGTCCTTACTGCCTAAACTACTCTGATAGCTTCTGGGACCTCTCTCTATATGTTTATATTGACAACTGCACGGGCCATTAGTAGAACTTTATATGTCTAGACAGTCTAAACATGTCTAATGGTGCTACAGGAATGTTTTGGTATTCAATTACCAGGATTCTGGAGGGACTTGTTCAAAGGATACAGCCTTAGTACGTTAAGGAGTAACCCTTTGGTGTTCACATGGGGCAATATCCACACACATTTAAAGATCTTCAGGTATCTGATATTATTCAAATCGTGCCTATATTTCATAATAGGCTAATGAAGATAACTTTGTGAAATGGCCTCAGGCAGACGAACCCGGCATTTTACATTCAGATTACCAAGAATCATACTCGAATGTGTTAGGATGATATACACTCTCTATCAACCCTATAGCCATACCATTGCACTGAGCAATTGCATGGGAATCTAACATGCAACACTATAATATATGACCATTTAAGTACTGGCCTATTCAAAGTACTGCCATATATGACATCTAGTGATTGTCTGTGTGGGAGCAGTGGGAATATAATGCATCTCTAATGTAAACTAAAATGAACACACTTCCCGACGTCAATTATCAAAAAGTTAGTTATTAAATGGAATTCTGTAGACAGTGTTAGAGAGAATATATATTAGGGCCCATCAGCTCTTCTATTAGGGAGGTATAAATGTGTATATATGTATGCGTGTTGGCAGGCAGTAGATAGCATTTAAAATTAGTATTTGTCTGACAAATGGAACTTCGGTAAAAACGGTAAACACCGGTTTACAAATGGCTGTCTCTCCATGTCATGTTGTTGGAGCTAGTCATCTACCAAGCCTGCCCCGTAGCCGGGGTTATGTATACCGAGGTTCCATGTGATTCTGTGGAGGCGTCATTGCCTGATCTGGTACATTGCAAATAAAGCATTGATAAGAGCCAGCATGATGTGGAGGAGTTGTTATGTAATCGGTAATTCTCCCTTAAATATCTGCACTGAATGAAAGGACTAATCTCATTTGTTAATAATGTATCCTGCTAGCTCGGTATAGAAGGTCGTGAATAACCTATAGGGGTAGCAGTAGGAGCGAAAAGGGCATAGGGAAGAAAAGCTTCCCCTAAACCCATTGCTGGCTTCCTGTGCACGGGCCCTTAGTGCAATTGCAGGAAATGATATGCAGGAGGCGGCAACATGGAGGCTGACCGCTGCGTGAGGTGGAGACCAGTGGGCAGATTTCTCACGCATCGTGCCAGCCTGGATGACACATGAGTGCTAGCTGGGTCGGCTTAGGCTCTGAACACATGCATGCATACATGTGGCAGTAGCTGATGTTTAGATAAGGCCCCGCCTGTCATGCCTTGCTATTCTGATGAACTACAACAGTTCTCTGCAGAGACAACCCATGTACTGTGTGAAAGCTCCGCCTATGATCGAGCCACGAACTGATAAGTTAAGAACATCCGATAGCCTAGGGTAGACCCCTAAGACTGTTTATAAGCCGCCGCTCAAATGCGAGGTTTTACGGCGGACATGCTATGTTATATATACACATTATGAATAGCAAATGCCAGTATAGTTACACGAACGCTTAGACTTTTTTTTAGGAAGGGTGAATATCCTTGAATCTGCATTGTAGGCTCAATTTCGAGCGAAGCAAAGAACTCCATTTATTATTTTACTTTATTCTGATACAAGCAGTGAATACATACGACTGCACACTCCAAGTCCAAATTCTCATAGGGATAGCATTGGGATTCTCAGTTGTAGGGCTGTGTACGGTCGTTGTGCATTAAGAAATGACCACATCCTGATGAGACTTGTGGATACTCAGGGGTCAGGGTGATGTTGGTCACGCTAATTAAGCCACATCGTGTTGGTTAATAATTCATAGATTGCCTGTAATTATCAGTGGCTAACATTATTAGATTGGATTTATTCATGACTGCACTGGGAAATGATTCTGTATCCAAATATGCATCCACTATGATAATAACAGTGTCGTAAGCCGTTGTATGATTCATAACTCATTTGAATTTGCACGATGCATCTAGATACAGTATATAATAAATAAGAGTGGTAACTGTAAAGCTTGTCTAAAGATAATTGTAATCCACTGTCTGTGCACGTTTAGCCCCTCTAGGATCTCAAGACACTATCATCCAGTCGATATTTGACTATCATAGAATGGTATTTACCCCCAGTCAGCTGTCCCCAGGCCACAACTTTTGGTTTAATTCTGATAGTTGAAGTAAACATAAGAACCTCGCTTTTATTTCATTTTTCAATGATAATGTATGTATAGCTTAAATGCAGGGTAAAACTCGCCAATGGAAATTTCCTTCAGTACGAATCAGAGCAGGCGCAGGGGATCAGCTGGAACCTAGCTGCAGGTGGATGGGTTGTGTTAATTCTGAATAATTCTACCCTAATTTGTGATTTAAACCTGAATTAACGTTGGATTACATCCCCAAAATCTCCACAACTATCATGTGTACATTCCTAAAGTGAATACCACATACATATATCCTGTCCCTTTTAGACATATGGGTATAGGAAGTATAATTGCCTAAACTACTGAACATTATTTCCCCATGTGTTTTACCAGGGGCCTATCAGCGTTAGACAACACGGAGAATAAATCGTGCCTTCATCGGCTGGCAAAGGCCTTGTAGCCTCCTGGGGGCCGGCCGACCTGTTGGTTTAGGGGAGCCGACCTCGGTCCTCGTATACAAGCGGCCTTAGGGGCTATACATCAAGAAATAGGGCATCCATAGCTACCTCCAGGAGCTGTCTGCAGGCCCCAGCTGCTACCCAAGGGCCGTTGGAGGCCTCCAGTGGTGCTACTGGTATAGCCGTCACGCACGGAAACATGACTTCAATGGTATAGGTACTGACAGGAGACACAACAGTTGTCATGGTTTGTATGTATACAGGGATTTTGTGTAGAAGGTGGTTTCTTATGCTATACTGCCATTTTGCTAGGAAGTCTAGACCTAGAGGAATATAATAAAGTCTTAATTGCAGAAATTATACCTAGTTGTCATGTAATTACATACTCCAAGACATAATAAATTGCTCAGATTTATGTGGTCGAGGCTGGTAACCAAAATCTACAATTAACACATGTAATGCAATGATATCCAATAAAGGAAAATTACTCAAACTAAAAACCAACCATTAACATAGGTTTTACCTTTTCCCCATATAACTACCATAGTTACAACAGACCAGCTGGCTGGGTCTGGCCGGACCACAAAGGCCTGACTGTTTAGACCCTTCCTTCCCCTGATTGATACAGCCTTAGGAGCGACGACCAAGGCAGGACCAAGATGTCCCGACTCGGACTAGCGGCGATTGATTCAGGGCCACTACGCCTCAGCCTTATCATTATTGTTGGAGGGAGGGGGCTGGTAGAAGGCCGACATGACTGAAACATAGACAACCCACCATCCTTTCTAGCCCCTCCCCCTACCCGACAATTTAGCACTGTTATACAGCAGGCTCTGTGGCTGCCATGTTACAATAAAGCAGAATTAGCGAGTAACTTGCCATGCTGGTACACATATAAATGCCATTG
This sequence comes from Acholoe squamosa, assembly GCA_949317995.1. Taxonomy (NCBI): domain Eukaryota; kingdom Metazoa; phylum Annelida; class Polychaeta; order Phyllodocida; family Polynoidae; genus Acholoe; species Acholoe squamosa. Next base: position 11,684,417 of record OX439039.1, read on the forward strand.
TTAAATTGTCGATGCAAAGCAGGAAGGGAATGCGGATTTACTCACAGGAGCCGCACTGTTGCATCATGGCAATAAGGAAACTGAATCTGGAGAAATCCTGAAAACATTAAAGCTGCTGATGCATCAATGCCTCAAGTCCATTTGTTGGCATGATGCATAAAGTCAGTCCTAGTGCATAACTCACCAGGTGGTGCATAACTCACCACGTGATGCACAACTCACCAGGTGGTGCATAACTCACCAGGGCCACAGTCAAGCATCATATGAACCCTTTAGTAGGAATCGATTCAGCCCTGCAGGGTCGGCATGATTCTCCAATAAAGTGCTGGCAAGCAGACTTGCCAGTACTTCAGTGGTGCATCATGCCGACTGATGGGTATGATGCGCTCCTGCATCAGCAGCCCTTAAAGGGTTCCAATCGCTAGACGGTCTACCCTGGATGGCCATCCCTCAGACCTGGGTCCCTGACCCCCAGCACCATACAATGCCTCCATCCTGATCGCCATGCCCTTCTCCCAGATCCACTTAGCACCTGGGCGGGAGACACAATCGGATCCACAATCCCTATCATCCCCAGTCTGCACTTTCCTATTGCTAGGGGCCTTAAACCTGTAAGGGGCGCTAGTACATGGGTGTATCATAACTGGTTCCAATGGTCGTCATGATGCACCAATGAAGTGCTGGAGAGTCTGCTTGCCAGAACTTCATCGGTGCATCATGCCGACCCTTCGGGAATACATAAACTCAAAGAGGGTCGGCATGATGCTTGAATGCAGGCAGGATGCTTGAATGCATCATGATGGCCATGATACATCAATGCACTATCTGCCCTTTTAAAGGGTTTACCTACACTGTCGCAGGATAGAAAATCCACGGTGGAGGCGGTGGCATTGTGTTGTGTTCACCCCTGTCCAAGCATGTAGCCGGACGTTGCTATGGGACCCCGGAGGACTTAGTGATAGAGGATAGCAGTGGTGTTGGGGACCATCCAGGGGTGTCAATAATTTACCGTCACTATTGGCAGTACCCTCTGCTGACCGTACACTCTGGACGAGCAGGGAGGGGGTTTATGACTATTCCTCTCACTACTATACCTTCATGATGTCACTACAGTAAAATGTAAAATTCCTGTATAAGCCGCAGCTTATGGACCATTTCAGAAGCTTGCTACAATTTAAAGGGCCTCCAATAACTCAGTGTGCAGATTATCGAGAGGGTTCATGGACTATAGTAATGAAAAGTACCTGTTTAAAACTTAAAATGCAGATTATAGCTTTAACATAGCTTCTCCCTCACCCCATGCTAACCTGAGACTTAGGTTACTTCCCCTATACTACTAACTCCTTCACCCATGCTAACCTGAGACATGGGTTACTTCCCCTATACTACTTACTCCTTCACCCGTGCTACCTGAGACATGGGTTACTTCCCCTATACTACTAACTCCTTCACCCATGCTAACCTGAGACATGGGTTACTTCCCCTATACTACTTACTCCTTCACCCGTGCTACCTGAGACATGGGTTACTTCCCCTATACTACTAACTCCTTCCCCCCATGCTAACCTGAGACATGGGTTACTTCCCCTATACTACTTACTCCTTCACCCATGCTAACCTGAGACATGGGTTACTTCCCCTATACTACTTACTCCTTCACCCATGCTAACCTGAGACATGGGTTACTTCCCCTATACTACTTACTCCTTCACCCATGCTAACCTGAGACGTGGGTTACTTCCGCTATACTACTTACTCCTTCACCTGTGCTACCTGAGACATGGGTTACTTCCCCTATACTACTTACTCCTTCCCCAATGCTAACCTGAGACGTGGCTTACTTCCCCTATACTACTTACTCCTTCACTCCATGCTAACCTGAGACATGGTTTACTTCCCCTATACTACTTACTCCTTTACTCTATGCTAACCTGAGACATGGGTTACTTCCCCTATACTACTTACTCCTTCACCCATGCTAACCTGAGACATGGGTTACTTCCCCTATACTACTTACTCCTTCACCCGTGCTACCTGAGACATGGCTTACTTCCCATTTACTACTTACTCCTTCACTCCATGCTAACCTGAGACATGGGTTGAATCCCATATACTACTTACTCATTCATCCGGTATGTGTCTCTGTCTGTCTGTCTTTTATTCTGTCTGTCTGTCTGCCTCTGTCTCTGTCTCTGTCTCTCTCTGTCTCTGTCTCTGTCTGTCTGTCTGTCTCTCTCTCTCTCTCTCTATCTCTTTCTTTCTTTCTTTCTTTCTTTCTTTCCTTTTCTCCTTTTGAATTCTAGGTTTGCCGTTTGACATAGATAAATCTAGTATGATATCTAGAATTGATTGGGAATACTACAGTATTGCTGAAGAAAACCCAAGCTGACATAATCCATCTCAATATTTATGACAGTACCTTGTTTTATTCCCCTGACCCTTACTGCGGACCTGTAGGTAGGTAGATAGATAGATCTTGGTGTTCTATGACCAACGACATTAGACTTCGATCCCTCACACCCACACAGGAAGCAGCCTGCCTGGGGATATGGAGGCCCTGTACGTGAAGGTCTGCTCACTAGCAGCTCTATCATAATGTGCTGTGTTTTAGCATAACTAGTCTTATATTGTACAAATTTTTACCGCAGGTGAAACCAGATTATTTCGACTTGTAGTCATTTTGCTTCATTGCATTTCTGAATTGAAATATGATCTCCAAATAGACTCTTGATTCACACAGTGAAAACAGGAGAAGTCAGCAGATGGCTTGGTTAATAAAATAAGTCTATGTCTAATTAGTTGAATGGGGATTGTTAGTAAAGCAATGTAAAGGGGGCATTTAGAATTGTAAAAGTGATCTATGAAGGTGATGCCGATTTGTCTGAATCATATCCTCTTTAGTTCCTTCATGTATGACATATTAAGACTGATTTGGTGAAGGCACATCACATATGGCCAGTATAAATAGCAGAGGGCCTAGGCGGCCATATAGATTTGACAGATGATTTCCCGCCCCTGCTGTCTGCCCTCTGTGTGAACGGATGGGATTAGTGGGGGCAGCACAGCAGCAGTTGCCTTAGGCGGGAGATGAGCATTGTGTGCTGGCCGTCCCAGGCGCACAGTCTATCAGCGACTGGAGGATGTGAATGGGGAGGGGAGGGGGAGGGTCTGACCGCTCTATACTAGACCACTGGAGGAGGGAGACTCAATGAGCTCAGGCCGTGTTTCTCACAGGAGGCTCCTACTCTAGTGTCCTAGCTCGGCAACAAGTAAGCCCTGTTAACACCCACCACCTAGCCACATTACCCACTTCTAGACTCTCCTAACATAAAAGGCACCCATCCAATCCCATTCATTTTATACCTCCACGCTCTCCATCTACCTATATCTCCAGCCCTCCCTGCACACTGGCATTAGGTACCAGTAGTATTATCATCTATGGTTATTAAAAGTCCCTCTCTAGTAAACTGACTACCACAATCATAAGGCCTACGATAGGCCCTTAAGTGGTAGATAGCTCCATGGCATATCCCTGCTGCCACGTTGGGGCCGTAGGTGGTCGATCCCTGGCACTCTCGGACTTTTCATGACCCTATCTTAAAACAGACCCTATTCTGGCATAATCTATAGCCATCTCGGGTGTAGCATCCATTTGACCACTTCCTGGCATATATTTGCCAGGTAGAGCCTATCAATAAGTTGACCTTATGCCAGATAGGGAGCTTTTGCCACATAGGGCATTATGCCAGATAGGGACCTCACAGTGTGTTTCAATAAGAAGGAGCAACTCCAGACCGGCTCCGTGACCTGCTCACCAGCAGCTCCCCCAGGGGCAGAGAAACTAGTTAGTGCCGTTCAATTATTTTAGGACATCTGAATAAGGGCAGGGGGAGGGTTTAATCAGCTGGAGGCGACTGTTGGGCTAAAGTTGGTAAGAGAGGGCCGCCCTCCTACCCTTAACCCCTTAAGGGTAGGCTCATGTTCCCTTCTCCTTATGAAGCACTGTGTTGGGGAATCACCTTATGAGAGCTGGAGGGAAGAGGAAAAAGGAAACATGGGACCTTATACTGAGATGGGGTCGTGTCACATCGACATGGGACCTTATACTGAGATGGGGTCGTGTCACATCGACATGGGACCTTATACTGAGATGGGGTCGTGTCACATCGACATGGGACCTTATAATGAGATGTAGTAGAAATATCTTGTATTGTGTAACCAAAGACTCAGATGGCATGTTATTACTAAGCCAATACTTTTAATCAAGTCTCTTTCAACCTCTCATTGTAAGTTATAGCTATATCCACAGAGGCCTCTAAGACATAACACCCTACCATTAGGACGTTGTCATCTTAAGATTAAGTCCATTGAGGAATACCAATGGCTTCCATATTGACCGTAGCTGATTCTTAATGATAGAAATTAATTTACAGAAAGCTTTGCCCCCATTGGTACAGCAATGGTTAAAGTGTTGCTAATTCTATTTCATCCCCTTCTGCATCTGATTATAAAGCCTGACGATGAGAGCCTCACTTCTCCTAGCACCACTCAGTTTCATTAATGTGTGGTGAGAGCCACGTAATGGTCTCCTCTTCCTTTTTATTTTGCTTCTCCAGCCAAGCCGAGCAACAACTTCTCTATTGATTCAATCTGTCCTTAGGATATAAATACAAATGGGATGTACCACGGTCTGCACTGTGAAAAAATGTTGTCAAAATAACTGCATTCCTCACCCCAAATGTTCCAGAGATCTGTCGTTATTTTTAACAGAGATTCCTTGTACATTTGTATACCCCCACACTGTCACCTGGGCCTTCTTGTAAAACCTACACTGGTTCAGTGCTATTCAATTACAGTGGTTCACTGTTCAGATTTACAAGGATTCCTGGTAGATTCAACAGTTATTTGTTACATTGTGTGTTGAAGCACGGTTGTGGGGGAAGCTTTCTGGCACTGCCTACTGATGAGTTATGTGGTTCTCGTGAAGAGCATAGCAAAGCCATGGACGACGGGGCCCATAGACCACGTCTGTTGGTCTATTTGGGGGTCTATAGTTATTTATGATTAATCTCACAATGTTGCACAGTCTACCACTGGCTGATCTGACATTATTGCCTATAGAATTCATCCCGGTAAAAATAAACATTCCTCAAGTGAAATGTCAATGAAACCCCGGTCTCCTTTGCAATGTCAACATTAGAATTTATATACATAACCAAAGCTCTGTGCTAACCCTTGAAGGACACATGGGCCTTAAGCCTTTGGATCCATGTCTGTTCGTGATACACCTATGCAGCGCAAGCGAGTAACTCGCCAGTGCTGCATTAATGAGTGAATCATGTCAACCATGCAAAGGTGTATCAAACCCATAAGGATGCAATGCATCATGATGGGTTTCAAACAAAGGTTGCATTCCTGCAAACTGGGCTGTAAGGGTATAATGCATTAAGGTACTTAGCAGACCCTAAAGGGTTCATGAATTGGCAGGCAGCTGCGCATTCTATATTACCTGCCTAGACTGATAACCCATCGCCATCCCAGGTGGTATCAGATTCTTTTAATCAAATCCTTGCACAGCTGAAACTGGGGCATTTGACGGAGCAGTAATCATCACGATTGTTCCCAAGGGCATTTGAAAAGTCTTCCTTTTCTGAATCAACCCCTACTAGGGCAAGGACGGACGATGTTGCCTCCAGATTTTAGGAACCGTGTGTTGCAGAGAGAAAGGCCGGAATGTGTTTGGGGGAGGGAGATGGGGGTTGTACAAGGGGAACTCCAATATTGACACAGGCACGGTGCTGCAAATATGGCGAATCGATCCCACTGTCTCTGATCATAGACCATTTCTAAAGGTCTGGCCCCAATTAATGCGGCTTTCTCATGAAGCCTGCTTAATGAAATATTCATGTTTGATGCGCTGGTCATAATAATTAGTGCGCTCTAATGGATTAGGGCCGACCCACCTCTGTCATTGCCCCATGCAAATTGAAAATGCCAGAGCGTGCCAAAGTGGGGTCTAGGGGAGAGCATTGGGGGCGCCTCTCGATTCTGTAATGATCTTAAAAGGCCAATTCTGTACACTGGAGGCAATGGGATAACATGGTCTTTCACCCTGTGCGTGTGTACATATGTGCCCAATGGCTGATTAAATGCTCATAGATGGTAAATGGTAGTAAGATGTTCATGAGATCATGTAAAGCTGATAAATCGGTCGATTATAGCCTGTAAGTGAGAATTACTAACTTAAAGATTACCGACGACTGTAAACATTGTTCCTGGCTATAATCTGTGACCATGGGAAAACGGGTGTCATTTACTTTAGAAATACAGACAGCTTTTACTTCATCAATCTAGGTCATATCCATGCGCAAACAGAACATTACCTAGGGTCTTCTGTCTCTGCGTCCTAAAGCTAAAAGCCATAAACAGGGGCATCTTCAAACCAAAATGCAAACCTATTATTGAACACATAGTAGCGTCAATGCCTTTCTAGATGTGGTAATGGAGAAGATGCCTGCATCTGACAGACATATACAGGGTGTATGCATGTATAAAGGGGCGTGTTACAGAGCAGCTCCAAGGTGTTAGATCAACCCACATTCAGCCAGCCGCCCTCAGGACATTGTATGGCATTTATTCACAGCACCATAGCCCCAGGAGATAGTTCTTTAAGGGCCGCTAATGCATCATGCCCATTGGTCGTCATGATGCATGAATGTAGCTCTGGCGAGTAACTCACCAGGGCTACATGCATGCATCATGCCAATCCTACGGGGTTGATACACTCCTGGAGGGTCGGCATGATGCACCAATGAAGTGCTGGTGAGCAGACTCGTCATCCCTCAATTGGTGCATCATGCCGACCAGTGGGTATGATGCACTCCTGCATCAGCGGAATTGAAAGGGTTAAGAGCACCTAACAGTTAGGGTAGTCAGATTTACAATATGTCAGCCTTCCTTCAGCTGCCACCCTGGTTTGGGTATTAAAATACACTATGCGTATTGACCGAGAATTATATCTAGCATGCCATTCCACAATCCGGTATTGATCTGGCGGTAGAAGGTAACCCGGGAGCTGTGCATCGGTAGGAGGGGAGGAGGGGAGGAGGAGGGCCAGGTACCCTTCTCTCTATTGATCCGTCTAATGTCCGCCTGCTATGAAACACTTGTTCTGAAACATGATCCATATATTCCATTTCCAATTGATTTCTGCATGGAGTGGAGTGATAGGGGATGTGATGGGTGGGGGTAGGAGGTGTCTAAAATGTCACATGTTGGGGGATACATACCCAGTGTGTAGAACCTCCCCCAAAGAGGGGAGTGACTGACTCTTTCATAGTAGGTACCTACTGCGAAACTAACGTGCTCATCTTTATGCCTATTTGACAACCCATGGAAAGTTGCATGATTTTTTTTTTACAGGCCCTCCCCCAATTCCTTAATCTAAAAGGTTAGATTACATCCCTCTGTTTGAGGAACCTCTGTAACTTAGAATACCGTAATGGCCTGTTTAAGCGCTGGGGTCTCAAATAAGCGCCGGTCTTGAATAAGCACCTGGGGTACAGGGGTATTGAAATTAACCTTAACCACTAAACACAGTATTCAAATAAGGGCCTGTCCCGTATAAGCATGGGGGTACAGTAGGTTGGAAATCAATGAGCGCCTGGGCCCTTATACGGGCCCCTACGGTAACAGAGTGTTCTGCTAATTTACAAGGGATTTTTCAGCCCTTAAAAGAACACATAAACCAAATAAATTCCCATTTCTCTACATCAACTATGACACGTATTTTCGGTCACCCTAATTATAAACTTACATAATTATCATAACAGCCCATCCACGCCCTTTTCCCCCTTCTGACACATCGACCGCCACTGCTCTCAAGGCTCAGTGCAGCAGTGGGTACCCAATGCGATATGAGCACCCCCCCCCTTTACCACCACCTACACCACCTCTCTCAGGAGGTTCCCCTGGTAGGGGGGGGGGGGGTTCTGGAGAAGAAGGCACACAGTCAATACAGCACAGGAGGAGTGGATAAGCTGGAGGCACAAGTGGCTCCGTATACATAATGGAGACCACTTTTGTCCACGCCTGTATTATTTGTACTGTCAGCATACCAAGATGTCTCAGAACATGTGCTTGAAGAGGACTACTCCTTAGTGGCTGTGTATGAAGAGTGGGTAGTGTTAGAGGTTGGTCCAACTGTGTGAGAGACTGGGAAGGAGTGGGTGTGGGAGGGTGGTCGACAGAAGGGTAGCCACTCCAGGGCCTTTATAGTGGCCAATGGGCTGAAGAGGAAGTGGGAGTGGTAGAGCAGCAGGAGCTGGAGCTTGGTACCCTCTCACCACTTTGGCCAAAATAGGTACTCACAATTCCCTTACATTGTCTGAGCGTACCAGTTGATCAAACTATGAGGAACCACTTAATCAACTATTTATTGATCTTAATTTGCCTAGTGTTTCTTTATTTTATCATGCACATCAAATAACCAATGAACATGTCTAGGTTTCGGAGCTAATGGGGTAGGGTTCCTTGGCACCTTAGTTACAAAAGGGACTTTGGGTACCATTGACAGTATAATGGGGGTGGGGCAAGGGGGGGTCGGATAGTTCCTGGAAAAAAATAAAGCCCGAAATTCTGCAACATAACCATTTAACATTCCCAGAGCATTACCTGGACATATTTGAAAAAGGAAATTCTTATGTCACACTTTTGCCAATTCCATGAGAAAAGAGCTGAAGATAGCTTGAGCAGCTCCCAGGGTAAGGAGCAGCTCAGGGTTTACAAGGAGTAGCTCAGGGTGAGGGGAGCAGCTCAAGGGTTGCCCCATGCACGCCACCAAGCACCACCTTGCACCCTGCTCCTCTGACACGGGAACTCACTTTCTCTTCTGACTGACGCACAAAACACACCCTGGGTCCGTCATGTGAGGGCTCAGTAGACTGAGTGACTGGTTTTAGGCTCAGGTTAAGGGAGCGGTCATTATCAATAAACATGAGTTGGTGAAATTTTGCTGAGAATCAAAAGAAAAGAAAAAAAGGAAAGAAATAAGTGTTCAATTTTTTTTCGCCTCCATCTGCCCCTCTGACACAGAAATTTTCAACGCTCCTGTTTGAAATATAGCAGAGCATTTAGAGGTACCCCCCCCCCCAAAAAAAAAAAAGAAGAAAAAAAAAATATTCTAATAGTTTAGATGCCCCCTCATATGAAGTTATGAGAAATTATCACCCCCCCTCCCCCAAGGAATTTATGACCACTCCCTAAGGTTGAAAGGGCGGATAGGGGCGGGGCACAGTGACCATGCTGTGGCTAGCAGAGCGAGGCATAGCCCCATCGGTCAGCCCACGTCCAGCATACACGAAACCCCACTCAGAAACGTATCAATCTCCACCATAGGGCTCTAACTAACCACTGACCGCTTTGACATGAGCAATAATGAGTTTTGCATGAGGTTGGAACCTGCTCTCATGCTCTACATTGACGTGTATTGGGACAGCACTCTCTGGCCTGACCACAGGCCGTCACCAATACTCCTCTACCAACCGACTTCAAGTCCACATGCCCTTGTCCTGACCCCGGTATAAGGTACCACCACCACCTCCACCAATGAGCTGAGCACTCAGCCACCCTCACCAGCCATGGGTAGCCGCAGGCTATGGCTCCTGTTGGACGCTTGGAGAGAATTAATTCAATTTGTCCAATACGAGTGGGGGTAATCTCAAAATCGATAAAGTCACAATATTATCCTTCCATTTTCTGCGCTCACACAATAAGTGTTGTCTTACGCATATGCTTTTGTGTGAGTCACACGATGGGAATATCCCAACACAGAGGATTTAGCACGATTCAATCTTACAGATAAAGATCATGAAATAAATAAAAAATGGCCTATATCATAGGACTCTATCGTTGATACCATGCATACCAATGGATTAAATTCAGGATGTTTATGTTGGAAATGTTTAATTCTATAATAGAACCTGATGTAAATGGATGCTTATTAAATGTAACATTATTGACAAACGCTTGTACGGTATTGGCTTCGTTAGATCTGCTCACATTAATCCCAGCCAAATCACAATAATGTGGGCTGTAATCTGGCCACTCCGATGGGAGTGCAATAATCTAGAAATAACAGTTTGGTAATCGTATAACGCCTGCATGCCATACCCTACTGCAATTGGCAATTGGTCTATTCAGTGGTGGGAAAATGGCTTACGGAATCAGCCAGGTAGGTAAGAGAATTGCTGAGAGAATAACAGGGTTTCCACAGGAGCAATTGCCAAATGAAGACCCGACAAGAATCGCACCAAATTCAATTTAGCACTTCAATCCCGTGTTGCTCGCTCATTAAGCCGAGCAATCAGGGAAATACGCCTCTTTGATTGCCAATAAGTCTAGAATTGCTCGATGTAACTGGAAGCCATTGCAAGGCCTACAAAGAAATAGTAGCATTGGTGGTATATTTTCTATCTAAGCATACTTATGGATTATGATTATAGATCGATTTAAGCTTCAGACACTGGCTTGCCATATGTACCGGGACCTATATATTTGTATCTACATAATCATCATAAGCCGGCCCTTTGCGTAACCATGCGTGGTAACTCATCTGCTGGCGTTTTGATTGATTCATCCCAGGGAAGCTGTATTTATCCACAGAACAATTACCCCCCTGGTAGGATGATACTAGACAAACACAATAACACTGCCTGTCAATTGTCCCCCACAATATGCCTCACAAAGCCGTATTGACAAAGGCTGCTTTAGTGTTTCTCTGCATGGGGGAATTGATGCCATCTGCAATAGACCATGCCATAGCGTTACACCACAGGGGACCGTAGGAGTACATTTTAGTACCGTAAATCCCCGCCTATAACCTATGTATATGTCAGTAAAACCCTGAGTATTAGGAGCACTCTGAGTTCACAGAATTGCATTAGGCAGCATTAGAGGTATGAAATAGATTTACGCTGTGGCTTATGCTATAGTAGTAGTACAATACATGTTGTACTGTAAGATGTACAGATATGCCCCATGTGGAGGTATTGATTGTCTTATATAGTCTGTGGCTTCAGGTCTCCTGACTCCTTCAGGAGTTGACCGTCAGGCCGGTGCCTACAAGGCCGTGTAATCTGGCTATTTATGGAATGAGCGACGTGCCTGAGCTCTTTAAAGGGCGCTAATGTATTGGTGCATCATGCCAATTGGTGGTCATAATGCGACAAAGCACCAGAGCTACGTTCACAAATAAATCATACCAATCTTATGGGGCTTAAACACCCTCCGAGCGTCGGCATGATGGATCAATGAAGTGCTGGTGAGCAGACTCGCCAGCACTTCATTGGTGCATCATGACGACCAATGGGCATGATGCATCAATGCACTAGTAGCCCTTAAAGGGTTAGTGTCCATGTTCCCTTCACGGTCAGCTGCATGGTGTTGTCTTCTCCACCATGTCTTAGCACTACCTCATCCCCCCTGTACTCCCACCCATATACAGTGCCCCTTGTACAACTCCTGTTCCCCTTTCGTTATATCACCAGTATCTGTGCAAAGAGCCGCAATCTGTAGTGTTACAGGTAGAGATTGACCATCCTGCTGCTACTTTTGTAATAAGGTGTTTGCATTTGGTCACATTATCCCCACACTGAATCGATGTCTAGCGGCAGTTAACACAGATAGTGGTCGTACACTCCTCCTCCAGGCGAACCCCCTGGACCCTCCCAGGGGGATACACTGCACAATCCACCTGCCATCCTGCCTCATGACAAATTAACATTAAATGCAGGGCCCTCCTGCTCAGGGTGTATCGTCCTTCCATCTTTAACTCTCTAAGGGCTGCTGATGAAGGAGTGGATCATGCCCATTGGCTGGCAAGATGTACCAGTGAAGTGCTCAGCACTTCATTGGTGCATCATGCCAACCCTCCAGGGTGTATAAACCCTTGAGGGCTGGCCTGATGCATAGATGTAGCCATGGGGAGTTATCTGCCAGGGCTGCATTCATGCATCATGCCAACCAATTGGCATGATGCATGAATGCATTAGTGGCCGTCAAAGGGTGAACACTACATGTATCGTCCATCCATCTTTATGGTCTAGTGGAGGGGAAAAAGTCCTGTACTTGGCAGGCTAATCCTAATCACTACTTGGTCCCAGGCGACTCCTCCCTGCTACATTTTATTTCCACTGCCAATGGAAGCCATGTTATAGACACACAATGGTTTGGATTGGCATGGTTTCAAAGAGAACTGGTCGTTCCACTGCAGTATTCATCCTATAGATCATGATGCTATACATCTTAATTAACTGATGCTCGGTCATATTCAAAACGTAAATTGATAGGGATACAATAAAAGTTTATTCATAGGAACGATGTATTTGTTTATCATTGTTGCCATCATTACCATTAACTGGAAATAACTCAATGGATGTTAGTCTAATTACAACGGCCTTGATCTGAAGTCAAAATGGTATATAGGCCACAACTGTGCTGGTTATTATCCCCAACCCACACAGACATAATGGATATCATTATAGGGTTTATTAGTTATTATGCTAGAGCTGTTAACTCTGTAAAGGCTACGTACTGAACTCAGGGAATTTGCCAATATTTTGCTGAAATGATTCTGGTATGCAGTCCTTGTGCTCATACCAACCGTTGTGAGATTAAGGAGTGGTCATTTTTTAACAACAGGGGGATTGGTGGGTTTGGGGCGGGGACAAAAAGATTGCAGACCCCTGTTAGGGGGGGACAAAAGAATTTCAGAACCCCTCTTGGAGGGGGACAAAATTCTTTTGCCCCTTTTGAGTGAAAAAGCCTGCGCGTCACTAAAGAATAAAAGGGGGGATGGAAAATGTTCAGACCCCTCTGAGGGGGACGGAAAATTTTCGTTGTGCATGCCCCCAACGCCCCCCCCCCCTGTTGTTAAAATATGACCACTCCTTTAATCAATGTTATAGTGTTTGCAAGATATAATTGCAGCTCTGGAAGACATTCCTCAACAATGAATAGAGTATTTTGAGAAATACCTCACTTATGGGAAAATATGCACAGACCTTATGTCATGATGCTGCTCTGAGTTAACACAATGGTTCAAATGACATAGGAAAAGAGTTAATTTGGAACAATTCTATTTTCCTTTTATATTGGGTTTTGGTGATGAGTAAAAGTAAAAACAATATGTCTAGATACGGTGGATTCTGCAACCTCCAGTAAGAAAAAATCTTGTTTTACTTTGGCGTTTGATGAGGAAGGAAAGTAGAAATACTAGATATAGTTTTCATGTGTACAGTTGGCTTGGATTCTGTAATATCTGCAGTGAGATGTACCTCCTCCTAAAGGCATTACAAGGATTCTCCAACATCAATGGTATTGGGGGTGGATCTCGGTTGGTGTATAGACACAGTTCCTTCTGGTGACACGATCACAGAGGGCTCCCAACCTCCATTGTAGGGCGAGAATACAGTCAACACTGCCAGCAAAGGGGCCTGGTCCCTCCGACAACAATACACCCTGTTACTAGTGTACCAGGGATGAGGGGCTGCTGAGGGGATTTGGAGGAACTCTGTGTGTTGTGTGTTGGGGGACATGGAGGGAGTCGGTGGTCTCCTGCCCCTATGCATCACCCCTATGCCTAAGGTGCTGGAAGACCACAGAAGCGACGTTGGGAGGAGCCTACTCCACAAAAGGTCTTTAGCCTTCAATATCATCCACTTTGTGATTTAGAGACCAATGCCAATTCTTGGCCTCATGTTCCAAACCTGCATGTGGACCTGGGGGGTACCTATCTCATAATTGCTGCCCATCTTATGAATATTTGAAAGATTTGTACTGTGGACGTCGTACCTGCATTTGCCCTAAATATCACATGGACGTCACTCTACTGGTACTTGTGACAGAAAGGTTATTTATGGTATAGGTGCCTCACTCGCAGGGATTGGTAGTTAACTGTTCTTCTTTTTGCTAGGGGCTGATCGGAGATGACAGCCAGACAAGGTGGATTTACGCCAGAAAGACTTGGTGGTTATATAGAGCCCCAGTGTTTGGGTATTTGGGTGTTGGATGTGGCTGGATGTGGGGGTTGGGGAGTCTCAAGGGTTGTGGGTGTTTTTCCTCCGGCAATAGTTGGGGCTTTAGCGTGAATGCCGCCCCCGCAACTAGCTCAACATAACACCCCATACCCTCTATGTATAACTACACGTAAAGGCTGCCATGCAGGAGTCCATGGGTAGGAGAAATGGGATATATCTGTTTACAAATACGGCTACTGGGAACCAGATCCATGCATTAGGTAAACAATGGGTGTAAGTTTGTTATTGGCGTGATTTGTGTATGACAACAATTATGATATTATTTATTGGCAGTAAAATATGCCCTTTTGAGAATCTTGCTGTCAGAAGTGATTTTCTCCTTGCACATTTCATCAGGGCATGCCATGTCTTTTCAAAGGGTAGGGGGTTTTATATCTAAGAGTGATGACTTATGGAAAATGGACCATCCATTATGGCAACAACTGGAAAACAAGGTGAAGAAGAGGCAGAGAAAAGGGCAGAGGACAGACGGACGAAGAGGGGGTAGGGAGAGAAAGGGATAGACAGAGGTTCACGAGATTTTCTCCAAACTGAATGTTTCTTTACTCAATAGCCTCGAAGCAGCTTTCCATGAGGCTCATGGAATACTGCTTTTAGGCTATCGAGTGAAGAAACATTCAGCTTTCAAGGTCGTTTCTCTTATATATATCCCCTTAACATTTCCATATCCCCTTAACATTTCCAATTTCATCTAACGTCTGATTAATCTCTGCTAATTCAATACAATGACGATACACTGCCTTGTTACTGGTGCCAAAAGGTTACCATATCATCACTAAAGCTGTGCCCCCATGTATCCCCATATTCTACCCAGGGACAAAACACCCATTCACCAATGGGGGGAGCTACTTGCCTTGCCCTAGTGTCCAGAATACAAAGTCGATCCACTGCTGTAAAGGAGATGAAAAGGGTTCGGCGACAAGTTGGATGGAGGAAGCTGGGCTACAAAAATGGCCACGTGTCCTACATAAATCAGGCCTCGTCAGTAATATGAAGCATAGTGAACAGCTTTCTGCCCCCACCTCCATTCCCATGCTGGACTCTGTAAAAACATGCTGTCAAATCAACAGTGGTTCTCAATCAACTTTGGGGAAAGGATTTAAGTTATTTTTACAGAGATTCCTTGTACCACAGTGTTTTACTGTACTGCCATCTGGGGCTTCATTGCAGAAACTACCCTTCTTCACTGCATCACAATTATGGTACCTCACTGTTCAATTATACGTTGATCCCTGGTAGATTCAACAGTTATTTCTTAGAGTGTGTACACCCCATCCCTATAGAACCCATCATGAGGGACAGTGCCTTAGAGGTCAAGTATGGCCCACAATGGGTCACCTCTTCTTACTTCACCCCCAGGGGTTGCCATGTGAATGACACCCAGACCAGGACACCACCAATATATTCAAATAAACAGTCCCTGCTGGGGCGGGAAGTGTGCTTGTACTATAAGCTGTATTCTACAAGGCCCCGGTTATTCACTCTATCCCTGGGTCCATCAGTCAATGGTAATGGTTCCTAGGTAGCATAGGGAAGTGATAGTAGGTTATCTCTTTGTGTTTTACTGTATCATGTAATGTGGTAGCATCTTCCACACATCATGGACAAAATTAAAATAGGTATCAAAGTATATACAGTCAGCATTGAGAAGAATTGGACTGGCCATAAGCTGATGAATGGGGCATAAAAAGATGGAGAGATTCACTAAACAATTGGTAGATTATAAATGATAAAAACTAGCACCAGGTTGAGTAGAGAGAATGTTCCTAGGCCTAGGTGAAGGTTTGTCGTCTTCTAATCCTATCCCCCATTTATGTCATGTATTGGGGTCAAATACAAGCCTGGGATATAGCAAAGCATTCACCTTCTTGTCTTGAATAACCGCAGATCTCAAATGTAACTAAGGGTTTCAGTGTAACACTTTGCATAGAAAAAGCCCAATTCCCTGTCTTTATGCCACGAGACTAGGATGGGAGACATGGTGGTTAAACTGGGAATATGGGACATGAGGCATCACAACATCTACATTGAGGACACCTCTTCATACCCCAGTTTTAGACAGGCAAAAATGAACTACAGGACATTCTGGGGTAGAACCTAGGAGTATGCTGCAATGCTAAGGTTCAGAGGTGAGTGGTGGTGGTACAATTTGACTGTTGCTTACAGTAAGTTACACTTACTGAATTTGCTTTTATAATGGGGTTCCGCTCTGAATTGCACACCCTGTAATACTTTAGTTACGTGCCTACAGATATATAAAAACGTATTTGCAATTAGCAACCCTACCCAGAAAATAGGTCCTATAGCATTGTAAAATGATCAGCATGTATACATTCATGCAGATTTGGTGAGTTACTCACCAGGACAATATCTATGCATCATGACGACCCAAAGGGCATGATGTATAACTATCTGCCTTAAAGGGTCAATACGTACAGTATGAATATATAGGATAGGATATGGCAGGAGGCTCCAGTAATGGTCGGCGCTTGTTGGGCCACCCAGCTAGTTCCCCTGGTCATTAGGGCCGATACGTGGAGGACATAAAACAAAGGGTGAGCCTCACTAATTAACCCAATCCCGTACACAGTCCACGCTGCTCCAGGCCCACCCACCCACCCACACTTCCCAACAACTCTAAGAACTAAATGTCTAGACGCCATTTTTCAGTGCACTTTAGAAAAAAATTGTCGAAATTTATATCAACAAAATCATTGGCACAAAGTTGTGTTTTTATTTTCCGGGAGATTACTTGTACCACTCTACTGTGTTCTAGGGCTTCATTGTAGAAACTACACTTCTTCACAACAATATGATAAATGTTGGTTCACTGTTTAGTTTAAGAGGAGACCTGGCAGATTCAACAGCTATCTTTTAGAGTGTGGCTTTTATGTCGAGCAGCAATCTGCAAAGTGAAACTCCATCGGTCGAACAATAAGTATCATTTGGGCTGTATGGAGTCGATTTGGCGGGAGTAGTTTATGACTTATCAGTGGGATACTTTATAGTGGCTGAACATGGGATGTGTATAATCTACAATCCATGTTTGGACACATAAAGCCAAGCTTAGACTCAATTGGAGGCGACATGTTATGGACTGAATCATTGCTTCTCATGAACAATCAGGATCATGGAAGACTTCATCATTTTTAACCATAATATATTTTGCTGAAACATCAGAAAGTAATTTCACTCTGTGGTAACACAATCGTGGTATTGGATTTACATTATCTACAACATCCCTGAGTTGTCATTATATTTAATCGCCCTAGTCTTCCTAATTTTTCATTTAACCCTTTCAGACCCGTTGTGATGCCTCCAGGTCCATGTAGCTTGGCGGCAGGCATGATGCACCAACGTTTGCTGGCATGCACTGTATTGGTGCATCATGCCAACCCTTCAGGATTGCATCAACCTCATGGGGTAAGCATTATACATGAATGCAGCGCTGATGCTTTTTAAGGCTGCCTTGACTAAAGCAGTATGACTTGAAAATGGGCATGGTACATATTTTCCCACACAGAAAACATGCCGCCGCCTCAAACTCGTCAATACAGACGAGTTTAGGGTAGTCAAGGTTAAATGACCACCTAAACTCGTCAAACTGACAATAGAAAGTTTTCATACTGACGACTAAGGTGGTCAGGATGATGACCTAGAGTCGTCACTTTGACGACCTAAAGCTGTAGTTTTAGGTATCGTCAACCTGAGGACTTAAAGTTGTCTGCACTGACTAGTTTCGTGCCTCTCAGTTTTTCAGTGCAGGTGTGTTATCATTGAGGGCTAGCATCAACTATAGTTGATGTATATATGGAACGCCATGGTAGGCCTAGCGTCGACTATAGTTGACACCAGGGTAGGCCTAGTGTAGACTATAGTCAACACCCACTATATAGCATTTGTATAGGAATTGAAAATAGGCTCATCCTCTAGGAACTATACTTCTTTCAGAGGCCGTCCCCATGGCCAGGACGACCATTTTTGCTCTGCCCTTAAAGGGGCTGAATCAGCTGAAGCACCATAACAGTCCCTCTCTGACTGTGAGCACTGTTTACAGTGAGGGGTTCTCATTAATATTGGACTTGCACACCCTCTCAACAAGACCCATTTAGCTGTACGTGCTCCTGAGCAACTCAGGCTATAGAGGTAGGCAAGCTGGAGGAGCAAATCTCCCGCCGACTGGCACCGTCACAAATCAGACAAGAACAGTCATTAGTTTGATTACACCGTCGCTACCAGTATCCACAAGGGAAGGGGAGCCGTGAGCGCCCTCGTACGGGTGATTTGAGGCATATTTAGCCCTTGTTCGCTTGAGGAATTACAGATTTAACATGCGGACGGGCTTTAAAGGGAAAAGACAAATCAGGCATCTGATTTGAGCCCTGGAATAAATTCCTGAGCTGCTATTTGTCGATAAGGTACTAATTAGTAAAGTTAAGTAGTTGTGGAGGGAGGATATTAAGAGCAGGGATCTAACCCTTCTTCTCGTTCTTCTCATCCCTAGCTCACTCTAGGAGCAGCTCACCCCTCGAACTGCTTAGCCAATGAAGCGCTCACCCTACGCACCTCTCACCATACAAATTGCTCACCCAATGGATTGCTTGCCTTGTAATCCGCTCCTCATACAAACTGCCCATCTTAAAAAGAAAACTGCTCACCCTATAGTTATAGATAACTGCTGACCCTACGATTGCTGATCCTACAAACTCAGTTCATGAATTGCTCACATTTCGATCTGACACCCTTTGGAGCAGCTCAGCCTGCCGCTAACCCTACAAACTGTTCAGATCATTACCACACACCTAATGAAAACCAACCCTACGAAATGGTCGCCCTACAAACCGTTAATCTATCACTCGCCCTACAACTTCTAAACCTATGAGTTGCTCACTTCCAAACTGCTCAGCATATAACTGTTCAGCCTATAAACCACTCACCCTATGACCGCTCACCTTACAAACTGCTCACTCTATGACTGCTCACCTAATGAACTGCTCACCCTACAAACCAATCACCCTATTCCAAGGAGCAGATTTGTCTTCATTCAAAACATTCTCTATTTTACCAGCAGAACAAGCATGTCCAAATGCACTTGGGAATGGCGTGATATGTGTTCGCAATGAACAATGTAGTCTAGACTGTGCAGACTCCCCACTGCAGACTCTGTAGGCTTAGACCCAATATCCAAGTACATGAGACTATGGGATTAGTTTGACCGGGCATTCAATTCTTGGAGGTTTAAAGTGGAGGTTCACGAGTTGTGGGTCTGATTGAGGGTTACCTCACGAGGCAAAGCTGATCGAGATAACCCTCAGTCAGTCCCACTACGAGTGAACCTTTGTATTCATTTCATGTTATCTGAGTCCGGAATGTTCAAATCTTTTTAGAAATTGCATGTAAAGATAGATATTTATATCTTTATGAGTATTTTAGGTGGTTTTAGTGGCCGTGAGATACGGGGTGATTCATCTCACGGGGTTGGAGATATGGAGCTGCAAGGTTAAACCAATGGGGTGTTTGTATCCCACTGTTCCCAACATGGAATAATATCTACGCTTCTATAGTAAATGAATTCAATTTGATCTGTACATCATATGTACACTCCTGTTACTCTCATGCAGGAATCCATCGCATCATCGCCTATTGTTTTTTTGGAGATCTGAAAAGAAATAATCATAGCAAGAACACCCCACAGGATTTGTGAAGAAATTGCGTTATATTGAAATTTAAAGCATATTATGTGATCATATTTCTGTCGAAGGCCACCTGATGTTAGAACCTCAGGATTCCTTCCCAGCATATCAGTATGTCTAATAGGACCTGGCCTGGTGGAGCTTTTCTGGCCACATGCTGGGACACTGAAGGAGGACATGGCGGAACATGGCGGCACTTGTCTAGTTGACAAATACCCAACAACAGCACGATTTGCTAATGTCATCAAAATCACCCATCCATCTGTGCCAGAAGCACTTAACGTCCATGAAGTGCATTCATCAATGCAGGGGCCTCTATGATTATGTCCCTTAATATCGCTCAACGTTGGCCTAAAGCAGACGACATTTCGTAAAGGCAGCTCCGGATGGCCTCAGCTTCTCGCCAAAAGTGACACACGCTGGTAATGCAGGCAGGGTCCTTCTCTTAGCTAGCAAGCCTAAAATGGTAATATAACCCTCACCAGAACACCCTCCTCCCCCCACAACCTCACATGTGTATTGGACATTGATGCCCAGACCTAGTAGCTACCACGTTGGCATCTCTCTGAAACCCAAGCATCAATGGAACAATCCCTATTCGCTATGATTGCCTAAAGAGGGAGCATGGCGAGCTTCTAAACATGTAAGGGCCGCACAATGCGTCATTTTGACATTACGGTGCAGCCCAATACAGATAGCCCTGGTAGACATCGATAAACTCCGGCATCATGATGCATGAGTGTAACCTTGGTGAGTTACTCACGAGAACTGCATCCAAGAAGATTCATGATGACCGAGGGGCATGTTGTATAAAATCCCCAATCGACCCTTAAATCGCTAAGGACGCCCATAATACATAGCCTGGAGTCTTTGCCTATATTCCCCATGTGAATATTGAATAACATTTATCACAATTACCCAACAGGACCGACTGGCACAATGGTGGCGGCCATATTGATGGCGCTGGGCACTTTGTCAAATTGACTCGGTCCCAGACTGGCCCCACATGAGACTGTAAACAGGCTCAGATGGAGATTGTAATTGGGTTAGTGATATAATCAGGATTTTAGCTCCTCAAGGGGCTGGTCCCACTGACTACTGTGAATTTGCTGCTAATCCAACGATCATCTATATCGCAAATATATTGGAGAAAATATTTGGATTAGCAGATAATTGACCGAACTGACACAGCCCTTACTGCGGGTTTTCCATCAGATCCGATTCAAAACTTGGTAACATCGGATGCCATTACAAAGGTCATCTGATGCAAAGGATCTAATCCATTGAAATAAAAAAAAAAAATGGTTTTGCTATAGTAAAGGGATCAGGAGGCATTAGGCAAGAAGCCCTAAAACGTCTATGAGATTGTTGCATTGTCTAGCCTCCCCAATAGTCCATGATCATCCCCGATGTGAACATTGGGAAGGTCAGATCCAGTGGAACCCCTACTTTAGATGTCACACAGTTTGATAAGTATCTTGGCCATTTGTCATCATGATGAATGAGATCAGATTCAGTTCTGCCTCGTGCTGAGACCAAGGGGTTGATGCACGCATGAAGGGTCCATATGAATGTTGAATGAAGGTGACCCTGGACCCGCAAACCAGGATTTCAAATAGCAATGATACTTATGCACATTATTGTGGGTGGCCCTTTAATACAGAGCCATTATGTATGGTGGAATAGTCCCAGTATATATAAGGCACTCAAAGCCATACCATTTAAAGCCTCGGGCTCTTGTAATGTTATCCCAATAATAGCTGAAAGCTCAATTGCTCATGTTAGATTTAATGCAATCACGATAATGGAAATATAAACTGACATCAGTAATCCGTCGACAATACAATTACATGGGCGATATGTAAATATAGCTGATTTGAATCTCCATTAGATTCAATTCAAATAGTGTTATAACAATCCCATCATAGACACCACAATTAAATTGTGTATACAAAATTGATGCTTCCTATTCACTTACATGCCGACAATGTTCCTGGCTTAAGCTGAGAGCAGGTCCTTGGGAATCTTTCCTATTCCCCTCACACGCATGATACGATACATACCGAGGACTTCATTCCTTAGGTATAGACCGCGAAGTCCAATATAAAATCTCATACTATCATCCCTGAGGGTAGATATGTAGAGCCCATTTGGAAGCTACTTGGGGCCATGTAGACTAGAATTAAATCAATGATATGGGCGATAGACGTCGGCAGTAATACAGTCATACAATATTATCCATGTTTAACATGAATAAATCCAAACAGCTTAAGTAAACGCAATGATTCGCATTACGGCATTCCATACACAGATGATGAAAAAATCGGTCAGTGCACGCGAGGGGCCGGAGGAGTAATAACAACTGGAACATTCACCGGACACCAGTCAATGCCAATACCAATTGATACAACACAGCGACCCATACCTATACTCTGGTGTCCTGAGGTACGGACCTCAGGCCCTGTGCACCACCAAACTGGAAATCCGGGGCATGCTGGTTAAATCCAGAGCTCTATCAATAGGCACCCATTATTATTCACCAGAAACAGAACATACTTTTCATTCTTCAAGCAGAATTTCTACATTTGTAGTAAGAAACATATGCTTGCACAGTGTTCAGTTCAGGGCCATGCTAGTGCTTAACAGTGCCATAATATGGCGCTAGGTATTGTCATATGAGAAATATCATAAGACTAGTGGTATATAGTGTAAATACATTAAGCTCTCATAAAATAGTGTTATTTCCAGTTGTCACTGGTTTATTCAGCTTTAGGCAACATGTAAGAAATATCAATCATACAGTAGTTAGTATGTAGGTAATTTGTACATACAGTAAATATACAGTAAGTTATAAGGTATAATGTTCTGTTCCACTCCACCTGTGAGGTAATAATAATACAATGTCCAGCATAGTTCTAGGTGGGTTCCCACACCTAGCTCCTGACCTGCTGCTTAGAGGAATAATGTAATAATGAATAACTTTACCCTCTGGTGGAAGTCTTGAGGAAGATACCCCCTGGCCACTAATGATAGAAACCAATGCCTGTCTAGCATAGTTTCACCATAGTGCAGTGGTATAGCAGGTAGCAGGAGATGACTGGAGATGTTACCTCTAGAGCGGTTCTTGGTGTTCTCTCCTTCTGGAGGTGCAGACAGGCTATTTGTAGCAAATCTTGGAAAAGCACCTCCAGACTGACTGGAGCCAGCAGCATCTGCCTAACTCTACAATTGTTTGAGGGGAGTCTTTCATGTGTCACAGGGGGACAAAGGACCCCCATGGACGCCGCTGTGTCCCCCATTGTCTTGGGCGGTTCTGCAACTTCAGACCCTCATAACTCGGTCGTTTATGCGTTTATAACCGCCATTTTGCGCATGCGCGGAGTTGAATATGCCAAGTTTATAATGCCCGCTGGATAGTATACACGTGTATCCAGACCACGCTCAGCATTTTGCAGTTTAAATGCTTCAACCCCTCGGTTGCCCAGGTATTAATGCCTTCGGGAAGGTAGGACGTCGGCACGCCAGGCTGAGATAAAGACCCACCAGCAGCACTTTCAGCAACAATTAATGCCCTACAACCCACCGCAGACAACCAACAGGTATGTTAACAATCTCATTCCTACCAGGTGGGTGAGATAGTAGCTTTACTTAGGTGGACCGAAAAGAATCGAAATAGCAGTGGCACAGGCAAATTTGAGTTTGAGTGAAATGGCAGGCACTGTATAACTCTGGGCGTAATTTATAAATGCAATATGATCGCTTACGGTCCTACCACTTGACATTATTTCTTATGGGAATTTTGGGACGAGTTGAAATGTGCAGCTGTAGTATGTTACGAAATTACCCCCTTTTTGAATTCACATTTTAAGAAACATTGATATCCATAAAGTCCACTTGAAATCACATAATGCCCCTTTAAATGAGCTTTAGTTTGGTACATACTGGAGATGATTAAACATGACTTTAAACAGTATTGTTATTTTCTCATATCCCAATATTCCTGCAGCATAGGGCTGATCCATGAAGTATTGCACGCTTTTTTTCGGCCTTTTTGGACACCCATTCACCACTTCGTCACTCTTTTACTAGGGAAATATAAAAATCGATGGGCACACCCGATCCCCCTCAGTCTTGCCCGTAGTGCAAGAAAAACAGCATTCATTGTAGAAAAATAAATTCTTGTTTGTCCTATATCCCTTGCCATTTGTCCCAATATAGAGGGACTCCCTCATGGACTCAATCAGCTACAGAGTGGAGTAAAAGCTGTATGTCTCCAGTCAGCCATCAACCCATCATCCACACTGCTACATTTGGAAGGCATTCCTCAAAATGGTACGACTTGACATAGCCATTACAACTCGGAACATAAAGGGCAATCATGTAAAATGGGTTCTATGGTCAAAAAGGCTGGGGAAAATACACTGAGGTCTATGGAGGTAAGACTGGAGATATTATGATTGCTCTGTACAATGAAGCCATGATTTAATCATAAAGGATACTTCTTGTACGGCTTGAGTATCTCAAGCTGTACCATGTTTGTAAAAAGCCATCATGCATAACTGATGCAGGGCATTTCGTAAAATATTATGGGTGCACACAACCGCTACGACTTAAGAACCACAAAAATATAGTAGGTGGTCACAGGTAATTGATTATGCTTTGTTTGATCAGCACTCATAGAGCACTTAAATAGGATTGTGCAAGTGACATCAGTAGTAAACCACTCGATCTAGGGGTGTAATGACGTTAGAGTGAAGATGATGTGTGGTAGTTGTAGTATGTTGGGAAAGCCACCCTGCACTCTCATGTGTCTATACCTCCCCTGACCCTACCTACAGAGCAGCCTGGGAGCCATCCTTCCTATGGATGACTTTCATGTCGTCACATCCCGTCCTTGGTATCAGATGCTTAGTTCTCACAAGTATGCTCGAAATTCAAAAGGTGGCTGAAATATGAAAGAAAAAGGGGGGGGGGGGGTTTGGATGATACCTTGAAACTCAGGGGTCTGCCGAGCGAGTAGGCCCCTTATGGCTAAGGTCATATCTATGCTAAATGGTTGAATCTATGCTAAATGTGCGATAGAAACACGGGGGGAACACTGATAAGAGTTGTAGAACATGTTATGAAAGATTGACTATGGATGCTCATTCTGGGGTGTCAAGTGTACATATGACTAACCTCGCTTCTGAATAACAAAAACATTGGGACCACAGCCCCCTGGATCAATCATTTTCCCTGTGTCTTAGAAGTGTTGGCCAAAAACAAGAGACCTGACCAGATGTTGCTAGAGGAGTTCCCCGTTTACCAGCAATACTGTTGAGTGGCCCTTTTATGCTGTGGTAATTCACATCATATGCTTTCATGCAGGTGCCAAATGCCTCAAGCAGTGTCTGTCTTAGCCTTTCTATCCCCCTGTATAAGATACACGCCCCCATACTGTAACCACTGCTGTCATCACTCCTTTGACTTCAAGTCATGAGTGATGGGATAGGAGCAATGTAATTACTGACTCTTATCTATAATAAGACACAGCAAAAATAGCAGGATGTATTTTCCCAAGGCACTACGATCACACACAGCGTTACAACTGCAAATATCAATGGTATTTCTAAGGGAATTCTCATTCCACTCGGATCGCGCAGTTGTATACTAATAAGAAGTATCCTCCAGAGGTTGTTTCATAAAAACACCAGCACAGGAAATCTCTCTCTATGTAAAGGATTAAATTCATTGATTTCCCCTCTCTCTCTCTCTCTCTCTCTCTCTCTCTCTCTCTCTCTCTCTCTCGCTCTCTCTCTCTCTCTATCTTTCTTTCTGGAAAACTAGACAGGAAGAAATATCCAATTTGCGTGCCTGGCCTGGCGTTGCCCACCTTTGAGCTGTTGTGAAATGCGTGAAGGTGTGGGGTGAGGTCGTTAAGCCGACCCCGGCCCAGGGCCCAGGGCATTCAGAATTCATAGATGGAGATGGAATAGACAGAATGACATATTAACCTAGATATTGTATCTAGATATGAGATAGGAATGCTAAGGTTGTAGTGTGTACCTAGCAAAATAGCCGCATGTTGCTGGACTAGCACTGTTAACGTGCAAAATATCTCTTTTGGTTTTAAACATAGTCATATATGGCATGAATGAGACATCTGGTAGCAGCTGTGCCGCAATCTGAAAGACTGTATCATCTGAAAAGAAGGGAAATACATTTCTAGTAATTAATACCTCAGGTGACCTTCTCCCCAAGAACGCCTTGGGCATATGATAGTCTAGTCTGTCTATATATCTGAGCATATAGACAGCAATACATAGAGCTATCTATATAACAGACAGACAGCTCATAATCCACAGTAGAGTCTTCTCATAACAACTGTTACCTATTTCCATCCCTTCCAGCGGCCGTCTTCCTTTTCCTATTATGAATCATCACAGAGCGATATCTTACCGGGTGTGGTTGCTAATGGCTCCTCCACTTCTCCAGATTGTCCATCAGCAGACATAGGAACAAACAGCACCAATATAGCCAGCCATGTCCATCCTGCAGCCATCATGAACTAATGTCGCTGTTTGTTTATGGTGTCCCAGACTGGTTTCTGGTGGTGGGAATGGGTCCCTTATGCCCCCTGACTGACATGATGCTGCATATATGTCTGTATTTATGTAGTTAAACTGTCACTTGTTACTAGACCAGTCGGCCATATAGGGATGGCTGCACTATGAGCTGACTAATAAGAACTTACCAATGACTAACTCAAAATGGGGGCTGACTTGTGTAATGGCATGGCTAGACAAAATTACATATAGTGAGACAAAGGGCATATGTAATACTATTCTACTACTTGGAGCAGCCATTATGCACCCGCTTGCTATTATATTCATTTACCCCTCGCATATAATGACATGATCAAAATAATAATACATTTTTTGTTTGATGCCAACTGTGGGCAATTCATTTGGTTGTTCTCGGAAAGCACTAACATTTTTGGGATGAATACACAGTTTACCAATAAAGATGTGGGCGTTAGACATCCGTCTGAGTCTTTGTGTACATATGCACTTTCATATAGCAGCCTTTGAGGGTGTAACAGTCATCTATGCAAAAAGTATCATGCCCATATTTGGTTATGGTGTATGAACACAGCACTGGCGAGATACTCATATCTATACAACCCACAAAGGGTGAGCATTTATAAGATGATTGTCGATACTTTCTAAATGTTTGAGCAAAGAGAAAAAAGGCATCTTTTGAGTCAGAATTATGGTATCTAAAAGGCCAAATCCTCCAGGTTTTAACCCTCTCCTTACTATATCCCATCGCGCTCATCAGTGTCTGCTAATACCAGTCCCAAGTTGAAGAGCCCTGGCTGTGCACTTAAAGTTAATTGAACTGGTGCTCACTACTGATGGGGTAGCTATCAGCATGGCGCGGCCTGCTGGACGGGTGTCTAGTAGACGCATCTAGCACTGCAGCTACTGTATAATATATGAGGTTGGATGTATACTGGATAATAGGGTCAAGTATAGTATAGCTAATAAGGGCCTATATGAGTAAGACACTGTTTTAATTTACTACTTGTCCTTTGGGTAGTCATGATGCTTGAATGCAGTGCTGGAGGATCACTCACGCATTAATGCATCATACTCTACAGGAAAAATGCAATCCCAGAGGATTAGATATGTAGGGGCCAGCTCTGCCATACAAAGCCAGCTGCCCCATTCCGGGTGTACCAGCCTAGCCACCTGGCACCTTGTGGAAGCTGCCCCTATGTGTGTCATACCAATCCAGGTGTAGATGGAAGGTAGAGAATGTCAGACGGGGAAGTAGCTAAGCGGTAGAGCTTCCGCCTGCAGGTTGGAGGGTCCTGGGTTTGACTCCTGGTTTCTCCAGGACATTTTCCGCCAACCTCGACATTGGTGAAGAAACTGAGGGGTCCTGACCCTTGTGAGGGGGGACTACGAGAACTCAGTACCTGGGCAGGTATGACATGAATGCATCAATGTTAATCATGTAAGGGTGATAAACTGCCTGGGGGCTGCATTCATGCATGATACTCTATGCTGTTTGAGGTCACTCATCATGGTGGCATTGGTACATCATGGCTATATGGACTTAAAGACTGTATGTGACCAAATTTGATTTAAACTATGGTTGACTTCTCCCTCAGCAAACCTCCATTGACAGGCTAACCACTAGTACACACAGAGTAAATATCCCCTCCCAAGAGGGTCATATCATTCAAGCAATCACGACATCAAGTGACGTCACTTATGCTACTGGATAGTAAGGGTTATGTGAGTTAATGTCACACAGGTTGATTCTCTAACCTAGTTACCACTTCTAACACTCCCCACAAATGTCAACCCTAATCAAACATCAGTGTGCCTAATTCAAACCTTATCTATACAGAGAGATATCTAGGTATGTGGGATGTATTGAAGGTAAGTGTGATTTGCTGTAATTGCAGAAGAAAATGCCAAAACTATGGCATGCGCATTATCCTTTTTTCTACATGGGGGAATAATTACCATGGTTAAAATTATGTGGGTGTTAATATTAAAATATACCCAAACTGCCGGAGGGGAGAGAAGCCAGAAGTGCTCGGTCACTGGGAGACAGGAGAGCAGGCAGTGCTGTCTCCGTGTGGCAATCATTATGTTTGCTAAAAACAACCAGGGCCAGCATGGACCCTTTAGTAGCTGTCTGATACACCCAATATTGTCATGATGCACCAATACAGTGCTGGCGAGTAACTCGCCATCTATGACCTCATTGATCCCTGAAGACTATACAGGGTTGCCTCAGCCTTGTGGGGTCCGCATCGAATTAACCATGATAATATTTTGATTCAGCAGGGTTGCAGCAAAATGGCATCGTCCATTCAATCACCATGTGGACCTTAAAGGGTTAATGTCCGGCAGGCTGACATATGTATGATGCAGGCAATCTGTGCAGCAACAGAGGCCCTGTGGGTACAACATAGTCTAAATTATGAATTATTTCTCGGATAGTAGTGGTCTGAGCAGCCTTAAAAAGTCTTGGTTTTCTTTATAAATTCTGGTATACTAATTTGATGTCCTCCCTCCTCCTCGGAGGGGGAAATTTCCGAAATAAATCCACTCAAAACAAATACATGAAATAAAATACATGAAATGAGCCTTCTCATTTAAAACACCTCTTGACCTATTGTTTATTGTGCACTTATTAATAATTTAACCCTTTAAGTTTCCTTTTTTGGTTCACTCCCCCTATCATGCTGTCATGTTCAATGACAAATTGACTTACCCTAGCAGGTCATACAGGCCAGCCATCTTTCAATCAGTCCAGTTAGGCTTCAAAATTGATGTACTGACAAAACCATTGATTGATTGTTAGATTGGTACATCAGGATAATAGGAGAATCTGGCTTTAAAAGCACAGCACAGTTCGCAATGGGTTAACACACATTGTCCAAGCACCAGTCCCACGCCCACTGAATGTCCAAAAGAGCCGATGGTTGCAAAAAATTGACATCATCTTGTCAAATGAAAAATCAACACTCATTAGGAGACGGTCAACATGCGTTTCAGCCATTGATCCCCTTTGTAGGCCATCAGCTGTCATGATTGATTCGACTGGTGGCAGATTTTCAATACCCAAAAGGATACAAAATGCAACCGTTTTTGCTCAATATCTCTTTTCGGACAGAGGATACACTCATATGAATAGCTGCTGAATCTAACAGGCATCCTAATATAAAATTGGACCGTGGACCACCATAGTTGTAATGCAGTGAAGCAGTGTAGTTTTACAATGAAGCCCCAGGGGGCAGTGCAGTAAAGCACTGTATTACTAGGAATCTCCATGAACATAACAGTGAAATCTGTGTCCCAAAGTTGCGAAAGATCCATCATTATTTCAACCATTGTTCTTAACAGTGAAGGGTGTAACGTCAGGGTGATTAAAGATGGTCAATGCTGGCATTTCACTATGGTAGGGTCTGGAGATAGCATGTCCTTTTGAAAGCAATGTTAAGATAGAAAAATCCAATCTGTCCCCAAGATGGGAGACCATTAGACCTTCAAGGGCAAGAGGAGTGCATCATGCTCATTGGTCATCATGATGCACCAATGAAGTGCTGGCGAGACTGTTCGGCAGAACTTCATTGGAGTAGCATACCGACCCTCTGGGTGTAAATCAACCCTGTAGGGTTGGCCTGATGCTTAAATGCAGCCCTGGTGAGTTACTCGCCAGGCCCGCATTAATGCAGCATGATGACCATAATACATTACTGCATTAGCGGTCCTTGAAGGGTTAACTCAATTCTTCATATTAACGTTCTTCTGGACACCAATGGGGGATGGCTTGTGTTAATGACATTTATCATTATCAATGATTGGTTAACCGCGAATCACAGTTAACCGGCGATAAGATAGCAGCTTTCACTATGACAATTAAAGTCCAGAAACATTACAAAATTACTGCTAGACACGCAGAGCTTCAGGAGACTAGAGCACGCACTCACAAGACTGCAACCCCACACAGCAAGAAAGGGTGTCAAACGGTTTATCAAATTTGGGTTTAGCAGAATGTTTGCAGCTCCATCTCTAATATACAAATGTATGCACACATCTTACATCACATAAGAGACATCCATTAGACAATCCTCCGCAAAATCTGTAGCCTAGGTTGTATGGCAAAATTATAATCTGTATTCCTCTGTAAAATCTGATAAAAGTCCAAAAACTATAAATCACCTCTCCGAAGACTCTCCCTTTCTCTCTGCATCGATCTATAGTTCTAGACAATCAAAACAGATCAAGATCAAACCAGATTTAACGGCACAAATCCTTCACTCAACGACCAAATAAATTCTGAATTTGTTAAACCTACCAATATTAAACCGCCTCTGAAATTAAGAGATTCCTCCGAGATGATTACTTTGTTCCACATTTCATTCATATTTTATATTTTTTGGTCTGTCTAATCACGTCGACGGCCATAATACATTAGGACCTGTGTGGCAAACCCAGGGGCCATAAAATCCCTTGTTATCCCGACGTAAGATTAATGGGATTCTGGCTAGCGGGGGCCCTTCACAAAAAGGTCCCTCCCAGTCACACTAAACCAAAAGTTGATCTAAAACTGATTGTCATCCATCAAAGACGCCATTTTCCACTAAGCAAAAAATGGTCACAATGGTGGGCCTCACCTTGCCTCAGACTCACCCAATGGTCGTAAAGTCAGTGTTTACCCTTTAGGGGCAGCGCAATACAAAACATGCAAGAGCGAGATGAGTACATCCTGACCCCTGGTCGTCATGATACACCAACGAAGTGCTGGCGAGTCTGCATGCTCTGCAGCACCTTACTGGAGGATCATGCCGACCCTCTAAGGTTGCCTCAACCCCATAGGGTGTGTATGATGCATGGCAATTGCTCTGGTAAGTTACTCACCAAGACTGCATTCAGGCATCATGACGGCCAATGGGCTAAATGCATCAATGCACCATTTGCCATTCAAGGGTTAATGCATTATGCCCATTTCCATTAATATGGACGCAGCCTTGGTGGGTCACCTGTCAGTGCCGTATTCAATCCTGCATCATGTTGGCCCTATAGGATTGACACCATCATGAAGCTTTGGTGTGAAGCACTAATGCAGTGCCAGTCAAACATTCAATGGTTGTGCATTGGTGCATCACGCTGACCAATGACTATGGATGTAAAGGCATCATTCTGCCCGTATAGGGCTAACTTAGACTATGAATGCAGTCTACCAGTGCACCACAAATGGCGCTCTGTGATCCATGGAGCTTCAGGGAAAGTTCTGCTCTGTGCTAGGTGATAGGCGGGAGTGCTAGAGACACATGGTATAAATATTGACAACCTTTGCATGTCAGGTAGACATATACATGTCCTTAGGTGGAAGGGTGGGTAAGGTCGTGTTAGGGTGATGGAGGTAGAGGTAGATAGGAGGGTCGGTGTGGTGGTGGGGGTCCCTGCCATTTAGATAGCACCATTTATGGGTGTAGTATGGCGGCAGGAGCAAGATGTCATTGGTGCCTGGTTCCTGTCTGGATGGGTAGGTGCACTGTAAAAGAAATGCTGTCAAATAAACAACAGTTCTCCGGCAGCTCTAGGACAGATATTTCACTGTTTTTCTTTGAAGAGAATCCTTGTAGCAGAGTAATTTACTGTAGTGCCCTCTTGGGTTTCATTATGAAAACTACACTGCTGCACTGCATTACAAGTATGGTGTTTCCCTGTTCAAGTCATGGTAGATTCAACAGTTATTTCAGAGAGTGTGGTTGAGCGAGCTGCTGTGGTTCTCTCTGGTTGCATGTGGCACACTGGGACACAAGTATAGATCTTTATACCACGATTTCTGGGTCACACAGTGCTTTTTGGTGTCTATTCCCATTCACATATCTGTCGATATTGCACACCCTGTATGCTTTAACATCAATTTTTTAGGCGTGCAGTTATCCATAGATAACCTGCACCCCGTGCAGTTATCCAGGATAACCGCACGCCTCTCATGTCCTCTCATGTCATATGTTACATGTTAAAACCCACGAAATTTTCCAGGCCAGGATAGGAATCGAACCTGCAGTCTCACATCCCAAATCCAACCCCCTATGCACTGCGCCACAGGGACTGACGAGATACGCTCGGTTCGATACAAAGCCGTGTGCGCTGTAGCTGTCTGCTGCCGGGCGACGAGGTGTTTCATACACAAACATAACCGCGAGACATGTTCAAAGGAGGTAATGCGGTGGCCTAGCGGTTAGCGCCTTGCGCTCAGCCGTCAGAGGTACATGGATCGTGCCCCGGTCTGGGCACATCTTTTTTCACCGTGTGCGCTGTCGCTGTCCGCTGCCGGGCGACGAGGTGTATTCTACACAAACATAACCGTGAGATGCATTCAAAGCTTTAGCTGTCCGCTGGTGTAGATCTAGTCTAACTTAAACTCTAACAGTAAGTAACACGGTCAGGGCGCATCTTTTTTCGCCGTATGCGCTGCAGGGCGACAAGGTGTATGTACCGATCGTGTACAAACACTATTTTTCGCTGTGTGCCGCTGCTAAGCCTAACTGAGACCGGGGCTGACGCTGTCCGCTGCCGGGCGCCGAGGTGTATGTACCGATCGTGTACACACAATGGCTGGCATCGAGTCCCAGGTAGGGGGAATAATTTTTGTTTTCAACTTGAATTTATTGGTATTATATTGATTATTTATTGGTTTCGTGGTATAAATTAAGTAGTCAATTGATAACTCATGACTCGTGTGTGTTAGCAAAGGCTAATAACACTCGGCCTATGGCCTCGTGTCATTATCCTTCACTAACACACACTCGTCATGAGTTATCCATTGGTTACTTGTTCAATAACACACAGTAGGGGAAGGTTGCCTAATTTGGACTGGCTCCTAAATTGGACCACACTTGTTTCCCCTAGTGGCAGTAATAGGAACTAGGTTCCAATGCTGCCATTTTTTAGTCAATATCACTGAATTTCCTAATAACTTCCAGAAATGTAATTTTTCTGTAATTTTATGCACATTTTTCGTGAAAAATGGTTTTTGGACCTAGATCTTATTTGCCTAACTGGTTCCTTAAGTCATATTGTATTTTAAGACTAAAATGAAATATGCTAAAAACCATTGCCATGTTCTAGAAAACAAACTATCAATGAGAAAGATGAAAAATTGCCTAAATTGGACCAGCATGAGTTGCCTAAGTTGGACCAATTTAGTTGCCTTTTAGAAATTGGACCACCCAGTGGGACCTAGACCTAGTTTTCTAAATTGGATGAACATGTAACATTTTTCTTACTCCAGTACGGACATTGATATGATATTGATGGAAATACTAAGGGGACATGTGATATCATATATTAAAAGCTCCCTAGTTTTATATATTTATAATGAAAGCATAAGGAAATAGAGAACAATAATGCATATTGGTCCAAATTAGGATACCAACTGGTCCAATTTAGGCAATGAGGTACCTAAATTGGACCTTTAGGCTTTGATTTTTAATTGCACACCCTGACTAAAAAAATTCAAATTCCTATAACCATAAAGCTATAAGGTACCATCACAAAGTGTATAAATTTTACATTCAAATTCATAGAAATAATCACTGGACAGGAAAAAGGTCCAAATTAGGCAACTTCCCCCTACATAGACAAAGTGCTATGATGGTACACTATCTTTAGACTGTTCTCCACGAGGTGAATTTGGGCTCAGTAAGAGACAGCCCGGAAGTTATTGTCAGACAGTATTAATAACATAGCCAAACAACCTACAATATACAGAGGGATTTCACACCCTTTAACGTGCAAAGTGTCCGGGGCTCATTTCTCTGACAGAGATGAATCAGGCCAATGGTACATGGCAACATGGGGCATATCACAATAGACTGACACTCCCACAGACTTACCATATGGAGCCATACACAAGAAAAATGATGCAAACCGTACAGTCATCAGACAGCAAGGTTAACCCTTAAGGTCTGCATAGTGCTTTTAGTGGCTATGCCAACTAGTCTGATGCATGCATCTAATCCATAGTAGTAACTCACAGAAACTATGAGTTTATGCATCATAACGCTCACTCCGACCGAGTTGGCACAGTCCTAAAGATAGTCCATGATGCACCGATACAGTCCTAGGAAGTAACTCACCAGTGCTTTATTGGTGCTTCATTCTAACAAAGGTTCAAGCTTTATGTAACACCAACAGGCAGGGTGGCCATAAAAGAAGACAAGATAATTGCTGGTGTGAAGACATATGCTGATGTTTACAGATGTCACGGGGAGCATGTTTTATGCTGGTGTTTTGTCCTTTATATGGTTCTGCAGCACAGATGGGGCATCCATATGGCTGACCATGGGTGGTCACAAACCAAGCCGAAGCATTATCCCTCAGCATACACGGCATGGACATTCTGATTTGAAAGGTTTTTCGGAGACCGAGTTGATAATGATCACATTTTCTGCAATTTTCTTTGAATTCCAGAGGGCGTACCCATATTGCAATAAAATTAGGAAATAAAGCGATTTATCAGTCTTAAGATATCCTTGATCCCGGCTAATGTGTAGGCAGTTATTGTATGATAAAACAAAAGAAAATCCTAAAATATATGTGCTAGCTTTCAAATGAGATTCATGACTACTTAACATAAATACACTGATCACCACTATGTGTCCAAAACTCAAAGTTACACCCAATATCCTGTTTAAAATGGGAAGCGTTCTATGCACATGGTAACACCAACAGTTTACAGTCTCAGCATTTCAAAAGAAACTACAGAAAGGTGTCTCTAGGCAGAATCTAAGCCTGGTTTATTCACATAGAAAACTGTGAGGCACTGGAGCGGGGATTGTCAACCCCAGACACAACCAAAGCTGGTGGAAGGCACAGCCATAGCACATTAGACCCTACACCTCCCAAAAACGAGCCTGAAGACAGGCACAAGTCGATGCACAATATGCAAATACCCCAACAAACACAGACCTGAACAAAGGAGGCTGCGTGCTCTGAACTACAAGGTCACACCTGCTGGTACAATAGACCTGGGGTCTGTACTAATGTAGAGGTATTGGTGAGTGTAAACAAATGTGTACCTTTACAAATAAAATCACTCACTCACACCCCTGAGTGAAAGACTGCTTTGCAAGGCGACCACGGGTTAATCCCCCAGATGTGGGGATGGTGGAAAGGGAGTTGGCTTTGGAAGGTTGGGGAGCAACTGACAACTAAGGTACCTAATTTTTTTACAATAGGGTTCGATGTCCCCCTTTGGCTTTTAGTTATCATAATAGAAGTCCGTATGAAACATGATACACATGATATACCACCGCCTGAGCGATCAATGCCACACCTTGGGTGAGCAGCTCAGCCCTTGCTGACTGAGCAGATAAAGGATGCTCAATGTATATACATACGATAAGGGTCTTTGTATCTGTATGTGTCACGAAGCCTAAAAGTAAGCTTAGTCCATTTGGACCTTAACTACAATAATGAATCCCCCAGCGGCGTAGAAGGCAATATTCCTTGAGGGGGGCAGGGGTCTCCAATGGGAGGGGGCTCTATACTTTGATATAGTCCCTGATGTACCTCCCTTTTTCCGATGACCCCCATCCCTTCCCTCCCTAATTTACAGGCAATATTATGCACCTCCAACCTTCCTTTGATTGTGAATTTCCCTTTGACAATAGCTACAGGGGCGTAGGAAAAGGGGGGCCAGGGGGGCCTGGGCCCCCCCAATTATGAAGGAGGAGGGGCCTGAATATGTCTAGGCCCCCCCCAATATTGGCCAAGAACTCAAACACAAAATGGAAAAGAAGCTCATACCTTGCATCTTAAATTAGATTTATATGGTGATGGGATAGGGAAAGTAGGGATGTGAGCCTAAGTCAGATCCAAGATTCAACAAAAATTACTTTTCTATACAAAGTCTATATATATAACTTTCGACAAGGCAAGGGGGTATGGACGACCAGTCGGCACAATGCTACCACTCAGAATGAAAAAAAAAGAAATTCTATATGTATATGTATATGTATAGACGTCATCGTGCTTCAACCGATAACTCAAGGTGGTCATGATGGGGCCCTGGCTGGGCCCCCCAATGAAGATTTGCTTCCTACGCCTCTGAGCTAGCAGTATATATACATCAGTTGGCTTAAGGTATGATAATAGTAGGCGTGGTAAGATGTCTTTCTATAAGAGGCAGGGCCAGCCATACCTCATCCCCATCTCTCTGTCCGTTGTACAGGCATAGACCTTGTTTTGGAGAATGAGAGAGAGAGAGAGAGAGAGAGAGAGAGAGAGAGAGAGAGAGTGAAAGAGAGATGGGAGGGGGGTCAATACACAACCACCTTCTGATCAATATCGCCGCACCCAGCGATGTCGGCAATCTGTCTGACCGCCATAATCCCAACCCCAAAATCGTAAATCCACTACCCGTCACTCACCGCAGTGTTGTGCAATCTACAACTGGCACCTCACTAGCCATTGGGGGGACACAACAATGGCTAGGGGAAGGGGTGGGGTGGGGTAAAGGAGTGATATGGGGAAATTAGAGGGTGTTAAACACTGATGATGAGCATTGCTGGACTGTGTTTTTGTAATTGGACCTCCCGCTGGGTTTGGAGGACATTGTTTGTTTGGTTTTGGGTGGGGGCTGGGGATTTGGGTGAATTTGGGATAGCAGGGATAGAAGTAAATGCCTCTGAATCCATGTGGGATGGGATAGAAGGATACTGAGGCAGAGGTATAAAATACCTACAATTCCACAGGTAAATCTGAGTGCCAGATAAAAGAACGACAACCAATAAAAGGGTATGGGTTAGAGTGGCAGTGATTTGGGACCTGGTTTTCTATTAGATTTCCAATTTGGACGTTACTTGATTCTTGCTAGATGACACAGGGATCTAGTGTATGGCTAAGCCATACTAGTATAGAAATGACTACCTGACAACGGGGCACTCAGTATGCACAGAGGACCACCATAGAGCGCCGTAGACCAGTGTAGGCCTCCTATGCTCTGCTCTCATACCAGGAGGGTCTTGCCAAAAGAAGACGAGAAAGAACCTTTGTAAATCTTTTCAGAGAGTACTGAGGAAAAACGTGTTTGGCCTAACATGTTTTCATAATGTTGACAAAAAGAATACAGCAAAATGCATCGAAAACTCTTTTTAAGAAGTGAAAAACATGCATGTTTCATCTAAACGATTATCCAAACGATCTTTTAGCAGGACAAAAAGGTGCATGTTTTCTTGTTGGGTTCACTTTTCCTTTTGGCAAGACCCTCCAGGTGCTGTCATCAGGTCTAGCAAACACTACACCCGCCCCAAGAGGCTTCCCAAACCCGCTTCAGCGGGGGGCTACAGCCCTAACACAATCATTGACCTTCCATTGCCTGCAAGCCTACTCTGTCTCTTCTATTTTCACTGTCACCTCTCTGTTTACAAGTCCTATATATTTCCGCTTCTCCCATCCCTCACCAGATACCACCGGAATTGGGTTTCCCTTTATCTAATCTCTCTGGCTCCACAGAGAGAATTCGGGACCGTACAAGATTCATGACTGCTTGGCTATGAGGGAGACATTCTAGAGTCGTTTTGAAAAGACTAAGCAGCTGGCTCTGAGAAATGGATTTCTTTCCTGTCGGTAATAGCCCCACAGTCTTCTGGCACCAAGGAGGAAAAGAGACACCTGCTTCGTTGGTAGGCGATATTGGGGAGGTGGACAGCTACATATATTACGCATCATAGGATCAATCACAGTCCTCTATGGGGGTGATCGAAAATAATTACGACGCCTTAAAGAAACAGCTCAGGTAAAGGCTGTCTATTATCCTAGGCGAGTCAGCAGTCCTTTCGACTTGCACAGTCAATCTAGAGTATACCTTAGAAGCATTTACCTACAGAAGCTCAAGTCAAAATAACTATACTGTCACATCTTAGATATCCTTGCGTTGGCACATAACTCAACATTGACTTTGTGAAACCATTTTTTATATGTCAATAAGAAATTAAAGAAATCAAATTAGGTCAGACCAGAGTTAGAATGATCTAAAATATGATTTTAAAGTATAAGCTACAAGTAGCTCTTATCAAATCAAGTCATACAATCGACAGGAATGAAACCCTATCTAAGTGATAGATACCACATCCATGCTTTATGATAAACGACGATGTCAATATCTTCAAACACATAGAAACCTTCTATACACTGTACATAATATTCAAATATATCACATTTCAGTTCATTGTGTCCTAAGGAATGGGCGGGTAGGCAGGGTGATAGTAGAAAACTCCATGTTTGTGTGCACATGCTGCGCACAGTGCTGCGCCGTATCAGTATCTGGGGCGTTTCTGTAGTAGCGTCTACCATGAGAATGGTGCCGGGCTGACACGCACAGTGTGTAATGTAAAAGCATGGTACAGTTGGCAGCCTGTCACACGAGGGTAGAGACATGAAAACACGGTCTGTGTGCCACCCTGAGAGCTGCTCTACAGTCCTTCAAGGGCCATTTAATGCGCCATGCTATCTAATCTCCATGATGCATGAATGCAACCCTGTTTTGAATCTTACCACTGCTGCATACATGCATCATGCTGACCCTAAGGGGTTGATACAATCCTGAGGGCATGATGCATAAAAGATGCTGCAAAGTAATTCACAGGATTACATAGGTGCCCCATAAAACAAGTGGCAGATCCATATTTTGGAAAAAGAAAATGCTTTTTTAGCAGATTTTGGGGTTCAAAATAGGCAAATAAACACACAGACGGAAAAAAGACAGCGCCATATTTAAATCCACCATAGAAGGACAAATGGATATCAAGTAGTGAGGCATTATGTCACCATGAGCATCCCCTCTGGAGGTTAATTCAAAAGGTCCTGGGATTTCTACCCCTGCGATCTTAGTGTCGGCACATATCATAAGACCTAGCCAGTCTACCCTATCTAATGCAGTGGTTGCAGGCCAGTCAGGCACAGCAAGTCCTAAGATCACTTCACTATTCCTTTTCCAGTGCTAAGATCACTGCAATCTTAGTGAAATAATTACATAGTGGCTTCACCTGAGTACAAGAGCACTCACAGGGAACACTCCTGCTCCCAAGAGTGAATGCCCCTGCTGTATACATATAGAGGGGAGGGAGGATATTTGCTGAGAGTCCTTGAGGGCTCTTCATGCTACTCAGGCATAAAGTGCACTTGAATACTGTGCGAGGTCAACTGCACCCTATACTCTATAAGTGGCTTATATAGGAGGGGGGGGGAACGCTTGTGTAATCACCCTTGTGAGAAGGAGTGTTTCCACTGCTATTCTTTCAGTATGGGCCTCTTGCCCCTGTGCACAGTGTATTCTACTTGGAATAGTGTAAGAGGGCTGAGGCTAAGATCACTGCGATCTTTGTGCTGGCTGTGAAAAGACAGTCTAATCTTAAAATAGCTTAATTGGATAAGGCAGAATAATTCCTAAGATCGCTGAGGTAGCGATCCCAGGACCTTTTGAATTAACCTGCTGGTTAAATAACAGCAAGGCAGGCAGGTGAGACAGGACAAAGATAATGAATGTGTCAGAGCCCTCTTGTTTATGTTATGCAAGAGCACGGCCCTGCTGGAGTGCTCTAAATGCTACCACGTCAGTAGCACAGCAGGATGGCAGGTGCAGCTTTGGGTTTGAATTGGATCTGAAATACTTTGAATCGATCCTCTCCAAATCTTTGAATGTTGCCTCAAAGCATTCCAAGGTTTCTACCAAGTGTTCTCTAAAAGGATGGGTCTTGTTTGTTAGCAGCAGAAACGATTGTACAAATATGTAGATGTGCTCCGCTAGACGTAAATATGGGTGTTATAGTATAGATATAACCACTGCAAATAGGCAGTTTAGATAAAAAATCTTTGTATTCCCTGCTAACACAGAAGCATGTTTGAATGTAAAGCATGTAAAGCAACATCAGTAGAGCACACTATGATTGAAATACAGTCAAAGGAATTTAATGTCGATAGGACATACTATATTACAAAGGCTGATGTTCAGAGGTCAATGCCTCAGTTGTAACTTGTATCAGGTATTCCTTACATTAAGATTAAGACTCACCTTCTCCCGACCTTTATGATAATATGATGCCTTGAAAGGTTAAGAGTAATAGTCAAGTAGACTGCATTTAAGATT
Organism: Acholoe squamosa; assembly: GCA_949317995.1. Classification (NCBI taxonomy): domain Eukaryota; kingdom Metazoa; phylum Annelida; class Polychaeta; order Phyllodocida; family Polynoidae; genus Acholoe; species Acholoe squamosa. Next base: position 11,724,876 of record OX439039.1, read on the forward strand.
GAAGGGAAACAGCTTGATAAGCAAATGCACAAATAAATGTCGTAGACTTCTAAACATTCTGCATCTAATTTCCAGACCTTTCAGAGAGGAAATCCGAGAAAATGATTAAGCATTTTGTCATTCTAGAAAGGCCTCCTACACTGAAGTCCCCACTGACTATTATTTCGCTGACATGATCCTTCTTCCCCTCCACATTGAACAGCACCATCAAACACCTTAGTATGCCAGACATGCTATGCCTGGCCACCTAATTTATGATTTTCCTTTATGTGCGTTCCAGGGGCAAAAGGGTGGGTAGGGAGGAGGAAGGGGCTGTGTGGTAGAGGGTTGGAGGGTATGGCGGCCATTGTTCTTTTTCTCATAAGCACAGACTGGGATGATGGATGCACTGATGGGGCTGGGTTGAGCCTGAACTGCCGCCCAGAGGCCCGACCCCGGGGCATAGTTAACATGCCCTGTCGACGCCATCCAACGCCTCCCCTGTGGGAAGCCCTTGACACCCACCATGGCCCCTACACTCTCCATCGTAGGTCAAGTTTAAGACAACACAGCCCCCAAAGAGAGGGCGACATGCCCTACCATGGTCTGCTATGGAAGGGCACGGCCACAATCAGCTCCCAAGCCTTTACATGGACCAAAGGGCCAAAGACCTGTCTCCTGCATTTTACCACTTCATCACTTTTACCTGGGTGAGGGAATGTGGGCTGGAGACCATGGTCTCTGCACCCCTATTGATACATCATGAATATATCTTTACCCAAGAAGGTTTGCGATTCTGGTGAGTAATTCACATGCACTACTTTGGTGCATCAGGCCAACCTGTCGCTGATAAATGTATCGACCCGTTAGTGTTGGCATGATGCATCAATGCTCTCCTGGGGCATCAATCGCAAGGGCAGGATTAATACACTGAGGGAGACAAAGGTTATACCTTAATTGCCTTTTTAAGTGTATTAGTCCCAAATGAATGAAGGCCCAGAATGAATAAAAGACAGGGAAAGACATCCCTGGCCCCAAATAACCTATGTTTTAAAGATCTTGAATGAAAACGTGTCTTGTATAAGCACAGGGGCAGATGGATACTTAAAAATCACAGGTGCAGCTGCGCTTAAAGCTGCAACAAAATCTCAAATATATGGATCTTCCACTTTCTACATGTCTATCATCACATGTTACAATGTTCTGGTGAAATCTCAATCTATTTCATAAGTTCTAACCATACTAAATTTAAGCATATATATGTGTGAAAATAAAATGCTTCCAGCATTTTATCCAGTCTTGATTGCACCTGCATGGTAGTGCCATCTGAAGCTATACAGGAAAGTTATATTACCTATTGGTGGTTACTTTGTTTTGGATGTGTGGCAGGGGAGCAGGCCAGCCAGTTCTGCCACCTGGATGCTTAGACTATTACCAATTAGCTACCAAAGGGCCAGACTGATGTCCTGTATTGTACATACAATGGGCCAGCTAAAACCAGAATAAACTGCAACCTATTACATAGGGAGGGGTATACAGTTCTCTGAAATATATATCAGAAAAGGCTATACCAGATTTTATACCAGCTTTAATCAGTCAGGTACAGTTGTACTTAAAGCTCTATGCAAGCTCTGAATGGTTAAATTTGAGGTATTTCTCTCAGTGTTGAGTGTTGTAGTACTCCCTGCAGGAAGAACAGAACAAGAACAGCCCACAACCAACTGGTGAGCCGGAAATTGCACTGCGGTAAGAAATGCCCGACTCATTTGGCTCCAGTAAGTGGTCCTGGAAGGGCAGATTCGCCTTTTGATGGAGACCGCCCTGTCAGGATCCTGACACAAAGATAAAGAAATATCTCCAGCATTCCTTAGATGAATAACACTTTCTGCCTTTAAAATCTCCGCTGCTGTGACAGTCCACGTTTTGGAAGCCATCTTCTAAATGGAGACTAAAGGGTGGGGAATGGAAAAAAAGACATGACCACAGTTGGCCTTTCCTATTTCCATGTCAGATGACAACTGGCTTATATCATGCTTTGTGGCATTTTTGCAGCAGACTTAACTGTGAGGGATAAAAAAGGGGGAGAAGCTAGATCTCACAAAGTCTACTTGTACCATATGTTGTCACAATCAGTCTCTAAATGCCATGGTAAGTAAAGGTACTGTTGATTCAGACTGGGCTGGTACCTCGCTCAGCCCATTAAACCTAATTATGGCTTGACGTTGGAGATGTCAGAGCCTCTAGGTCTTCACTGAGGCTTCTGACAAAAGCCTCTTTGCAGGAGTGCCACCTCTTCTCTCCCGGTCCCTCACACGCTGGGTCCCTGTCTGTCTACTGGCGGATCTAAAATACACACACCACTACCCAGCCTATAGAATATGCACTCAACCGGACAGAAAGAAATGGATTCTTTAAAGAATAGATTCTACAAATGAATTCATTCAGAAAAAAAGGCCCAACGCAGAGAGGGCTCAGGAAATGGAACATTTCTATGAATGCCTTGCTTTGAGATGTAGAGATAGAGGTACATGTTATTCCAGACTAGCTCTGGTGTTCATTTTGAATTCTAAAAGCACTAGTATATTCTAGATTCTTCCTTTCAAGTGTATGTTGCAAAATCATACCATATGAATTATAACCATAGCATGGGGTTTGAAATAAAAGTAAATGTGATATAGAAATGACACTCCGTTTGTATACTGTATAGCATATTGTATTCAGGCAAGGTACAGATGATATTATATATAAAAAAATAACCTGCTGTTACGTCCTGAAAGAATACAACATTAGATATGACAGGATCTGCGAAAAGGGACCTTATTTCAGGGGAAATAAGGTCCCTTCTCCCAATAAACAGTATGTTCTATAATATAAGATAGATTGTTGTGTTGCAATACATTGGTTGACATCCCAACGGTGTAATTCCACCGTTTGAGGCTATATAACCTTATCAAACGTTTAAAGCCCAAGGTTCAAAGTACTTCCCTGAGGCGTACATTTGCAGAGTACCTGTAGTTAGAGAATGAAATGCCTTCACCACTGATCCTCATGATAAAAGTGGTTACCTAGAAAGAAGGACGTAGCCAGGAGGGTTCATGGGGGCGTGGGATCAAAGTTTACCCCCAACCCTTGTAAACATGATGCGACAACAAAGTTTTTAACCCTTGCTTTTACTTTTCATTGTAAATGGTCTCAATAGGAAAACCTATCAACACACGAAAAGAAGAAGGGATCTATCTTTTTGTACAATGTTAGTCATTTTAGAAAATAAATTGATAGAAGGAGTTTTGATGATAGCTTGGACTTACATTTTAGACATGACACACTGAAATCTCGTTATAAGGATGACTTTGGGCTAGATGAATTTCCTTCTTGTTAAGAATGTCCATTATTAATAGTTAATAACTAAAGATTATAGATTTGACAGCTGGGACCATGAAAATGAAATAACCATGTGAGGGGTTCCATATAACGAGAATTCACTGTAATATATCAATTTTAAGGCGACATTTGTTACGTTTAATGAACATTCTAGAGAGCTGCCCCAGTTTGTCTAAGGTGGTTAATCAGAGGCCCTTAATAGCATAGCCTCTCTTTCATAGTCTCATGGGCTGGCGGGCCTTCAACCAAATCGGAGCAATTGGGTCTGCCTTAAAGCATGACAGAAACGACTAGGTCATTTTTCATGTAGCCACCATTATCATCAGGAAAGTATTGATTTTCAGATGAGTTTCAGTCAATATAACTTATCTTGAACCGAAGATAGCGTTTCTTTCTCTAACCCACATGCACTACACAGGCTTAAATCATTACAACGAACCATAAGTAGTATAGAAATGAGCCATTGAAGCAGGCGAACCATTAGAGTTGCTAGTAGGCCACTTAAGGAAATCTTTCAATGGTACTATAAAATTGACATTTTATTACTACATCTGAGTCTAGTCATTAAAAGGGCCTCCACTTAATGTTGCAGGCTTATGATTAAATTAGGTCATTAAGGACAATATCAAGGATGATATAATAGAAAATGATGCTAGTGTGGAGATTAGCATTGGCACTGACCATAGCAATATTGGCATAGTGTCGCCAATACCAGCACGATGACCAGTGGATGGACAAGGTGGTAGGTACTCTCCTCCATACCCATAGCAGCCTCCTGGTGCTGACCAGCCCTGGAGTTGTCCACCGCCGTACCTGGAGCAGTAAGGCCCCTACCACCTCCTCCTGTGGCCCGTACGTCCGGCGGCCAGGGTGGGTCGCCGTCCCGGTACAAAGAAGGCGTAGAATCCAGTAGTATTAAGGTCGGCGTGCAGTGCTAACCCCCACTGTATATACTACTCCTGGAGCTGCTATATGATGACAACACCCCTCCTAGACTCCTGCTAGTATCTAGTGATGGGTGGAATAGTAGTGATAGCGGGGTGATAGTGGTAGTAATATCAATGGTCGGTAGTATTATTATAGTAATAATAAAGGCCGTGTGGCTGGATGACTGGGTGGAGGTGCAGAGGCTGCAAGCCACACACTTTCTCTTCCCCTCTCTCTCTCTTTACTCCAGGGCACACAGAGCCCACATGTAACACACACAACCTGCCGTTAACGTGCTCCTCCAGCACCTAACAACAAGGCTCGTGTCACAATCCCCAGCCTCCTGCCACACACATGGAATGGCGGGGGGGGGGGGGTACTGGAGCAATAATACGACAGACCCCTGCTCACTATGAGGTCTCTGTGTATGTAAATAAGCTGTGTGTAAGGTATATATCACTCCTTATCCTCTCCTCCTGTGTTCTAGTGTGTATAAGACAACAGCCACCTCTGTATACTCCTCCCTTAGACCTTGACTCCTCCAGGGAATGTTCCACAAGGAGGGGCGGACGTGGGAAGATTCCGACCGTGGAGGAGATGAAGGTATACTATCTACTACACTGCCTATTCTCTGTATGGAAGCAGTGGGAGGTGGTTGAGTGATTCCTTAGTGGTAAGAAGGGGTCGGTCAGGTTGGCTTGGCACACTCCACCACACAGCTCCTGTAAACCTGTATATAGATAGTGATTATTAGGGACTACTAAGGTATTATTCTATGGCCTATGAGGGTTAATATTCCTCCTGTAGGTACAAAATACAGGTCTATCCACAGTTAACACGGAGCCAGGTAGGTTTGTCTCTCACCAAGGAGTATATCCACGTAACAAGGGTCTCCATCGGTACCACTCACGGCGTCAGATTTAGTAGTAGTAGTCGGCGTCGTAGCAGCGGGTCAGCGGACACGAGGGGAGGAGAGCTGTGACTTGGGCAGAGTCGACAGTGGAAGGGTTACATGGGTGTCGTCATGTCCATTGGCTACAACTGGACATGATGCTGTCCCATCAGCAAGCAGAGGTCGGACATGGGGAGGGGTGGTGCACGCTGGTAGTGGTGGTGGCCCCTGGGGTATTCCCTGGTTGCTCCGGTGGCTCCATGCTTTAGTCCCATTGGGGTAGTCGGTGCTTCACCTTCCTACGCGCCGTGCGTTCTCTGCTCGTAGTGCCCGCCGCGTGTTTCCCGCGTCTGCCGCATGAGGACGCTTCAGTTGCCGCCACTGGCGATGCTGTTGCTGCTGCTGCTGCTGCTACTACTGCTGGATTTCTCCTCTGCTGTTGCTCTGTCTACTACTACTGCATAGAGTAGAGCACATTTCCCATCGTCTCCATCCTTGCCTGCTGCTGCAGCAGGGTTGAACGGAAGCAGCCCCAGCAGCAGCATCTGCAGCAGCCTCCCTCATCACCAACCAGTTCCTCCATCCACCCTCCTCCTGTACTGCTATATTATAACCCTGTAGTACCAGCTGGAGCAATGCTACATGTAGTAGTGTTACTACAAGGGTGGACAGTAGTCTCCTAAGTCACTGTTAACGTGCCAGAGACACAGGATGCTGATGGTATGGCTACCATTCACATGATGGCGATGGCTAGTAGAGGGGTGGTGAGAGAGCCTCCTGCTGGTATTATTACCTTCCCTATACCTTCCTCCAGGGTGTAGGGTAGGCAGAACAGGTAGAGACAGGATGCCTCCTGCACCAGGGTATTGGGTGGTGGTCGGGTTGGTGGGGGGGGGGGGGGTGGGGGTGAGGTGGTGGCTCTTCTAGCGTAGCGTTGCGTAGCATAGCATGGCAAGGGGGCCTTAGGATGACGATGTGGAATAAAAGGGAACTGGTTGGGAAAATACATGTGATGGAATTTTGGATATAAGGGTGTGTTTCTCATATCTTAGCATGTGTTTGGTGCATGCTGTGTTCTCTAGAATTTATATGCAAGTGTAAACATAGGCCTACTCCTCCAGGGTTGTAATGCATACGTGGGAATCACTATTTACATGACTAAGCCAGAACAAGACTGATTATTGCTGGAAGAAACCATCAGCTTTCCAACTGTCCAGAACTTCAGGGCAATTTTCTTGGGTGCAAGGAAACACCCCTAACCCTTAAACTGCATGCCTACCCATACAGATCCTACTATAGGACATGTTATTTTCAAATGTGGATCTTCAACTAGTAGACACAAGATTCTATCATATTGCGTATCACAACTATGCTGCGTTACCCTGGGAATCACTGTCACTGTCTTATTCTAACCTGGGGACCCCTGTCATTGTCTCAAATCATATTTCTTTTAGCGTACGTGTGACTTAAGTAGGACACTGCCTGACAATAATCTACACTGTTAGCAGAGTAACTGGTCCCTCTGACAAATTGCATACATCGAGCAAGCATATCTCATGTAATTTATAACGTCATAATTACCTCATGTACATTTCATTTGGATGAGTTGTGCTAGTAGGGCATGCTGGATACTTACTAGTGGACAATTTTAGATATGGATAATTCTCCAATCTTACTATCATCTGTACAAGCCTTTGCTTTGCTTTCTCTGCCATCCCTAAATGGCCCCGAGAATTTATTTCCGGGAAGGTGAAAAGATGGACATTGTTAGGGAAAAGGCTTTATAACACCTAGCTTGTACCCTACCCTTTACCATAGGGTGAAATGTTATGTATACCTAGATGTACCTTACGCTATAGGGTAAAGATGTAACAGTGTGTACATAAGTATACCTAGATGTACCTTACGCTATAGGGTAAAGATGTAACAGTGTGTACATAAGTATACCTAGATGTACCTTACGCTATAGGGTAAAGGTGTTACAGTGTGTACATAAGTATACCTAGTTGTACCTTACGCTATAGGGTACAGATGTTACAGTGTGTACATAAGTATACCTAGGTGTACCTTACACTATAGGGTAAAGATGTAACAGTGTGTACATAAGTATACCTAGGTGTACCTTACACTATAAGGTACAGATGTTACAGTGTGTACATAAGTACACCTAGTTGTACCTTACACTATAGGGTAAAGATGTTACAGTGTGTACATAAGTATACCTAAATGTACCTTACGCTATAGGGTAAAGATGTAACAGTGTGTACATAAGTATACCTAGTTGTAACTTACACTATAGGGTAAAGATGTAACAGTGTGTACATAAGTACACCTAGTTGTACCTTACACTATAGGGTAAAGATGTTACAGTGTGTACATAGGTATACCTAGTTGTACCTTACGCTATAGGGTAAAGATGTTACAGCGTGTACATAAGTATACCTAGTTGTAACTTACACTATAGGGTAAAGATGTTACAGTGTGTACATAAGTATACATAGGTGTACCTTACACTATAGGGTAAAGATGTAACAGTGTGTACATAAGTATACCTAGTTGTACCTTACGCTATAGGGTACAGATGTTACAGTGTGTACATAAGTATACCTCGTTGTACCTTACGCTATAGGGTACAGATGTTACAGTGTGTACATAAGTATACCTAGGTGTACCTTACACTATAGGGTAAAGATGTTACAGTCTGTACATAAGTATACCTAGGTGTACCTTACGCTATAGGGTACAGATGTTACAGTGTGTACATAAGTATACCTAGGTGTACCTTACACTATAGGGTAAAGATGTTACAGTGTGTACATAAGTATACCTAGTTGTACCTTACACTATAGGGTAAAGATGTTACAGTGTGTACATAAGTATACCTAGGTGTACCTTACACTATAGGGTAAAGATGTTACAGCGTGTACATAAGTATACCTAGGTGTACCTTACACTAAAGGGTAAAGATGTTACAGTGTGTACATAAGTATACCTAGGTGTACCTTACACTATAGGGTAAAGATGTTACAGCGTGTACATAAGTATACCTAGTTGTACCTTACACTATAGGGTAAAGATGTTACAGCGTGTACATAAGTATACCTAGGTGTACCTTACACTATAGGGTAAAGATGTTACAGTGTGTACATAGGTATACCTAGTTGTACCTTACACTATAGGGTAAAGATGTTACAGTGTGTACATAGGTATACCTAGGTGTACCTTACACTATAGGGTAAAGATGTTACAGTCTGTACATAAGTATACCTAGGTGTACCTTACGATATAGGGTACAGATGTTACAGTGTGTACCTAGGTATACCCTTCCCATCTTCCACATGCTGTACATATCGTGGACCTGCATGCTGCCCTACCTCCTCCAGGGCGGGCGGGAGTCTCAGGTGGTCCAGTGCGGCGCCAATATTTCATTACCCGTGCTACCTCTATCAATCCATCTATTTCGAAGGCAGCGGTATTTCCTGATTCGGCCTCGGAATTAAGAGGGGGGTATGCCCGAGCTCCACTAGGCGGCATGGTGCGGCAGCGTCACAGGCGGCACAGTTTTGTGGTACCCTTTCTGCCTGTCATTGTAGGAACGCGGCGTTCCGCGTGAATGTGACCTTGAGGCGAAACACTGCGTTCCTTTACTGGCAAACAGAAAGGATACCCCAAACCTGTGCCAGTTGTGACGTTGCCGCCCCATGCCACCTAGTGAAGCTTGGGCTGAAGAGGTCAAAGGAGAGGGGCGGGTTTCGAGAAGTGAGGCGGGAGGGTAGTGACTGTGTGGCTTTCCAATCAGTGCGGCTACAGCATGTATAAGCTGCAGCCACTTATAAGCCACACCCTGACTTTAGGAGAATGATATAAGCCACAACTGAGGCCTAAGAGGTTTCCCAACCCTTACTCTATGTATAGGCTATATGTAAAATCTCGTCCTCAAGCCACACCCAGGGTCTGAAATGGTCTGCAGACGCGGCTTATACGTAGGGTTTTACGGTCGGATTCATGCAGGCCCAGGCCGCTCAAATCCTGCACGGTTATAGTTTGGGTGAGGAGAAGCATGGTGTTAAGTGGGATTATCTCTGGTGATTAACTGATGAGAAACGAGACAACTGTCAGTAATCTGTGACTGTCCTTCTGCAGTCTCATCCCACCTCTAAGGTCCTGTCTGAAACCCTTTAAGGGCCGCTGATACATTATTGCATCCTGCTAATTGGTTGGTTTGATGCAGCTATGAAGTGCTGGTGAATCTGCTTGCCAGCACTTCATTGCTCCATCATACCAACCCCCGGGGGTTTACCAATCCCATAATGTCATCGAGTTACTCGCCAGGGCTGCATTCATGCATCATAAAACAAATTGAAATATAAAAAGAAATTAAACCCTCCATCGATGCATGAATGAAGCCCTGGCGAGTAACTCACCAGTACTGCATTCATATATCATGACAACCAATGAGCCTGTAAAGGTTTACACCCTCCATGTCCGCTGTCCGCATCACCCATCTATTGTTCATGTCACACCTCTCCCTTCCACTCATACACTCTTCATCCATCCTCATTTCACAGACATGCCCCTCTATACTCCTACCCCCACCCCCTGCTCCCAACCCTCCTCACTCATGACACACAGGGGTGGTTGGGTGGACACGGTTGAGGGAGCAGCTCCCCGTGCTCCTCACCATAGCCTTACAGTTAGGACGACATGGCATAGAGCAACTCCAACTGGAGTTAGCCATTTAAGTATCCAATGTAAGGAAAATTGTGAGAATAATGCCACATTTCCCAAGGAATTTGGGACAAGGCTTTCACTGTAATTTTCACAGCAGCTGCATGACGTCACTAGTGACATCACAAGCAAACCGAAAACATAATGGAGTTGCACTGTCGCTACGCTCCCGGCCGCTTACGCGGCTTCCAACTCAAAAAAAAAAAAAAAAACTGCTTCTCTGTAACACAAACAAAATAATTCACTATAGAATTTATATGTCCAGTATATTCTACAGTTCTTTATTAGAGTACAACATGCAGTATCATGGTATATATGCTCCTCTGTTTCACGATGCACTACTGCAGTACTGTATAGCGCATTCACCAACACTGCATTGGAGTATCATAGCGATCCTTACAGATTACATCACTGTACTACTCATGATGCTACTTGACATAAGTACATTGGTGCATCATGTTGCCCCTTCAATGTTTTATCAAACCTACGCAACTGGCAAAATGCATGAATGCAACTGTGGTGAGTTACCCTCTAGAGCTGCATCCACGCATCATGACAGAAAAAGAAACATCATGTAAGAAAGCACAGTCCATCCCCTAAAGTGTCAGCAGGGCAGCCTCTACGTAAACAAGCTTCAGACTGCAGGGCCTTTCATCAAAACAATTGCCCCCTACGGACCCAGGTCCATTCTGGGTAACATGACACTGGGTCCTGGCTCTCTGCACTCCACTGACACTGGGGTGAGCAAAGAGTCCGCACCCTACCATCGTCTGCAAAAACACTTGAAAAAAGGGAAGGAAAGGAAGGAAAAAGGGAAAGGAATGAAGGGGAAATAGTTTTCTAAAAGCCAAACTCAACTATAGGTCAGCATGTGGTAAAATGGTGTTTAGGGGGGAAATATAAGATGCAATAAAAGCCAATCTTATATCCATCACTACATGTATCTCACCTTCCACGTCTCACTTTAAAGTAATGTGACCTTTTCAGTAGAACTGAGTAAGAAAAGGAAGTCTAGATAGTGTTAGGGTTATTGAGTCAGAGAACGAAGGGAAAAGCTAGTAGGCCTATAAGAGTTACTGTGTTAGCACCAATGTGAAACACAGTTAGGAACAACAAGTCACTATGGATAATAACTGTAAGTATGAGATCAATTACCATGAGGCTGTTGAGAATGTGAAATGACAAATGTTTGGGGTATGCAGTAACAGTGCCCAGTGCTTCAACCTGTGTAAAGTGTCCATCATGAACAACCTTATGAGGTCATTTCCTACAACTACACACATCCACTACGATTTGACAGTCTCAAGATTGGGTGAGTGATCATGGACAATGGCAGCTCTGTGCAATTAGCACTTGTAAATGCAGTATTTTCAAGATCAGTGCGATTTAGAGATCAGTCATAGTATTTTCAGAAAACATCTCCTGCACATGACATGAGTTGAAAGGATGCGAAGATATATTGATGAATGGACTTGTTGACATGAATCTTTCCAAATTTGGATATTGCCAAATAGTGTTAAGGGGATAAAGGGACAAGCAAAAGAAAGAAACAATGGGGAACGCGAAAGACACACCATCAAAGGATTCGAGGGAATATCTTAAATTAGAGCCAAACACCACTTAATGTAGACAGAAGAATACAGACAGGTAGAAAAGTAAGAATTCCTGCAGACAAAGGTACAAACACCACACCAGTGGGAGTGATGGGTGGCCCACAGGGGGCTGTGACATCATTTTGCTGAGGTGTGACGGAAGGGTGTGGGCAGCTGGGGACTTGATTGGTGCAGACCCACGAGGTGTGAGTGGCGCCCCCTCCCGGGGGATTACGACAGTACTGGAGGAGGCACCACCCAAATGAGGCAACGTGCTGCTAACTTATTTGACCCAGGCTGCAGTCGCTCCTTACCCTACGTTACCATTTCCAGCTCATAACAACCACGCCCTGCTTTCTGCAATGTACGGAAGCCGAGGAGGGCCACACCTTGAAAAAATTCAACTGGAACTTTTTTATCTCCAATATGGAAAATTTCACCTGTCAACTGTCAAAGTAGAAAAAAATATCTGCTGTCAACAGGATATTTTCCACTGTCAACTGTCAAGTTGACAGTTGATGGCAGATTTTATTCTAAGTTAACAGTTGACAGTGGAAAAATCATGTTTTCTTATCTGGTGTCAACATTATTTCTTCACTGCTAACTGTCAAGTTGACAGGTGACGCCAGTTTTTTTTTTCTAACTTGACAGTTGACAGGGGAAATATCATATTGACAGCAATTTTTTTCTCTACTTTGACAGTTGACAGGGGAAATTATCATGTTTGACAGTAGTTTTTTTTATGTTCCATTTTATGTTGTTTCCATATTGGAGATGAAAAAAAGTTAAAGTTAACTGGGGAAATTATCATGTTTGACAGCAATATTTTTTTAAACTTCATGTTGTTTTTTAAGTGCATCTTTTTTGTGTGTGGCCCTTCACGGCTTCCATAGCAATGATGAATGTGAACGTCCCCAATTATCCCCATTATCGCTCATAGAGAGATGATTATAATTACGTACACAGCAAGTCGTAAAATAGTGCACGCTCATTACTGAGATTTTTTGGGGTTTCTGTATCCTTTTATACACTTTCAAATATCATTTGCACTGCCTTTATCAGTTGAATAATCTATGAGCACTTTGGGAATAAATCAACATTTTATGATGAAACATTTTGAGATGAAACAATAGCTTTGAGGAAGCATTGACAATGGAAGAACTAGATGCCTTGAATAGAATGCACAGTATTTTCTGCACTTGAAAAGCACATGATGGCGTAACCACATTCTGAATTATCAACTAACATAATTTCAAAAGATTTTAGCACACCCTGTTAGAAAAAAAAACTACTAGAAAAAGTATTAATCTGGAAACAGCCCCCTTTTTTATTAACATCACAAGTACCTGGGCACTTAAACCCACTTAGTGAGTTCGTGTCCTTACTTTGCTTAGTAGTTGCTGTGGTTAGATTTGCAGTAGACAGATAGGGAAATACAGGACTACTGAGCAGAATCCACAACTGCTACATTAGGCTGTTTTATCTCCACTGTAGGAATGACATTAGCAATAAAGCTGGCATAATTAGCACTCTGTGGGAGTGGCCAGGGTGGACAGGATTCACTTAGAGGTGAGGAGAAGAGGTATAGTGGTCCTCCAGTAACTGTGTTACCTGTAGAGGTTTTACTGTTCTACCTTACTGGGCAGGGCCTATTGAAGTTCTCCCCCTTCCTCCATGGTCCCAATTTAAACTCTCCAAGGGTCGCATCATCTCCATTGGTTGTCCTGATGCATGAATGCAGCCCTGGTGAGTAACTCAACAGGGCTGCTTTCATACATCATACCAACCCTACCCGGTTGATGAACTCCCAGCGGGTCGGCATGAAGTGAAGCACTGGTGAGCAGAATCGCCAGCACTTCATTGGTGCATCATGCCGACTATGATACACTCCTCCATCAGCAGCCCTTATAGTGTTAACTCTTCAAGGGCTAAGTGTTGCTTCTAGATTGCGGTTTTCCTTTCATTCTTGTAGATAACGAACTATTCTTAATACCCATTGCAACTCTACACTGGCACACTGGGCCGTTTTGAATAATTATGACAACGTCACAGGCAACGTGTGAGGTCACAACAACATCTGCCATTGTCGTGGGGTAATTATCACAATGCTTTTGTGCCCTTTACATGAAGGAAAAGTGGGAGTTATGGCCAAACTATGGTGTATTTCACACTTATTTTAGGAAAGGTAAAAAGAAAGGGATTGATTTCTCGATTCATCTGCGATATTTTGCCAAACAAGAGACAGAGGATTTGTCCTCCCGGACGGCGTCGGCAATGTTATCTTTCCCCCACATTATTGGCGGCATGACAGCTCACCCTACATTTCCGTCAATATCTCGTCTCAAAGAATAAGGTTCCTGATGTAAATGTAGTACAAGGAAATAAAACTCCAGTGTTTGTGCTTCATACCAAACTGTTTTTAGTGTATCACACAGCTGATTATGATAATTCTCTTGTTATCTTAAATAACCTTTTATGGCCTGCAAGATCTCTTTAAATCAGTCATTACATCCGCCATGTAAAATCGTATTTCCTTGAAAATTGAAAACAAACTTTTGCCTTTACAGACACATGGTTAGCATGTTGCATGGATGCAACACTGGCTAGCTGTCTCTAATGTATCCTGGCCACCAAAGGGCATGATGCATCAATGCACCGTGCAGCCATTAAGGGTCTAAATCTACCATTAGCCTGGTACACCTCTAGCCAGGCACCACGTGTAGACCGACCCTGCCTCTTTCATCCAGTTGTAGGCTTTCCTCACACACCTTTTTGAATCCTTACACACCCTTTTACGATGCCAAAGAGCTTTTTAGAAGCGACCTATACAGTTATGTAGTTGGTAATTCAACCAACCAATGCTAATATCCATGCACCCGATATGCAAGTACCTGCTATACCCAATTAATGATTATGTCGATTTATTTATCTCATACTAGGATCACTCACACTATCATGTAGACAAGGCCACCCACTGTCACTATATATATATATATATATATATATATATATATATATATATATATATATATATATATATATACAGCGTCCTAAATACCCACCCAGCCCTGCGTGCTGGTACCTTGCATGATTCTCTGTAGTGCAAGTTTTCTAGACTGTCATCAGCACAGGGAAAGAGGGAGTAATCCTCTGGTCTGGATCCGATTGGGTGCCACTGGATTCTCCACTAATTATTTCTGTCTCCAGCAGGGGAGACTGTGTTCTTGTAGTACAGAGATCGTTACCTAGATGACAGACCAAGTCTGCATGTTTCAGGGCTTGTGATAAGACTTATATTCCTATCTGTCATTATCTAGATATGGTATCTGCTATTTGTAATGTTACTATGTGAATATGATTGATAAACGCGCCATGGTACCAACTCCCAAACGCCCCATTGTAAGAGAAATCTATTACAAAGTATATGACATAGTCAAGGATTTCAAAGGTATGCATGGTATATACCTGAACTCAAGGTGTTTTCATCTGCCGTATACTGGTATGCACTGAGGGTTTCAACTCGATATTCCATAAATGTGATTACTAGCTATGCAACGTCAAGATTAAAGTGAGAAGGAGAGTTCAAGATTCAACTTGTAATATTTCAGAGGTTAAATTGCAATTTATGATAAGGTTCTAAGCCTTAGGCTATTATAGATTCATCGTTGTTTATAAACTGTCAAATCAAACATCTTTTTAAGACTTTATATGTAAGATCTGCCACTTGAATTTTAAAAATGTATTAGGAGAACATCATGACATTATTGCTTATACCAAGTCTTGTTGTATGTTGTAGTATAATGCAATTGCATATATCATCAATTGTCTTGCTACCAGATCTAGTTACCTATGTTAATCCAATTGTGTGAATACCTCTTTTTCCCACCCTGTGAAAATGCCCTGATGTGACCAGCCACTGGGGAAGCTAAGTTATGCATTGGCCTACGTGTTCATAGGCTGTGGGTAAGTGGATTATACCAGTGGAGGCGGGGGGTCGTGACCACAATGGCAAGCCTCCGTCCACTTCAGCGTTATTTTCTGAACAAACACTGCTTCTGGTGCAGGCAGAGGGCCGAGACCAGGCCGTATTTTCACACACCCGTCCACAATAACAGACAAGGGCTGTTGTTTGGACACTGGAACATTTGCACTAGTGTACAGGCATAATGAAGACTTGAAGAAGGTGGTCTGGAGGGCATTTCGTAATGTACTACGAGCGCCACAGTTCTAGTCGTAATGGGAACCCTCAGTCTCTTGCAAAAATGGCCCTGCATCTAGGGATCACTTTAGGCCCTACATCTAGGGGTCAGTAATGATTGCACTGATACAACTGCCCTAGCAAACTATATGTACTTACAACATACTCGAGCGATCGTGCAGAGCAGTGGTAGGGCATAATTAGCAATCACCCTTTCTGCATTTGAGGTTTTTGAAATTATGGTGGCTGTGTGCAGTCATGGTTGCTTACGAAAAACCCTGCTAGGTGCTATTTCTTATCCTACTACGACTGCACCCTTCAAGACATACCAAAATTGCTATAACAATACAACACTTTGCAGCCGTACTGCCATATGTGATCTTAGTGCCTTAGGAAATGGCCTCTGGTGTCACCGGCTTGTATAAAACTTTAATTAACATTCAGCGGCATTACATCAGTGTCACACAGCCACATGTCTTTGTGTCGCCTATATATAGAATGAGTTAATATGCTTTGTTTCACTTTCTTTTTCTGTTTGTCCATGGTTCGTTTATTTTCTATCGTGTCTTTTTGGGAGAGTTCACTGCACCCTACTGGTCATATTATGTTCTGCTCTCCATTCGTCTTTTAGACATGTGGTGAGGAGATATAACCTGATAACTAGTTCGTATGGCGGAGCTGCGGCAAAAAGGCAAGAATGACAACCACACCAGCTCAGCTCCAGGACGTCTGTCCTAGCCGGTGGTTTGTTGACTGTGGTTTGGAGAAATTCAAAAACAATGGCATTTTAACCTCTACTTCCTGAAAGCTAGATGGGCCAAATTCCTGATTATAGTACTCTGGTCAGAACCGTTGACTTGTCCATTGTGCAATTGGGAAACAATGTTCTGAATATAACACATATGGAACCGAATGCTATCCTGGTAAATGTGGCATGCTAAATCGGACAATGGATCGAGCCACAAGACATTTCGCAGCTATGCTACTCTATTGAGAAACCATCAAATGGTGAGCACTAACCATAAATGTATCTACCAATCAATATTGTTAGCCATAATACCTCAAATATCTCATTATCTATTTAGTGAGTTTCTTCAGATTCTAGTTTTCCAACAGTTAACCAAAAAGTGAAATCCGGTTTTCTCACCATCCTCTCCTAATATACTCTCTCATACCAACTTTTTCAGCTATAGATATCAACTTAGAGCCTAAAGGTCAAGGCATGGTACAAGTGAAGGGGGGTGGCCCAGCCCTGGAGGGGCATTGTTGTTCTGGCAGGGATGCCGTGGAGGCTCTGGCCGGGAGCTACCCAGATAGGCTGACTGCACAGACAGGCTGGCCATCAGCCAAACTGTTCACATGACACCTTGACACTCCCACACCAGCCCTCCTCCAGAAATACTTGATATCTGCCCGGAACAGATTTGAGCTGCTGCTCAGCCCTTTGAGGGCCAAGTCATGTTCAGGTTTGAAAAGGTTTGATAGCATCTTACACGGTGGTGTTTTCCTTCAGCAATTCAGGGGTAGCGTACCCTTGCTAATGCATTGATGCACCATGCTAATTCAGGAGTGCTTCATGCCCCTAGGTCAGCTTGATGCACCAATAAGGTGTTGGCGAGCAAACTCACCAGACCTTCATCGGAGCATCATGCTGGCCCTTCAGGAATGTATCAACCCAGTAGGGTCGGCATGATGCATGAATGCCGCCCCAATGAGTAACTTGCCAGTACTAGAAATTCATGTATGATGCTGTACCTGATACCCGCCAAGAGGTTCAGCATGATGCCCCGATGAAGTGCTGGCGAGCCAACACTTCATTAGTACATCTTGCCGACCCATGGACATGATACACTCCTGCATCACTTAAAGGTTTCACCCCCTGCCTGTCGTCAGATAACCGTCTGGGGGCTAGGATCCCCTCCTGCTGGTTTCCTCTGGATGTGATAACAGTTTTATTGGCAAGATGATAACCATAATAAAGTAAACTGAAACATCACCTGCTGCAGGAGCAGACAGAAAAAGAAATTGTATCAATGCTTTATTTATCAAAGTTTTAAATTGATTGCCAAAAAGAAAATGATCGTGCAAGGTATAAACGCCAAACACCTGCATCTCTTGTACAACTACTATCTGTGTAAAGAGCCACTGCATTGGGAGGTTGGCCTTCCAACCGCTATCTTTGTAAAGATAATGCTATCTGTATCAAATTCAGTGTGTCAAACAGCTGATATCAGTATCAAAGACATATCAGATTCCCCCATACTCTTAGCGTATCAACATTGGTTATGTGAGTTAACATGTTGATGGAAATGTTTCTACAGATAGCATTCATTTACACAGAGAGTGGTTGGATGGGTACTAAAGATAGTGTACATTTTTACACAGATATAGTGGTTGGATGGTTAGCCTCTAGGTGTAGTACTTCAGAAAGCGGTCATTTACACAGATAGTGGTTGTGCACCTCTTTTACATGTTGTTTAATCGCTTGTGTATTGGCTTACAAACTCAAGTTCACTGGACGGAATGTCTAGGGTGAAATGACAAGATTATTAAATGATATTGAATAGGAGGTTTGCAATATCAAATCATAGTTTCCCCTATCCCTTACTACCTGCAATCGGTTATACATATTTAATGATCGGACCTCATTGTCTGGACTCATTGAAAGCCTGATATTGCCAAAGTCATCCCATTGCCCACCATCTATGCTTTACATGAACTTAGGGAGTGGTAATCTTTTAAGAAGGGGGGAGGGGGGTTTCCGCTTTGAGGGGTCTGAGATTTTTCGTGTCCCACTCATACCCATAATTTATATTCCCATCTGTAGTTTATATGGAGGCTTAAGGTATAGTGCACAAGTTAAGGCTGATTCAATGGCATTTCTATACGTCTGGCTATACGATATCAAGCTTGCAATGCTACAGGGTAAAGGTAAATAAATGATACTTGAGATGAGATGGGGCGTAGAGTATATATTATCCCATGAATTATTTACAAGAGTTAATGTCATGGCAGATACGACCGTTACTATAGAACAGTACTGGACGTGTTGTATTCAATGGGGGGCATGGAATACAATGTGGCCGTATTCAAGAGGTATCCACCATCTTGGATTTTGAACAGAGCTGAGCCATTTTTCTTTATTTTAAAGCAATTTAACCCTGTAGGCCATGACATAAATGCAAATGTCCATGACCAGGGAACATGTTTGCATCGTATTCACCTCAGTGATGCCTGTCCGTATCCAACTCCGGGATGTCATTGAATACGGACAACCTCACCTCAGTGAATACGATGCAAATTTATTCCCTGGTCATGGACATTCGCTTATTTATGCAATCCTACTTTGTCTAGACTAGACCTACACATAGATTCAGGAGTTGGCAACTGCACCATTTTCAATATTCTGTTGTCTAAAATGTACTTTTTTTCTTTTAGCCAGATAAAGTAGCCCTTTGAAAGCTAATGAAACTGCATCGATCCCTAGGCATGAGAGAGAGAGACCTCACATCATCAGAAACAAAAGTGGGTAGGAGTCTATATGGTCTGGAAGGGCCTAAGTGGTTGGTACCAAAAGGGGTGGACTGATGGTACGGCCGGGGGGGGTGGCACATTGGTTAGGCACGCAGAGGAGCTGGTTGATTCAGGGGGAGCCTGCAAACACTTATATGCAATTATTAATGATTTTTTTTTATGTACCCCTTCTAGTAAAATAATATTCCCGTCTTTATTTATCTGTAATTTAATTCTCATTTCATCTGTACCAGTACACCTTTTCAGTCTCCAGGTCAGTCACATTCGCAGAACTAATAACTTCTTATTCAGGCCTTGAATAAGAATGAAATTCCAATTGTAGAAGAAATCCTACGCATTCCTCCTCCATGGAATAACTCACTATTGTAATTGAAAAGGTAAAAAGAATAGAAGAAAATTAGAAGGAAAAAAACACTTCATTCTTATACAAGTATACCTCATCCAATCCCAGGCAATAGACAATTTCTAATCTCGTTCACTATCTGGCCGATGTCACAGTCACCTACAGCTCCATAACTCCCCTATACCCCAAGGAGGACACTTCTCAACATGGCATGATTAACCTCAGACACTACGATTTACAAAACCTCAAAATTAGAGTGGGTGATCATTAGCCATTGCGACTGATCTGTACGATCAGCACTTAATGTAATAACTACATAGGGTTTTGTAGGGCAGTCGTAGCAGTGCAATTATCAATAGCCACTAAGTACAGGGCTACAGTCATACTATGATTTGAAAGGGTCTAGTCGTACCATGTGGAGAAATGCCTTCCAGACCCCTCCAACCCCAGCCTGGTCCATACAGCACCAGTTACGCCCTTCAGCATAACCAATACAGATCCAAACCATTAGACCAGATTGTGTCAGGTCGCCAGGGTCCTGTTTGGCTACCAGAGCACAATGGTCCTTGATAGACCCCAGACACAGCATATTAGGGGAACACATTCACCATTACACTGCCACCCATACACCCATGCCGCAAGAAAGGGTGCCATTCAAATATATATGTTGTTGATAAAGTGTTTTGACTTTTCTGAGGTTAACCTGGGGAGAATGCAAATATTCACTGGCAGTTCTGCGATATACTATGCATTAATTGGAAGATGACTGTCTTGTGAATCTCTTGAGGTAAGTTACTTGCAATTGCAGACACTACAAGCAAAGTAGTCAGCATTCAACTGTTGCGAATCCAAACAAACCTTTACTCATGGAAAGATTAACCCTTTCTTGTTGCTTGGGTCTATAGGACCACAATAATGGTGCTATAGCAACCACCAGCACCACCCTTAACTTTCAAAGCATATCCTTCTGCCTAAATAAGGCCAACTCTGCTTAATAAGTGAGCTGCATTTTCTCTTCCCGTACAGGTGCATAGCAGATGGGTCGAGGTTGCATTGTAAAATCACATAAAAAGCTATAATACATGAAAACAGAACTGATTTAATCTTGATTCAAACTATGCAAAGAGGAGGGGGGATCAAATATAGAGAGTATCCTATGTCTTGAGGGGCTGAGATACCTTCCATCTGAAAGCAAAGCCTCTATCATATCCGCATCGCATTACCCAGCCCTGGGCAATTTCAACTGTGGCCTTGGTGGCAATTGTAACCTTATTTTAGTGATGCTATCATTATTACATGGAGCAGACTTCATTTGCCAGACTTTAAACCCATTGACATTCAGAATTTAAGTCACACACGAGTCATGCATTTCCTTTTTTTGAAAGTATCATCAAGGTATTGAATGCCACACAGATATCAGTTTTCATCAATTCATCGTTTCGTTCTCAAAAAGGAAGGGGGCCACACTAACTAAGAAATATGACTGTTGTCTCTACCAGGAATCCATATAAAACTGAACAATGAACCATCGTAATATTGCATTGGAGTGAACCAGTGTACTTTCTACAATAAAGCAGTACACTGCACACTGTGGTACAAGGGATCTGCATGCAAATAGTGATGCATCTCTGACAACTTTGGGACAAGGATTTCACTGTTATTTGGACGACATTCTTCTACAGTGTATTTGATTGCAACGAGTCTTTACCCCCAGCCGTTATTCATGACTGACTTAGATTATAGTGAATGCCCGAGTACCCTTATTCAAGAAGTGCACTTATTCAAATACCCGGCGCTTATACAGAACAATATGGTAAGGTATTGAAATAGCAGCCCCACCAATTTATCATCTAGGTCTGGAATACGGAGTGTAGACTTAATATTGCTGACTCTCCAATAATTAACAAAAACAAAAATCTGAAAAGTACAAGAAAAAGCAGCGACAACAATCGAGCTTCCAATGTTTCCCAAGGAAAACTGATAGAAGTGTATGGATGTTGTACGTGGCAAAGATGGTGTTGTATCGTTCTATATAGAGCAGGAAACCCTGACCACGAACACGGAGATAATATATTATAAGAGAGCAGCTTCTCCTTGATCTGCACAGAAGCAGCTCCTCATCCTCCACCCCACAGCTCCTGAGCTGCTCGTGTAGGGGTGATGCTATATCTGGAGGCTCTTACCGGACGGGCCACGACCGCCATGGCAGTCAGTTGACCTCTGACCCTGGCCGGTAGCCGGGCTAGCTGCTGGCTCCTCCCATGGGCAATGAAATACTGGCGGGCCTTTCTAATGGCCGACCTCGTCCGTCCGGCACTACAACTAGCCCTGCTGGTAGAGCAGGTTCCGAGCCCCTACCACCCCTACCCGCTCAGACGACCACCAATAAACGCTTACTGCCACTGCTAGTCCTATTAGGGGCGCCTTGCGCATTAATACATAGTTCCAATTGGTCATCACATTGCATGAACGAAGTCCTGGCGAGTAACTCTCCAATGTCACGAAAAAAAGCATCAACAACCTAGTGGACCACGCAGTGCATGTGGGTAAACTCCCCAGCACTGCATTTGTGCATCATGACGGCCAAGGGAAAAAAAGCTGAAGGCATCATGCACATTGATGCATGAATGTAGCCCTGGCGAATGAATTGTATCGTCATCATGGAGTAAGAGCGAGAAAAAACCACCAGCACTACATTGGCGCATCATGCCGATCAAGGAACATGCTCCTTGAGGTATCACATAGCAGCAGTACTTGTAGCCACCAAAGGACTTCCACCAGAGTAACTCTCCAGCAATATATTGGCACATCATGACACCCAAGAAACATGAACCCGGAGGGTCTTGCCAAAAAGGAAACGTGAACCAACAAATTCAAGCTGCATATTTTTGTACAGCTTAATAAATTCACAATGAACCTATTTAGGTAAACTGCACGCTGCTTACAACTCAAAAAGTGTTTTTCCATGTATTTTGCTGTAAAATATAATCTTGTCAATACTGTGAAAATGGAGATACGCCGTGCACATTTTCATCAGTACTCTGTGAACAAACTTACAGAGGTTCTTCATTGTTATCATTTGGCAAGACCCTCCTGGGTGCATTTCACTGCCCCTAAAGATCCATCCATTGCTAGCCTTCACCACAACACCAGTAGGATGGCAGAGAACGTACGGCGCTGGAGGTAATCAGCACCGACCATTTCTTATTTATGAAACAGCACTATTGATGTGCGTTTGGGAGCTGACCGGGTGTGAAGGTGTGTAACGCTGGGGGTTGGGGTGGGGTGGAAGTAGGGGGAAGGGGTAGTGGTATGAAGATTGGGAGGGTAGAAAGGGGTTGAAGGGGTATGGGGCTAGGAGGGGATATGAGGGGTTAGGGGTAGGGGATGGAGAGGTAGGGGTAGGATGGGGGTATTGAGGGGTTAGAGGTAGGAGAGGTTGTAGGGGATATGAGGAGAGGGGTTGGAATGGAAGGGATGGGGATATGAGAGGTTAAAGGGAATATTAGAATTGGTGGGGTGGGAGGGGGTAGGGATTGGAGAGGCAGGGGTAAGATGGGTGGGAGGGGATACGAGAGGGGTGGGATGGCAGGGACAGGGAGGGAATATGGGGGCTGGAAGAGAATATGAGGGTTGTTGGGGAGGGGGGTATGGAGGCGTTAGGGGTAGGAGGTGCGGGAGGAGATATGAGGGGGAGGGGTGAAGGTAGCAGGAGTAGAAGAGGGTTTGAAAGAGGGGCGGGTGGTAGGTATGGAGGGGTGGGGGATAGCCTGAGAGGATATGAGTGAAGGGGGGCAGAGGTGAACACCTTTAACACCTGACTCAGGTACTACAGTTGTGGAGGGGGAGTCTGGGACCATGGAGATAGATGGATTTACCTCTTGTGTCCTGATGCTACTACTGCTTGCTGGGGCCCAATAAGGGCTACAAAATGTTTAAATACACTCTGATCATTGAGGCATGGATGCTGCCGTTTGAGCACACTACTTGCTATGGTGGCCAAAAGTACAGTGCTAGCTGCTCACCGGCCCTCCAGCAATGCATCGATGTATCGTGACCATAAACAGACTAGAACACGGGCCTTTTGATTTACAAACCATCATTGTACGTAGCTTTCTGGATAGATCTATAAGAGCAGGTATATGGTATCGTTTTTGTTTCTACCAAAGACAAGGGTCTCAGCATAGGCTTGTTATTTATATTTCACTTTATTTTCCATTTAATTTGTTGTTTTCTCTATTTCTCTCTTTCTGCTTTCTCTAGCTAAATTGTGGTTTATTTTCTTTCAGATGATTCATGTGTCTGTATAAGTGTGACCTACTGCCTCTGGAGATCTAGACATCCAGATACTGACCCAACGAGATACAAAGTATGAGTCATAAAATGTGTGTACATCTATCACTTAGTAGGGCCAGTCAATCCCACCCCAAGAAAAAGGGAGAAGCAAGAAAACGGCGCCCTACAAGCTGGAGGGTCATAGGCTCATTGACACAATCGCTTATGACATCACCAATCCAACAAAAATTACGTAGTCACCAAAGGGAGACGGACAACCTTAACAACACCTCTCTTATAATTGCAAACGCGTCCATAGTGTAAAGCATTATATATTATTTACTTAATAATCCATACGTACTATTCCTTCTAACACATCAGCTCAACCTCGGACTCCTCTATACAATGATATTTTCTTTCGGAAAACGCCTTTTTATTCATGATATTACATCGACAGAAAACATTAAAATTTTATGTACAAATGTCCTACTAGACACAGCAAGCCATCGAGCTAAACTTTAGGTGGGAATAATAGAGATGGATAGAAAACAAAGAAGAAAAAAAAACATATCCATAATATACAGAGCAAAAAAAAAATCTCTGTCAGGCAAGAAACAAGTAGCATGGCGAGATTATTATTAGCAGTGATGCGCAATGTACGCGGTCTTATTGTACAAAGGAGGATATGTGTTTCCATATGAAGACCATGCTATATACCCCTAGGGCCATGGTAATTGACTTCACTTGTTGAATATCCGTGCAGATTTTGGACCTTGTTCAATACTGCTTTATGAGATGGGTAATTCTACCCTCTCCCATGTCCGATCTCATCAATATAAAGACTATGTAAGCCTGGCCCGGTACACCTACCAGGGGCATGGCGCCCACAGTGTCCGACTACATGATACTTATTTGCCTGGACCGTTTGCTGCGTTTGCCTGGCCAACACAGGGGCTGTGTCAACGGGCGCGAATCTAAAGCAGTGAGCGGTCAACATTTAACCAGGACGGACATGTTTGTTTTAGCGAGCAATTGTGGGAGGTTGTGAGCTGTTCGCTGTGCGATGTCAATACAGGAGACCTGTGCCATCAGCAAGCAGCAGATTCTGAACAGCTCCATGCACAAGGGGAAAACGGTCTGGAAGGCACTTCTCAAGATAGTATGACTAGAGTCCTTCAGATCGTAGTGGGATCCCTCACTCTAATGATATTACAGCCCTGCATCTAGTGGTCACTGATGAGTGCACTAATATGACTGCCCTAACAAACCCTATGCAATTACAACATAAAGTATTGCTTTCACAAAAGAGTCATTGGGCTTTGCCTACGATCACCTCTAATTCTGATTTCAAATCGTAGTGGTTGTGTTCAGTCGTACCATCTTGAGAAATGCCTTCCTGAGCTGCTCTCCCCTGGTCAGGGACCCTGTGCTGTGCTCAGCATAGAGGGACGTTCTTATCAATGAAGCACACCAACAAATTTGGGAACGTTCACCAATTGTAACACCCATTTCTGAGACATTTTTTAGGAAATTTACTGGCATTGTATTCATGAGTCTTTTCTTCACGTCCCACATGGGAAAGACTCCCCTGTCCCACCTTGATAGTAATGCAAAAGATGATGAACGTTTCCTTTCCTTTCTGAAATGTGAACTTCTTTCTTATACTCGCAGACTGTAGGAAGGCTTCCCTATGCTAACTATGAATTGTGCATATTGTACGAGCAGTATATGGCCCTTGGAGCAGTTCCATTTGAGCTGTCCTGAGCAGAAGAGCACAACTCAGCCATGAGTGGGGATGAGGCGGATTAACCTACCCCCACTCAAGCACCCCCTCTCCTATTCCCCCATCAACCCCCACCTTCCAGTCACCCCTACCCATCCCCAGCCCACGACCAAAATGACATGGGGCGACCTCCCCCGGTGACTCCCGTCTCCACTGTCCCGCCAAGGCCAGACCTCAATCCTTGCTCTGACCTCCCCAAAACATTGACGTTCCTGTCGGCTCCCCAGAGGACAGGAGCTTTGGATTATGTCGGCTGGCTGGTTGTTCAGTGGGTTGAGCAGTTTGCCCTACTCTGCCCTCTAGCTCGCCGCTGCTCGCTTTGACTTCTTTGAATCTGTTTTTCCTTCTCGCCAGGCTCTTGCTTCTTGCTCTTTTATCTTGCACAGAGGCCAATGTCTACAGCCTTGTCTAGGCTCTTTCACCATTAATTTTAAATCTTTAAGGGCCGCTGATGCGTTGATGCATCATGCCCGTCATCATGATGCATGCAGCAAGTCAACCCTGTGGGGTTCGTACACTCCCGGAGGGTTTGTATGATGCTCCAATGAAGTGCTGGTGAGACTGCTCACCGGCACTTCATTGGGACGTCATGCCGACCAGTGGGCATGATGCACCCCTGCATCAGAGGCATCTAAAGGGTTAAGCTATACGCCCTAGATTCCTAGCTCTCTCACTGAGTCAATACACCCAGCTTGTTAAAGCAACAGCTGCCTGTGCTTGGTGTCTCAATCTGAAGATGTCTCCAGTCATACAAAGAGCTGAATTATTATTTGTTATCATGCCCATCAAAGCGCAGGTCCCCAAGATTAAAAAATGATTTAAATTAGGTTTCCATACCAATATATTACTTTGAATATATCTAGAAGACTTGGGTAGCAAAAATGAGATTTAAAAAAGATCATCTGAAGAAGCTTATTGTATCTATGCGAAACGTTGTGATCATTGATTCTTACAAATAAAGACTGCCTTCTATAATTTCAACTTCAGTTGAATTATAGATTGAGAATAATATTAAAAAAAGAAATTAGACAATCTCGGTCTGCTAATGCATTAACATGATGTTGACAGTAACGGAATTATGTAGCTTCTCTCAAGGGGTTAGCACCCGGGGCACGCTTCATATATGTGCGGCTGGCAAGGGCACTTTTTCATCAAAATCCCCCTATTTTCAGCCAAATATCGATCTAATAAGGGTTTACTTTGACCAAAATACCCCTAACAAGGGTCCACTTTCAAGAAAATTTCCAGAAAAAAAGTATATTAAGGCTAGAATCTTCTGAATTTTAGGAAAATCTTCGAACCTCAGGGAATATACATGGTCAATTCTCAACAACAAAGTTTATTGGTCAGATTTTTCTTTTAAAACTTGGGCTTTTTGGTCAAAAGTGCCCTAATAAGGGTAAGGTTTTCAAGGTAAAATCTCCCTCACAAGGGTAAGGGTTGTCATAGGCTCAGCCGCACACCTGTGTAAAAAAAGAAATGAGTGTCCCCCCGGGGGTTAGCATGATCCAGGTGTGCATTGCTGGCAAGTTACTCGCCAGGATTGCATTCAAGCATCATGACGAAAAAACAGCATTTAGACACTGGACATGCAGGATGCGTAAATTTGAGCGTAAAATTATCAACCATCCCCCTTAACAATAACACTCATTTGGTATTCCTTGGAATACGCGGGGGATAAATGCAGACCATATTAGCCTGACTCCTGTAACGCCCACTCTGTTTACCAAACGCCATATTGCCACCGCGAAATGTCCAAGCTGCCTCCTCCGAGCGGCGCCTCCCATCTACCGATAACATCTGACCCTTTTTAGGAATGCTCTCGCAGGAGTGCATCATGCCCAATGGTCGTCATGGTGCACCAATGAAGTGCTGGCAAGACTGCTCACCAGCACTTCATTGGAGCATCATGCCGAACCTATGGGGGTTGATACATATGCTCTCGGAGGGTCAGCATGATGTTCCAATGAAGTGCTGTCGAGCAGTCTCTTCATTCTTGCATCATGACGACCAATTGGCATGATGCATTAATGCATCAGGGGATCCTTAAGGGATAAGGACTCCTCTGGTAAGAGTGTCTCATGCCCAATGGCGACCAATGAAGTACTATAGAGGGCCTTCTTGCCAGAAGGGCTAGGGAGAGGACTCGCCAGGTTTTCTCGCAAGAAGACTTGCAATTGGAGCATCATGCCGACCGTCAAGGAGTGTTACAATACTTTGGATTGGCATGATAGATGAATGTAAATAGCCTTGACAAATACTCGCCAGGGCTGAATTCATGTACCATGACAACCAATGGGCAATAATGAATCAGCGGCCTCTAAAGAGTTTTAAAAGAACAGTCTCCTTAATTCAGCCGTCTTAATTCTTCCACATAAATGCCATTCTTTCCTCCACCACTGTTTCATCCCGCCCTTCCACCAAAGCCACCTCCCCTGCCACTCTGCCCACTCTCCCTCTGACCTAAGTCACTTGTAATTGGCTCCGAGTCAACATTCATTACTGACGGCAATGCGTTTAGCTGGGCAGCATTTTAATCTGCTCCGCCTTCCCGAATCCATGAAAATTTAATGCGAGGCCGCCAAAGAAATTAAAGGCAGATTGAAATCGCCGACAGTTTGCGTTGGGGTAATGGCAGCAGCGTCTTCCTACAGTCGGCGATTTTGCCTGTTGGCGTGCTATTGACTTGGGGCTGCTGATAAGATCTGTGCTGGATTATAAGGGGCCAATGAAAGGCCCAACATCGGTATAGTTAATAGGCCTGACTCCTGACATGCCAAACTCTAATCGACTTCCATATGTGCAATAACTAGATGGACCCCTGCTCCCAACTTAACCCCTTTTATTTTGTTTCACTCTTTCCCTTTACTTTCTTCTCTCCCCTACGTGACACCCTCATCACAGGAACACCAGGGGGTCGGCTGTCATGCCCTGCCAGCATACTCCTTTGGTGATTCCAACTGTGTTCGTGAGAAAGAGAAAGTGTCGGGAAAATGGCTGTTAGATTTTTAATAAAGACCATGTGATTGATGCCAATTACCGACCTTGCAAATGTTTGGGAAAGCAAGACTGGAGAACTCGCAATGTAGACATTGTTGGACTTTGTTTTGAGCCTTTTGAAAGCCGTCTAAATGAATAGTGAATGAAAAATATATACTTTACAGAAAGGATGGAGTAAGGTGAGTCTTTCCACAGAAGCTTTGTATATGTACAGTGCCTTCCTGGCCTAAAATACACTGCAGTTGGGCCATCACAGAGGCACTATTTTGACCAGGCTTCGATTCTGTATCGATTGCCATACAGATCTAAAAAAATGCGGTTGTCAATGACATTAAATAGTTTTATCTAAAAGAGGTAGACATTCTTGAAACAATTGATATCTCGACAAAACGAAGTTATACATCTCCCTGAAATTCAGCCAAAGGCTCCCAACTGAACTGTAGAATATCCCAGGGGAACTATATTTTAGATGAAACATGGTTAAAAGGGGGAAAGAGGTCGCACCTGGTTTCTGCTCTTGAAAGGAGGGATTCTTCTGAGTTCTGTGAAAATAATGTACCTTTTGGCTGTCAAATGGCAAATAAAGAGGATAAGGACTGTAGATTTGCAGTTGGCACTTCCATCATACAGTCAGTCCCCCTCCCCCCTCTTTTGGTCTGCCACCATCGTCACAGAGAGAGCACATAGACATCCTGTAGTATAAATTCACCATGAACCCAGTAAATACCTGTAGGGACTCCATTAGCAAAGAGCACCTTGGCCCCACCTGCACTGGCTATATCCAGGATGAATTACTAATGCGAATAATCAAACAGTTCTCTGTAAGGTGTTTTATTATGGAGGCTTCTAGGGCATGCTGCTCATGATGCAGCAGTGCAGCCATGGAGAGTAACTCACCCGGACTGCATTCATGCATTATGCAAACCCTGCTGGTTAGGTACATGCCTGGAACAGCGGCATGATGCTCGAGTGAAGCACTGGCGAGCAGCTCGCCAGCACTTCATTGGCGTATCATGATAACTTATGGGTATAGTGCACTGCTTCATTAGCGGCCTTTAAGGTTAAGTATAGGGGGAACGGGAGGCAAGACCTCTTCTTTTAAGCGCTCCTGGGTGGACGAAATAAGGAGGGAGAGGTGAGAGGAGATGAAAGCAGCGCTTCCTGGCCTTTACATTGAATGTATCCAGGGTCAAGGTCGAGCTGTAGCTCCAAGTCCTAACTCTCGGTGCCTAGTCAGTTGCTATACATATGCACACAGTGTATTGCTCCTACAATTTGAAATCATCGAATTATTACGATCGTGATCTAAGTTTCTGTCACCATCGCGGTAGCCATTTTTTTTCAAAATGGCGGCCATCGTTCCAGTAAAGACTGCGTTCTGGCTCATCAGAGACAGGTGATGTTACTATAGAACTATATGTGAAAGGATGAGGTAGTGCTGAAGATGGTGATGGTGTTGGAGGGGAAGGGGTGGATGGAGGAGGGAACATCCAGGTACTACTAGTAGTGTCCGCCTGGTCATCCCTTTGTATTGAAGTCCATCAGGGTGCCGCCCACGTCAGCTGCGGCTTGCACCCCCCTCCCCTTACCCCCTCCCCTCCCCCAAACCGCCCTGTCCAGTAGGCGTGCCTGTCACCAGCAGGCCAGAGCCCTGCCTCTTGCCACCCTTACCTGGGCCCTTGTATCCCCCAGGGACCCCTAGCCCTAATGCTCACCACCCCTCCGCACTCCTTAAACCAATCAGCGCTCGCCGCCCCTTCCTAGGTTCAAGGTCGCCCAGGGGTCACACAATCACTTCCGCTTCCGGTGTGTCTGTGCAGGAATGTAGCTTGGGGCTGTGGGTACCAAGGGACGAGCTGGGCAGTGGTCGGCAGTGGTCAGTCCTGCCCGGCCCGGCCCCTGCCTCCGCCACCATCTCCGCCTGCAGCAGCGTTCTAGGCTATTTGATCCCATCTCATTGTTGTGTGCAGGGGGTTACAGAGAAACATTTCACAGGGTAGGAGGTATTATGGCCAGATGTGCCGGCTCAGCAATTTTCACTTTCGTGGAGGCATTGAGCCGACTATTACGACTTTGAGGTCACAATGATAAAATATTTAGTCTTAGACTATAATAAGCAGAGGGAAGAGTTCCACAAAGTCTACATCATAGTGCAATGAAACCACCAGAATGGACCAAAATTTACAAATATAATCTGTTCAAAAATAGGGTCTGGAGCTGGTTTTTAAAATATATTGTGGAAGCTAAGCTTTAAATAATGTCCTATGTTCTTACCCAGAGGGGTGTGTCTCTCTTTCTAAGACATACTGGAAATAATATACGAGAAAGAAAAAAAGCTTTCACGTTTAATAGCTATATTGTTGCTCATATTCCTGTGAAGCACATTTACTATAGACTACAAAGATGACAACGCAATTCAATATCAGGGCTTTGAAGGTATGAAACACATTGTGTAATTGTGTTTTCGGCTTTTTTTAATTCCGTATTCAATGCACAAAAACTTTGCAGTGAGATTAAGGTCGTGGATACTGAGGCATTACAACTTACCGCAAAGGATTGTATGGCACAGAACATCTCTTATATATGTAAGGTGTATGTCTTTTCTGTTCATATTTTCCACAGCAACAAATGAAAGAAGTCCAATTAAGGAATACTAGAAATCAAATTCTCCCAACCAACACTGCTACAGGAGCTGACCCAGACACAAGGAAAATACTTGTACGAGGCTACCTTAAACAAGACCTATGGATCCGGGTTTCATCTAGGTCAAAAGGACACCATAACCATCCTAAATGTAGCGAAAAATGAACACGAGTGTGCAAACAAACTGGGAGAAATGTTGATGAACATTAGATACATGCACACAAATGAGAACCCCCGGCCAACAGCTGAGGAAATCAGACTTGAAAATGTGGCAGCTCAGGGAGAATAAAATCTGTCCTGACCTGTATAACTTGTATAACTTATAATCACAGATATTGTTTACTTAATGTATTATTCACTTTTGTATCCATCATATATTATTATGTAACCTTAACATATATGCAAACTTTATATAAAACGGTAACAGTATGTCCCGTGTCCGAAAGGTCTTCACCATGATGTTATTATGAAGATATCAATGTACTCAAATAATGGGGGCGGCATAAAGGCCTATGTCCCTTGTTTGATACTGAACTTGACCTTTTCTATAATGAGAGGGGGGGAAAAAGAAACTCTATGCTCTAAAAAATTAATTGTAGTAACCTTGAGTCGCTGTTCACCTATAGTTTTATATATACCAAACTGTATTCAAGG
Source organism: Acholoe squamosa (assembly GCA_949317995.1). Lineage (NCBI taxonomy): Eukaryota > Metazoa > Annelida > Polychaeta > Phyllodocida > Polynoidae > Acholoe > Acholoe squamosa. The sequence goes on from OX439039.1 coordinate 11,756,805, forward strand.
AGATAAATGCAATATAGTAACATGATAAGCCTCAAGGGCACCAGAGGACTGCGCTTCATGCATCTCAATGCTCGAAGTTTTAAGGCAAATTATGCCACTTTATGTGCTGAAATATACCCAGCAAATCTGGAAATATTTTCCTTTTCTGAGACCTGGTTAAAAAATGAAGATGATGAAATGAACTACCAATTCAATAATTATACCCGTTATAGATTAGATAGACAGGTAATTGATAGAAAAGGAAATATAAAAATTGGTGGTGGGGTTTGTATCTTTGTGAAACATGGTCTATCACATGATTATAATTTATTCCCACTACTAAATAGATCTGACAAAGACATCGAAATACAACATGTAATAATCACCAAAAATCATATGAAACCTATAATATTTCTAAATGTATATAGACCCCGTGATGGGGACAAAAATGAATTTGTCACTATATTTGAGGGAATTATTTCAAACATTGAAAACAGAGATAAATTTGAAATTGTAGCCATGGGTGACTTCAACCACAATATGGCCTATGACAATGATGTTCTAAATAATCTACTGAATCGACTGAAAACTTATGGTTTAAAAGAAGAGATTCATGAAGGTACGCGGAAGAATGTTATCCTAGATTTAATTTTTACAAATATTAGACCAAATTTTATTAACGCAGGGGTCTCTAATAACTACATATCGGACCACCTACCTATATATCTGATCCGGAAAAAATCGAAAATTCCAGAAGAAAAAACATATATTACGGGACGATCATATTCGCGCCTTACTGATGATGTTCTCCTAAATGAATTCGATAATTATGATTGGGATACTTTCAATAACACAAATGATGTAAACTGTGCATGGTTTCATTATGAAAAAGCAATACGCGATATACTTGATAGACATTGTCCTGTCAACAGGTTTTTAGTGTCCAAACATAGAGATCCATGGATGAACCAAAATGTCTTTGAACAAATTCGTGAAAAAAACACAAAATTATGGAAAGCAAGGAAAACAGGCAGAGAAATTGATTGGGAAATTTCCTCCAAATTCAGGAATAAAGCAAATAAAATTATAGACAAAGCCAGGAAAAACTTCTTCGAAGAACAAATGGAAACTTATAAAAATGATCATAGAAAATTTTGGCGAGTTATAAATAATCTACTACCTGGTCAACCAAAAAGACCAAAAGACATATGTCTAAATGATCATGATAATAACGACACTTTGGTTCCCCATGACAAAAATTCTGATTTTATTAACCAATACTTTGTAAATATAGGTCCTGTACTTGCTAAAGACTTGAATATCCCATGGAAACTATATGATGATTGTATAGTTGATAAAATTGAGCCATTTAACACAAATGTCCAAGAAATTATCAGACTTATTCATGATATTCAGGTGATCAAGTCTTCTGCAATTAATAACATATCAACATCAGTTTTAAAGAAAGTGTTCAAACATGACCCTGAAAAATTGGTTAGACTATTTAACTTTCCAAACCAATACGGTACCAGATTCCTGAAAAGTATCTAAAGTCACCCCTATACCGAAATCTGGCAATTTGAAACTTGTTAATAATTATAGGCCCATCTCTGTTACCACTGCCCTGTAAACTAATTGAAAAAATTGTTCATAATAGAGTATATGGTTTTCTATTGAAAGAGAATATTCTGATGAGACATCAAGGTGGTTTTAGACCTGGATACAGTACAATAGACACCCTAGCACAGTTTACTGATGATATCAAAAGAAATATAAATATGGGAAACTCTACAATAGCCTCTTTTATAGATTTGCGTAAGGCTTTTGACACCGTAGACCACTCTATCCTTCTCACCAAGCTAAACCACTATGGCATAAGATCAGACAACTATCATTGGTTCGAAAACTATCTTACAGGGAGACAACAAACTACTATAGCAAATGGTGTTCAGTCTGAGAAGGAGGGGGTGGTCTGTGGGGTACCCCAGGGATCAATTTTAGGTCCACTACTTTTTCTCCTATATATAAATGATGTAACTAACTGTATCAAAAATTGTAAAATCAAGCTCTATGCAGATGATACTGTGATATACTCTAATCATAAAAAAACGGCTAAACGAGAGTTACAGAATGACCTGGAAATTTATTACACTTGGTGCATCCAGAATAAGCTATCGATAAATATTGCAAAAACCAAAGTAATGATTTTCTCATCTAGTTCGAAAAAAATGAATACCTTAACAGCGAATATAACCCTGAATGATCAACTACTCCAGGTTGTGCCCAGCTATAAATACCTTGGTGTAACTCTCGATCCACTATTACACTATAACCTGCATTTGAGCAATCAAGCTAAGACAATTACCTATAAGCTATATAAACTCTGCCTATTACGCAAATATCTTGATGTAAAACTTGCATTAAGAATTTACAAATCTACTATCCTCCCTTATATGGAATATGCTGACATTTGTTTTATGAGTACCTATGATAAATACCTGGACCCTCTCCAATATTTCCAGAATAGATGTATAAAAATCTGTCTCCAAGTACCTCACCTAACCAGTACAAATCTTATACATAATATGAATAAGATTAATTTTCTATGTGATAGACGATACATTCACCTTGTGAACTTTATGTATACTAGATCTCGTAATAAGGATTTTCTAGATAATAGACCCATTAGAACCAGATTACATGATGCACCCACTTTAACTGTTATAACTCCAAACTGCCAAATATATGCAAGGAGCGTAGAATATCTAGGTGCTATAAGCTGGAATGCCCTGACAACGGATAGGAGAAACACCCCTAGCCTGGAACAGTTTAAAACTGAATCCAAAAACTACTTAGCAGATCTCTTCCCCTATGTCAGGCCATAGCGTATTACCTTACCTAATAATATTTCAAACCCATCAACATGTTACACTATATCACCTTGTGAACACGAGCGAATGAACATGCTCTTTATTTCTTTTTAAACCCGATTGAAAACCTTAATTTATCTATCTAAATACATAAGTTTCCCTTTATCTCCCCCCCCATTTTCTCATTTCTCATATAACTTATTATAATGTGTCAACTGTATTGCAAACCATCGAACAGAAGAAAGGTAGAACCAGAAGAATCAACCCTTACACAGAACACTGTGGGGATGAGGTTCTCTTCCTTCATTGTTATCTCAATGTAATATATTCAATTTCTTCTATATTATGTTTCTTTTTTGGTTATCGATTGGCATTGTTTACCTTATTGATATATGTTATGTTTTTCCTGGTGACTTCTAAATATAATCTATAACGTACTTATCAATGCACACTAGGTTATGAAACTCTCATACATTACCGGTAGCATAAACATGCTGATATGTCCCTTCGATGTACCAAACTACGTTTTGTCTACAGTGTATAGAAACTTTGGGATAATAAAGTAAATTCAAACTAAAAAAAAATACTTTGCTATCACAAATAGATTTTATAGACTTATAAATGCGTCTTTGTCATATATCAAAATCAGTGACTGCACTGAGACTGCGATTTGTAATAGAAATTAATAGATATTAGAAAAGAAAATTAGTTTTGAAAATTCAACTCGAAAATGGGAATAAATCATTATTTACCTAGATCGCGCAGGATGGATGGAGGTTTTAACTTAGTATATATGTTATTATAAAGTCAAAAATATGTGAGAGATGAAGGGAAACTTGGCTCCTGTCAGGAGAATATAAGACACCTCAATCGAGGACAGGCGTAGTAGTGTAGGGAGATGTGAGTTTTGCTCTGGTACATTTCAGTTAGTGAAGTTCTACCATAAGGCCAAATGTAAGTAGTACAAGGAGATGTGAGTTTTGCTCTGGTACATCTCAGTTAGTGAAGTTCTACTATAAGGCACAGTGTAAGTAGTACAGGGAGATGTGAGTTTTGCTCTGGTACATCTCAGTAAGTGAAGTTCTACTATAAGGCACAGTGTAAGTAGTACAGGGTGATGTGAGTTTTGCTCTGGTACATGTATCTCAGTTAGTGAAGTTCTACCATAAGGCCAAGTGTAAGTAGTACAGGGTGATGTGAGTTTTGCTCTAGTACATGTATCTCAGTTAGTGAAGTTCTACCATAAGGCCAAGTGTAAGTAGTACAGAGAGATGTGAGTTTTGCTCTAGTACATGTATCTCAGTTAGTGAAGTTCTACTATAAGGCAAAGTGTAAGTAGTACAGGGTGATGTGAGTTTTGCTCTAGTAAATGTATCTCAGTTAGTGAAGTTCTACTATAAGGCCAAGTGTAAGTAGTACAGGGTGATGTGAGTTTTACTCTAGTACATGTATCTCAGTTAGTGAAGTTCTACCATAAGGCAAAGTGTAAGTAGTACAGGGTGATGTGAGTTTTGCTCTGGTACATGTATCTCAGTTAGTGAAGTTCTACTATAAGGCCAAGTGTAAGTAGTACAGGGAGATGTGAGTTTTGCTCTAGTACATGTATCTCAGTTAGTGAAGTTCTACTATAAATCCAAGTGTAAGTAGTACAGGGAGATGTGAGTTTTGCTCTGGTACATTTCAGCTAGTGAAGTTCTACTATAAGGCAAAGTGTAAGTAGTACAAGGAGATGTGAGTTTTGCTCTGGTACATGTATCTCAGTTAGTGAAGTTCTACTATAAGGCCAAATGTAAGTAGTACAGGGAGATGTGAGTTTTGCTCTGGTACATTTCAGCTAGTGAAGTTCTACTATAAAGCCAAGTGTAAGTAGTACATGGAGATGTGAGTTTTGCTCTGGTACATTTCAGCTAGTGAAGTTCTACCATAAGGCAAAGTGTAAGTAGTACAGGGAGATGTGAGTTTTGCTCTGGTACATTTCAGCTAGTGAAGTTCTACCATAAGGCAAAGTGTAAGTAGTACAGGGTGATGTGAGTTTTGCTCTAGTACATGTATCTCAGTTAGTGAAGTTCTACCATAAGGCAAAGTGTAAGTAGTACAGGGTGATGTGAGTTTTACTCTAGTACATGTATCTCAGCTAGTGAAGTTCTACTATAAGGCCAAGTGTAAGTAGTACAGGGTGATGTGAGTTTTACTCTAGTACATGTATCTCAGTTAGTGAAGTTCTACCATAAGGCAAAGTGTAAGTAGTACAGGGTGATGTGAGTTTTACTCTAGTACATGTATCTCAGTTAGTGAAGTTCTACCATAAGGCAAAGTGTAAGTAGTACAGGGAGATGTGAGTTTTACTCTAGTACATGTATCTCAGTTAGTGAAGTTCTACTATAAGGCCAAGTGTAAGTAGTACAGGGAGATGTGAGTTTTGCTCTGGTACATCTCAGTAATGTAAAATGAAGGTTAGTAATCCCAGACTCGTCTAGAAAGCTCCAGACAGTTTTTTTTACATAACAATAAAAGTCTTAAAGAGATATATGAGATCTATTAGGTGGGATGCATGCTAGCATAGTCCATGTTGACCATACGCCTCCGCATGTTTCACCAATGCAGTGCTTTCATACCTTTGGATATCATAATTATATCATGCATGCCTTTATTGTAAGGTGTAGCTAATGGGGACCTGGGTGTCTCTTGCTCCAAACTGCCAGTGATGATAAAGCAGAAATAGGTCGGAGGTAATAGATCAAATGTTGATTCCCTTTGATATTGAGTGAGACACGGCAGTAGATGGAAAATTAAAATTAACTTAAGAAAATGTGATTAACTTCAGCAATGAGTATATTCAACATCTAAAATAAGCAGGGTAAATGATGGTTATCTTTAGATGAATTAGTCTCTACTCTCAGCCCATATTCAGCCATTACAAAGGCACTGACCTAATAATAGCACGCCCATTCACTGAAATTGGTTGAAATAAAGACGGGTAAAAGACAAAAATGGTACGAGGGTGTGGGCGGGGAGGGCTGTTCTCCGAATTGAGGCAGGGGTTTGGAAATAACTCAGAATACAGTAAAATGTAGTTAATCTATCCTGCCACGGTAAATATTTCATTTTATATTATGCCATACAAAATTTGTCCATCCTAGGATATCAGCCAAGAAGAGTGAGATGCTTCGTCTTAATGACAGGCCGTCATGGCGCAAAATGCAGTACTTGTGAGGCTTATTGGTGCATCATGCCGACTCTCCTAGAGAGTATTAATCATGGTTGTCATGATGCATTAATGTAGCCCTGGTGAATAACTCGCCATGGCTGCATTCCTGTTTCATAACGACCAATGGGCTGATGTATTAGTGCATCATGCCGACCCCACGGAGTAGATATACCCCCGTAGAGTTGCAACGATGCACCAATGAAGTGCTAGCAATCAGAATCACCAGCACTTCATTAATGCATGACGCAGTGGGCATGATGCATTAATGCATCAACCCTTTAGAGGCCGCTGATGCAGAAGTGCATCATGCCCCATTGGTCGTTATGATGCTCCAAGGAAGTGCTGGTGAGTAGTTTCGCCAGCACTTCATTGGAGCATCATGACGACCAATGGGAATGATGAAGTGATGCCCTTAAAGGGTTCAAAGCTTAAGTCCCACCACTGACCGCGGTACACACACTGGTTTCTACAGCCATATACATCAAGGCAAGCCGCCTAAATTGACACGGATGGTTACCTTCTGGCCCCCGGCACGCCCCACAAACGTGCTACTACAAATTGGCAAGGACACTCAGAGTGGTCAGCATGATTTAACCCGACGATTACCCAGCAAATTAGGTTAGCCATCCATTTCCCGGCCTAATCCCGACCTTACTCCCCTGCCCTGTTGTCCTCCCCTTTTACTGGATTAGTAGAGTCGGCGTGGATAAAAAAGTGCCCATGTGCTAGACAATTTCCTCCACCACATTCCAGTACAATTGGTCATGGGGAGGGAAGGCGTTCAAGTGAACTTTAGGCCTAATACATAAAAGCTAATAGTTAACTGCCACAGCCAATGTAAATATTGCCGCACATGCCGATGATAAAGGAAAATGAATGGAAATCATTCAATTCTTTTTATTCTAAATTCATGAGTTTAGATAAGATTTCTATACCCTACCCCCGCTTATAACCAAAATCGAAAGTTTCAATAACATCTATAATTCAGGACAACATGCAGTAGATTCTAAGGTTGGCAAGATTGGGTTCATGGCTATCAATAGAACACCCATTCGTCGCCAAACAGTTGCTTTCCAACGAGAACCTAAGCCAAGGCGATGCAAAGACGTTTTTTCTGCCAAGTGAAATTAATCACGAATTCCTGTTACAAGCCTTAATCTTCTTTCTACCGGAAACTGCGGGCTATCAGGTTCTGGTTAAGAATCTGATGCCTTGGCCACCAGGAGGCGACTCTTGCTTGTTTCCGGTCGGCGTCGGGATCCTGGCGAGCCATCACCAGGAGGGAAGCGCAGGTGTCCAAAACTGCTTATTTTGAAATATTCATCGGGCGCAGTGTGGCGCTATATAAGCTGTCATTAACCCTTTAATGGCTGCTGTGGCAGAGATGCATCATGCTCATCGGTCGTCATGATGCACCGATCAAGTGCTGGCGAACCTGGTTGCCAGCACTTCATTGGCACATCATGCCGACCCTCCAGGACTGTATCGAACCCGTAGGGTCGGCATAATGCATTAATGTAGCCCTAGCTAACTCACCAGGGCTGCATTCATACATCATGGCGACCAATGGGCATGATGCATTAATGCATTAACGACCCTTAATGAGTTAATGTAATGGGAGCCTTGCAGACAGTAGCTGACAACCAGGGACAGCCTCTACAATAGCCATGTCGCCGACTGCCTGCATGATTACAGTGAAAACAGCAAGTGTTTGTATGTTGTAGGAGCAGTATCTACAGGCCATTCTTCAAATACTACAATATATATGGGACTAAAGAGGTACCTGGCCACCACATGTATAGGGCGCAACTTGAGTTTATGCAAAACTGTAAGGAGCACTTGAGGCCAAGTTCTATAAATGTAAAATATGATGAATAGACTTGAACGAATGCCTTTCAGAGGATGATAGAGGCACAATGTGGAGTGGAATGCATCTATCAAGCCCCTGAAAGGCATTCATTCAAGTCTATTCATTTCACATTGCATTTATATCATGGTCTAGTCCACTCACTACACACCAGATGGTGCCACATGTCTTACAATGCCTCTATCTCACTATAGAGGGGTCCATACCATCCACTTTGGGCACCCAAAATCGTTCTGAACCTCGATAGCCATGAGTCCTATACTGATCTATAGCACAGAATGCTCGCTTACTTCATATGATAATATTATGATATAGAATCCTTGCCTAGGAGAGACCACCTTGGGATTGGGAAGGTTCAGGAGAACTAAGGGTCCATCTTCGCATGTTTTCAGATGCAAGATATGTTTGGGACGATGAGAATCTTTTTATTCATTACATATCTGCCATTACAGAAACTGTTGATGAGGAGCATTTAATGCGTCAACTGGAATATTGAGGTATATGTATTAATACAGACAATAGCCCGTCCACACTCCTACCATGCTCCAGCTCCATCCTAGTTCAATCTATGTTGTACTGTGACAGCTTCAGTGGGGGAAAAGGGTCGTTTCTTTTCCAATTAATGAAAGGTGATTCACCACAAACTTTTCACGCATTGGCTGAACTGTGAAAAGTAATACATGACACACTTATGAGGTCATTTCTTAACATGATATGACGACCCTCCTTTAAATTATATTGAGAAACCTATCTATATTGCCATTACACATGTTCAGGATTAACACTGGACAGTATTGACCGGTGGTTGCCAATGCCTGCACCACTACGATTGCTCTACCAAGCCTTAAGCTCAAGCTCCACTAGGCAGTAAGGAGTGGCAGCATTACAGGCGGCACAGGTTTCCCTTTGTTCTTTTTGTTTTTGTTTACATTATGTACGCGTTCCACGTGAATGTCAAGGTATTTTGCGTCAATATCGTGCCACGGACGCACCTGTGTCTCTGAGAACAATGGATTTTGGTGTGCCGCCTGTGACCAGGAGGGTGTTGCAAAAGGATAGGAATTCAATTCTGTCGGAGGTGCTATTCCCAAATGGGAATTGACTACCCTCAGGCAATGACTTCTCCCCTGTTTTGCAGCAAGGTAATATGTTATAAAATTGATTCTTGAGTGGTCATGAATTTGGGAATGCTTCCCAGTATGGCTCACACTAAAAGGATTGATTCTGTGTGTAAGATGGGATGTGGGTTCTGAGCAGCAGAACAGCCAGGAACTGGATGGTGAATTACTACAGTAAGAATCCGCTTCCGATTCTTTTCGCAATACCCTCCTGGTGGAACTCTGGGATTAGTCAGTTCCTGCAAAAGTGCTTATCTCACAGAGCAGTCTTAGAACTTTATCTCTGATTGTCCATTGCTGTCGTGAGGGTTTTAAGTCATAGTGACTGTTTTTAGCCCTATACATAGTAAGTTAACCTAAGAAATGGGCTCCGGGACTTTGCTTTTCTTAGGTAATATCAAACCGCAGGCTGTTCTTATACCACATGTGTAGGTGTTGTAATGACAATAACAATACCTCATACATATATGATACATGATGCTCTCCCACTCCTAGACGTAACCCTTTAAGGGCCTTGCATCCTGTCCATTGGTTGGCATGATACACCAATGAAGTGCTGGCGATTTCGCTCACCAGTACTCCATGTGAGCATCATGCAGGCCCTCCAGGACTGTGTCAGCCCTATAGGGTCAGCATGATACTCGCCAGGGTTATATTTATGCACCATGACGACCATGATGCCTTAAATTGCTTAATAACTTTATCTCAAGTTGAATAAGAGAGCCCCATAGGCTTAACCAAGAAACTCTGTATCACACCCCACAGTGTGATAACCCTTCCCCGTATCACACTCCCTGGAAAAACATCCAAAATGGTCAAATAACTGATGATAAAATCATTTCTAATGCCAAATAAATCGAATTTTGAACATATCTGACTAAATTAACTTGAGATAAATACAAAGGAGCACTTGAATTGGTCAGCACTGAGGGTTATCACACTCGGCTTCGCCTCGTGTGTTAACCCTCAGTGCTGACCAATTCTCGTGCACCTTTGTCTATGTATCAACCACCCACAAGATGATCATATCTGTTGAAATACGCCGTGGAGGAGAATGACGTCCCTGTCAGCAAATCTCAGAACATGCTCATATCAGGTCATGGTAGCTCAAATAGCATTATTTTATCTTATCTGAATGATATCAGTTGGCCGCTGGCCGCTTAATGCCGACCCCTGCTTTCATGACAGCAACAAGGTAACATGTATGACACTGTATCTGAGCTATCCTCTAATATTTCAATTCTCCTCCCCTTGACCAGCCACCTGCAGAAATCTCACATCTCGAGGTGTATGCATACTTGGTATTCTGTCCTCCATAACACCTGTCCATCTGACATTTAGCAAGGCTGAACATCAACACTGCATAAATCTGCACTCTTAGAAATAACTGTTGAACCTACCAGGGATCACTGTAAAACTGGACCACTGTAATTGCATCGCAATGAAGCAGTGTAGCTCAATAATGAAGCAGTGCAGTACACACTACGGTACAATGATCACTGTGAAAATAACGATGGAGCTCTTGCAACTTTGGGACAAGGATTTCACTGTTATTTCAACAATATTTCTTTGTCATTGTATGTAGCAAAGGTCGTCAATATCACTCACACCATATGACATATACACATTCAGAGGTTGAATTTCTCCCTTGTCACAGCTTCTACTGGCTGCTGTAGATATATGTAAATTCGGCAAGATCTATATATTCAGGTACACATATCACAGTGGGCATGAACTGCGAAAAAGTAAAAAGTTCATAAGAAAAAGAGAGCAGGGCGCACATGGTCGTTGACAACCAGCAGATTTCTTATGAGAAATCTGCCATAGTACTATAAATAAGGTGCTCGTGTATGATGATTATTGTTCTATATTTAGCCCTAGTTCAAATTAATTGTCTTTCCCTTCCTCTCATCTAATTCGGCCCTCACTATACATCACTAAATATGTGACTTTACCGTCACCAGTATCTGTACTGTAGTTCCACCAGAAAGTGGGGAAGAATACAGAACACCAAAAGCAGAAAGCTCTTTTCATCCAAAACACGGTACACCAAGCATACACAGTGTGCAGTTCTGCCCCTACGTCACAAGACGCCTCAGGCAGCAGTCAAGATGGCGTCCACACATGCGCACAGAGATGCCAGCGCCCAAGTCATCATAACGAGGTTAGGGAGACGCGCAGAGGGCGATGACAGCGAGAACGAGGCGCGGTTCGGAGTGATCCATCAACCGGGGAGTGATCCGGTTCCATCCAAACACCTGTGTGCACCTCTCTAGGATAAGGGATTAGTGCGAGACATGATGAAGGGTGCACCTGAGGGATAGATCATACAGGCCCTAGTGCCCATCTGCAAATAAGCCCCATACTCCCAGAGGCAGAAATAGAAAATAAAGAAGACGCGCGGCTCCAATATCCACACCCCAATCATGCTAGAAGCTATGGCTAATATAGGCAAATAGAGGGTATTCATGAGCATGTATTCAATAAGGAACTATACCCAGAGTCCCAAGGTGTGAAGATCCCAACTTATACACACCTTCCTTATCAAAATGAAAATAAATTTGAATTAAACGCAAAGTACCTAGCCTTTCTATAGGAACCTTTTGGATGACAAATATAACATCATCATTTTACCACAGGAAAACTACCTTTTATGTTAACTACCAAACATATACTGCAAATGCAATGTCAGGATCTTAATCAAACTGAAAATCAGTTTTCCACTTTACATTTATAGCATTTCAATAACTACGAATTGTCAACTTAGGTCACCCTTAAAAATATGTTCGTTTCCTGTCCAGAGGCCTGGTGGATTTTTTTTGAGAATGCGGAAATTTTTTTCTTGAGTTCTAAAGAATTTTTTTTTTCGTCCATCAGCACAAGAACCTAGGTTTCCAATCACTGAATCCTAGAAAGCGATGACAAATTCATACCATCCCCAGCAAATTGTTGTGACTCCTCGTCAACCTGTGTGAAGTGGCTTACACATGTCGCTAGATGGAACACGACGTCGCTATAGCACAAGATCACCAGGAATAGCAATGGTGGTGATCACATGGCCTCACCTTAGATGACGAGGATGGTGATCACTCAGACTCACCAGGGATGGCGACGCGGGTGATCACTCACCTCGCTAGATGAAACACGCACCTCGTCATAGCGCAGGTTCACCAGGGATGGCGAGGATCGTGATCACTCATCCTCACCAGGGATGGCGACATGAGTGATCACTCATCCTCACCAGGGATGGCGACATGAGTGATCACTCACTTCGCTAGATGAGACGCACACCACGTCATAATACACATTCACCACGGATAGCAAGGATTGTGATCAGTCACTTCGCTAGATAAAACGCGTACCTCGTGATAGCACAGGTTCACCACAGAGGGTGAGGATCTTGATCACCCACACTCACCAGGGATGGCGACACGAGTGATCACTCACCTCACTAGATGAAACGCGCACCACGTCATAGCGCAGGTTCACCATGGATGGCGAGAGTGGTGATCACTCAGACTCACCAGGGATGGCGACGCTGGTGATCACTCACCTTGTTAGATGATAAGCTCATGATCATCGACATTGGTAATCATGCAGCCTCACATCTGCCAGATCAAAGTATGTTTTGCCAGAGAAGGTATTGCCATATGTATCTTCCCTCTAACCACAGACAAGGTGTTCATGTTGATATTCCCCTATGTATTTTTCCTGTAACCAGAGAAAAGGTGTTTATGGATAGTTGCTTTCATTTTAGAGATAACTCTATCTAAATTCAATTGATATTCTCTCTATATAATCTTGTTTGATTCAACTCTGAAGTATTACATAGAAATCAGTGTGAAACAAAGCACATTTGATACGTATGGGACTTATACTTCATGCCCACACTTCCTAGATAGGCTACATGTTGAACAGTGGTGCTGTCTCAACAACTTTGGCAATGGTGGTGATAAGTTGCCACTGTGAGTGAGAGTGAGTGACAGATGATGCAATCCTCAGAGAGCATTGACTTGGAGTGACACAAATTCACGTATTGAGTGAGACCAATGTTGGCAATGGTGGTGATAAGTCGCCATTTTGAGAGAAGATTAACAAGGAGTGATACACACTCACGCAGTGAGTGAGAGCCATGTGGCAATGCAGGTGAAAAGTTGCCATTCTGACTGAGAGTTGACAGGCAGTGGCACATACTCACGCAGTGAGTTAGATCCATTTTGGCGATGGTAGTGATAAGTTACCATGCTTTGTGAGGGATGACAAGGGGTGGCACATACTCACGCAGTGAGTGAGATCATGTTGGCAACTGTTGTGATAAATCGCCATGCCATGTGAGACTGACACACAGTGGCGAAAGATGACGCAGTGAGTTATCACTCAGAAAGGAGTCACCATTGATGACCAATCATGGCGACAGATAACGACAATTTGCTGGGTCCTCACTTACAATGTTTATGACAAATAAATATATTTTCCTAAAAAAAAATTCCCCTCCCTCCCTCATGGGTCTCGAAAATCCCACCCTCTGGACAGGAAACGAACATATTTGTAAGGGTGACCTTAGAAAGATTACAAAACTAAAACTGGATGTGAATAATCGACCTTTAGATATACATTGCATTATAAAGGAGGTTTATCTATCAGAACATCTAGTCGTAAAGTATATTAACTTTTCATAGGCTTTTCCAAAATAAACATTTGTTGCTTTCTTCAATGTTAGGGACCCTAGACAGTTTTATTTCACCAGCCTACACTGTCCATCGTTCTACCCAACCCTTACGTCCGTGCGACCCATCAGGGCTCAACTGACCAAATGTGGGGAGAGGGGTGAACTGATAGTTCCAGAATATCACACATGGTGGCGCAACAGTAGGACCCTTGGGGAATAGACCAATCCAGAGTTTTAAGAGTTTTCCTACCCGACCCCACTGATGTGATTGTCTTATTCTAATACCTCCTGAAAGCTTAGTTCAGTTCTGTCGGCACCGTTTAGACACCACAGTGAGTGTCTCTCCAGGCACAATCATGGCCGTCGACAGTTTAGATAATACCACGCGTCTGATTACAAAACAAGAACTTCAAACCACAAGGGAGTGATTCTTCTCAAATAAACTCCCACCGATCACATCAAATTATCACTGGTTTCCTGGGAGCAATATCCCGTAATTTCTAATCGTTCCGCTCAAGATGCCGCCGCTGATTCCTGGTTTTATAGGCCACCCGACGGCGCCATTTGCTCATGGTAGGTTCGGCTGTCAAATCAAGTCGTGTCGTTCCGTTTGGTTAGAGGCGGGAAGGGGTTTGACAGTTATCACTGGAGGCATCACAGTGTGTGCAGGAGTAGGAGAGCTGGCCAAGCAATGGAAACTCCTCCAGTATATAGAACTAGTGGAAGTATACGTCCATACATACCTCCTCTGTTAACGTTATTCACAGAGTGAATGCACATTTAGGTCTGTATGTTAATGCATGGGTGTCCAACCTCATGCCAGTAATTAATTTATGTTATGACATTACCTTACATATAAATCACACAAAGGAAATCAGATTTCATGATCTTTTTGACCCTAAATCCGATTGAAATCGGCACTTTTTCATTATCTTATCCCCAAATTGGCTCTTTCGGACGCTATCACTAATAGATTAATTGCAGATCAAAAGTTTCTCTGAACTTACTTATTGACATTATAACCACTTTGACCTATACAAAATTACATTGCCAAGTAAAGGCAATCTGTAGCCGGACAGGAATGGCTTTAATGAAGAAGTAGTAATTCGCTAATTGAGGGAGGTAATGAGGCAAAGCAGACCTAGGGCACATGGTTGTATCACTCCGCCAGCTCTGAGCTGATGCCCTGAGACATTTCAGGAAGTAATTTGGCCGTCCTTCACTGTAAGTGCCAGGAGAATGAAAGCCACTGTCCTCAGTCGGACATCATGGATTCAATGTCTTATGTTCCCCACTCCTTTTAGCTCTTTGAAGTAGAGCCAGGACAGAGGACATAAAGGATTAAATTCCTATTCATATGGCGACAATTAATTCCCTTGCCCTTTTAGCAGGATTATGGTTTCACACGGGAAGTATTGCACATTAAACACAGAGAATAGAGTTGAATATGTCCTAAGGCTATTGCTCTTTTACAATACACTGTAAGAAAGAGTATTTAATACAACAACAGATCTCTGGCAACTTTAGGACAGGAATTTCACTCTAATTCTCATGGAAATTCCTTGTGCCACAGTGCTTTACTGCACTGCCACCTGGGGCTCCATTAATAATGTAGAAACTACACTGTTTCACTGCATTACAATTATGGTGGTTCACTGCTCAGCTTTGTACGGATGCCTGGTAGATTCAAAAGTTATTTCTTAGAGTGTACATCACGAATATATGACGTGAGGAATAAAGCTCCGGAAGGAAGCAACATTTGGCATATAGGCAGAGGATGTGAGCTAAGATGGACAGAATACTGTTGAAACCCGACACTAGGGGGCGGCAAGACAAAGCCAAAGCTAAAAGCCAGAGAGCGGCAAAGGGGGAAAGGGGGAGGGGGGGGATAATTAGCCAACGTTGTCACTAGCACAGCCGTGTCATTACCGAGTTACCCCGGCAACCTGTTGGGTATGTGGCTGCCTTGGCTTCACTGTTACAACTAATCACTGGATGCACATCAATCCTAGATATGACCGGCAAGCTGAAGGGATACTCCATGTGGCCTCTCACAGGGCATCCTTACTGGTTGCTGGTTACAGATGTTGGGAGGCCAGCCCTGCCCTTTTACGTCCTTTTAGGCCTTTGAGTCATCGGCACACAAAGGAATTAGCTGCGAGCTACTCCCCTCGAAGTAGCAGAGCTGCTCATCTCACCCTCCCATAGACTCAGCCTTAGGGAGAATTTCTCGGTCTAAGCTCTTTCAGCCGATGTTGGATTTTTCTTCTCTTTTTCATGTCATGTGCCTGGATCTATACTGCTGGTGAATTGCATTACTTTTCAAATAAGAACCTACTGGATATGTTTCTCCTTTATCATTTGATAAGTGTTACTCATCTAAAAACATTTACCGACCTAAAGCTAATGAATGGCCACCTGTTGAACACTACTAATACTATGTAGTAGGATAGTTGGTCCTCGTTATTGTTTTATGCTATCCGATCTACTAGATAGACGGCCCAGAGTGAGAGTTTTCAAAATGATATTTAGTTTAGATGTAAGGACTTACGTTTATTTTTGGGGGAACTGCCTTGATCCTACGCTGTAATACCGCGCCAAGCTATTATAGTACATTGCATTTATTTTTAGAAAACAGTAATAAGATTTTATAAGTGCTGTAAGTACAAACCTTATGACTCTACACTAGATTGTCCCGTACCCAGTACACGACAATGTGCTGTATATTTATAATTAGGGCTCAGAGTGAATAACTATTTTACAAATTAAATAAGCCCTTGAAATTTTACAACTCACAATGGATGTGTACTTGTTAGATGTTACGCTGAAACCTTGACTATTAAACTCAAATTGAATACTACAGATTGCACTGGGTCTGCAGTTGTATCAGACTAAGTCATGGATGATAATCATGTGACATGTAATCGGAAAGGGGACCTCATTGTACCCTGCACTAACATTCCTTTTCACAGACCACATCAGATTTTGCCTTTCAAGCGATTGCAGGAAAGATAATTTTAATTGTAGTGTCCACTATGCAACAGACCATGCAACTCCCTCCATATGTACCTATATTTTAAGCAACTAGCTCATCATCACACCCTATGTTGCATAGTGTACCCGCGGCTTATGAATTACACTGGTTCCCTGCCTCAAAAATACAGTGGTTCAATCTGCGGTTAACGTGCGGTTAATTTAGCAGTCATTTCTTAGAGTGTAATAAAGGATGTGCCTAATGGATGAAACAACATATTGCCTTGCAGCTGCTTCTGTTATATCAAAGCACAGCTAAGACAAAGCTAATTGCAACAAGGCTTATTCCTGCATTTGTCATCACCTTCTGATTATAACAGCGACCACTCATTAGCACTCCATCACCGATTACACCCTACAATCAGAAACATCATATACTGTGTTTAAGGAAAGGGGGTTCTATTTATGAATGGCACAATGCTCGTGTTCTACAACTACATTGGGCATAGTAGAATACTTAGCCATTAGAAAATACATGGAAACGTTATAAATACTGCTTGGGTGATGTAATATATCAGAGATCCTTATGAATCAAATATGCCAAAATGGCTGGCAAGATAGAAAATGCTTCGTGGTCTGATAAAAGGAACTCTACGTTGGGATGCAACCTTTCAAATTTGAGCGACGTTTTGCATTGCTATATCTGTATCTAGAGAAAAACAAGGTTGCTATTTACCTAAGGTACTTATGGGCAGGTAGATAGGTGGGTTCTCACCCGGGGTTTTCTACCTTCTTTTATCTCCTCACAATATTGACCACTATAACTCTTAATGAAATTGGATGCCCTTAACCAGTTAACGATCAGATGAAAAGATTCTAGGTTTTGCCCCATAGGGTCGGAGTGCCTATTTACTCGTTTTGCCTAAGGCCAAAAAAAAGGTTTGTGTCCAGTAACCCGACCGACCCTAGCAAAACGGGCAATAAAAACTTTTTTGTGATTCTGAAGAATTTTGTCTCATTTTTTTCATATTTTAAAGGAATTTTCATTACTTTTTGAGGGGTTTTCCTGTATCCTTTTCGTGTTCTCCCCTCTCTCTCATAGTTGCCATTTTCCCATCAATATTTTACAATGAAATCAAAGAATTTGATACATCCATTTATATGTGCACTAACATTTCCTATATAAATGTAAAAAGAAAAATTAAAAAAAAAAAAGGAAATCCGACCTACTGACCCTTACGGGAAACACACCTTTTATTTTTCTTGGCCTAATGAATAGGCATTAAACGTATCCTTTACTGGATAACGAGACATCAAATTATTACCCTATAAAAAGTGTGAAGCAAAAGGTCATTGCAATCGAATTGTACTTAAAAGTGCACTATAAAACATCTTTATTAGCTTACAAAACAACTTAATGTCCTTGTCTTATCAAAATCTTGATTGATAGACAAATCTGGTTTTGTTTTCACAGGGCCTTTTCAATGGCATGAATTAATCTGTTTTATGATATCCCTGTACTACCTAAGTGGTTAAAGGCCATTTTGAGCTATGTTTCTGTTCCACATGTTGCTTCGTTTCTTGTTGTAAATATCCTAAGATGTATACTTAATTGTTCAGCTGGTAATACGCTTGAAAATACGTGCATTGACAAGACAATTTACTCACAGAGATAGGATTCGGACAATTCTAATCGACTCAGCAAATATCCCTTTCATCCCCTTCACATAGATTGAACCATTATTCCTGCCCACGAAGGCACTCTTTTGGTGAGAGGGGAGGGTTATCAAGACGTGTCCCAAATTGAACATAGGTTTATCATGGCTTGTATTTTCCATCCCAGAGTATTGATGCCTATTCTAAACTTAAATATTTGTCATCATTATTGGCCAGATTCTAGAGAAATCACAAAGTTTAGGGACTAAGGCAATGTGCTGCACAGGTGTGGAACAAGGGACCCGACCCACGACCCTAGAGGGGTAGACTGGGGTGTGACACAGGTGGTGGCCTGCCAAATACAGTGCTGGCAAGTCTACCTTCCAGCACTGTATTGGTGCATTATGCCGGCCCTCTTTGTATGTATAAACCTCACAGGGTAGGCATAATAAATGAATGCAACCTGGCTAGGTCGATCGCCAGGTTCCATGCATGCAACATGGGGACATACAGGTATTGTACAGTAATGGATATCCTGGTCCTGAAAGTTTAAATGGGAAGTTATTAAAGTGTCAAATAACAGCATTCAAAGGGGTGAAACGAGAGTAGCGACCTAGCTGTAACATGTTACTCAGGTATTGCTTTGAGCTGCTCAGTACTTTCCATAATAGCCACAGGCCTGAGCAATTCATTAAATACTATAACCTACACTCTGAGAAATAACTGGTGCATCCTAGTAAAATTAACCAGTGAACAAACTTAGGTGTAATGCAGCGAAACAGCTAGTGTAGTTTTTACAATATAGCCCAGACAGTAAAGCACGGTGTTACAAGGAATCGCTGTGAAAGTAATGGTTAAAACTTTGTCCCAAAGTTGCTGGAGAGCCACCTTTAATTTGACAGCATTTTGTTCAATGTTTTCTTTATTAAAGTGTATTTCAAAAGTAATCTCAGGAAAGGTATCATTTTGACAAAAAGGCAATTATTATAACAAGTAATATGATCTGGGCCATTGTGCCTCGGTATAGGCCTTCCGACCATTTTGTATTTGCATGGTCTGAATGTGGGAATGGGTCTTATAACATGGCATTTATAGATTGATATGTTTATTATAATGGACGGTGCTAGATGATGGACTTGGCGTGAGTAGGATATCATTGTGTCGTTGGAGGGTGTGCCAGTGCGCGCATACACCATCTTTCATTAGCCCCGTCTGAAATGAAGACGTCGGCGGGGGATTATCAACAATAATTTACTGACGGATTCCACCAGGCCCAAACGACGCCATAAACCAGACCAGGGGGACTTGGTCAACGGACAAATCCCAATATCCATCACCGTCCCCACTCGCCTCCTCCCCGTCAAATCCCCCTCCTCCCTCTCACAGCCGCCATTTCCAGACTCCTTTTGTTTCCTGCTGTAGCCCTGTGATATCTTCCTACCATCTTGTATATTATATCCATGTGCCTTCCATCTTATTCTTCTATTCCAGCTTGTCTCGGTTATGCCCTTCTAAGCTCCATTTACCTATACAAAGAATTGTAAATGGACTCTCTCTGTCTCTGTCTGTCTCTGTCTGTCTGTCTGTCTCTCTCTCTCTCTCTGTCCCTATGTGTCTCTCTGTGTATGTCTCTGACTGTCTTTGTCTGTCTCTTCCTCTGTCTGTCTCTTCCTCTGTCTCTCTCTGTCTCTGTCTATCTGTCTCTCTCTTTCTCCCTCTCTCTGTCTCTCTGTCCCTGTCTCTCTCTCTCTCTCTCTCTCTCTCTCTCTATCTATCTATCTCTTTCTCACTCTGTATTTCTGTCTGTATGTCACCTCTGCTTCTACCCATGTTTCTGTCTTACATTGCCCATTTCATCTGTCTTACCTAAACATTTCCTGTTTCCTGTTTTACCTATCTCACTTCTCTTACATTTCCTCCCTTACCTTCCGTCTCCCTATGGACCCAGCTACCGACAATGTCCGTACACAGGATGTGTCCGCAGGATAATGTCGGCTTATGGCCACTTGCTGTCACTACTCCACATAACGTGCACAAATCTAGCTGTCTCCTAACAGTATGAAATGCACCCCACTGGTCCCCTATCCCTACCCCTGCCGAGCATGTATTGCCTCGCCTGAAGTAGGGTATTTTGACACATCCTCCATGTGATAAACAGGCAGTGTCCTAGATCTTTCAGGATCGCATGATGCTTTAGTTTAGGGCTCCCGTGCTTGCATAGTGCTGGGGAATACTTTGTCATGAATGTCATGGTTTATCTCACCAAAGTAAGAATATGGGTGCAGGGGGGGGTGGCTCCCTCAAGCATGGGCCGGTCCCATATTTATACACGCCTGTATGAGAGTAGAATGTGTAATCTCCGTCCTCAAAAAGGGATAAAAGAAAAAGAAAGAGGGAGAAAAGAAGTGGACACCTCCTAGAATTTGCTGGCCATGCCTCTGCATGATTCTGGCACTTTACTATCAGTAAGGTAAACGTGAGGCATGAAGGTACATACTCCTAATGAGTCACCTAGCAAGGCTAGGTATACTTATGCAATATATCATTTCAGCACACTGTAGGCCTTTCAGGGTTATCCCCCCCATAATTCCTCAGAGCACCCTGCCCCCTTCCCATCCCTGTAAACCTAAATATGTACACATCTAGTGCTTAATATCCCAGTGCATGGAGGATAAGAACACATAAACATGATTAATGGGGCCATATTAATTATCATCCGTGAAAATAAACACTTAAAGAGTCAGGCATGAAAACTTAAACCGTGATGTATGTTGAAACATGATATTTCAAATTCATGTAGTTATTAACACTAATCGGAGGGATAAGTGAATGCAAAACATGACATGATATTGTTAGCCCATCGTTTGACATACTTTCCTGGGAATCACGGGTACCGAGACTGGTTCGACTAACATGTTGACTCATATATGCACACATTTATAAAGACATTTCTAAATAAGGTACCTATGAATAAAATGGAAGTAGCTGCTTCAGGGCATTAAAGCCTGGACAGAGCAATATGCCCATCATTGAAGAATCTACTTAAAATACAAATGAAATTACATAGGCAGAAAATTCCACCTGTCTCTAAATTTGAACTTGTGTTCAACGCCTAGTTGACAAATTGTCCCTGGGCCACCAGTGGTATGTACCAGTGTTTGATACCATGATAAAACGAGTATTCTCAGATTTATCACAGGGATAGGTATTGGACTGCAGCACCAGCACAGGCTTCAACTAGTCAGCCTGCCTCATCGCTAGCTGTATGTGTACTCAGTACATTATACATACAAACTGTCAATAAAGTATTAACCATGGAAGTGAGGAAAGCTTCGCCGGTCATTTTTGAAACCATCTAGGAAGGGAGATGGTGTACATGTTCCTAATACTTGGCACACATACACTCAGTACTCCTGAATGCGGTCCTCTTTCAGCATGTAGTTGTAAGTGTGCGTGAGGCAGTAGTCACAAGTATAGGAATGCAGTCCCGTGTGAATAGTTCGCAGGTTCCCCATACATTCAACACAAGCCCTATCAGGACCTCTTTATAAGATGCCGTGAGTGCAGAACGCCTATATAGATATAGCTCTTAGTCTCAAGTAACTGCCTTTATACAGGGGGAAAGTAGAGGGAGGAGTGGGGGTGGTTGATTACAATGAACCTACATATTGGCATCATACATGTAACGGTGAGAGAAACGCAACATGAGATGATAACCTGTCTCCACTCCGAATGTGCATGCAATAATTCTCATACAGTATGGTTCTACCCATACAGAAGTAATGGTACTAGGCCTATATCGAAAAGATTGACATATGATATTGATGTATATTTGATAGTGCATTTGAGCAAAATCAACCTTAGTTAGAACTACGATGATCATAATCGATACACACATACGAATATGGTAAGGGTAAAATGCACAGATGTAAGTCACTTTGTAATGCATAAATGTTCATGGCATGTTCAAGGTTTCCAATCTTCTCACTGGTTAATTAACTGTTGTTACCTTACACCCTTTTGACCCCAGTTCTCATGTCCTTGTGTCCGACCATGTTAATAATCATCAAGGTAAAAGGGACCTCCCTGAGACCCTCATGAAAGCCCTTTTTACCTCTTTTTCCCGTGGTAGACAGGTGACAAGGCTGAGTAGTAGGTCTACTCAGCATACATATGGGCTTCATATTGAGGGACTACCTCCCCTACTTTGAATGGTTTATATTAATGGTAATGTGCCTTAAGATATATTCCTGTGTTCTCCCAAGGGAATGGTCATCATGATAAAGTAGATAGCAATGATAACAGTAATGGTGCTGTGCAGTACGACTAAGATGGTCGTGCCTACACATAGATGCACGGATATTGCATACTGATATGGTGACTCCTTTAACCAGTTTAAGGTCGGCAGTGCATTGATGAGCCATGCCTATTGGTCGTTTTGATGCAGGAAATTAACCCACTGATTACATTTACCAAGGCTGCATTCATGTATCGTACCCACGAATGAGCATGATGCACTAAAACGTTCACGGACTGGGAAGTATGATGCCTCAATCTTGTCATGATGCACCAATGCAGTACCCGCGGCTCCTTTTGCCAATACTGCATTGGTGCATCATACCTGGCTCATTGGGGAGGTATCAACCCTGTATGATTGATATGATTCAAGAATGTAGCGCCGGCATAGGACTGCGTCAGTGTGCATCAGGAGGCTGACATGGACCTTCAAGGGTTAACCATCCACATTATAATTTGTATTCCCCTCTCTCCTATAGGAACGCTCTTACACCATGGTTTGAACTAGACTCTATAAATTAGACTCTCTAAGTCACTGTGTCCTTGGCTGGGATGTACATGAAATTGTGTGATGAGTAAAAACAAAAAAGTCCCAACTAGTATAAATGCTGCCTCCCTACTGCCGCCGTGTGTTTCAATACACTCTGTCCTTCCACACGATGCCTCATGGGCCTTACAAGCTGATTAGTTAGCTCTTTCTGTCACGATAAAGCCCACAAAAAAGTGACAGTAGCTGGTTAGAAAAATGATCAATATATTATCATGGAGGACGTCTGTGTTCTGGGTGAACAGCTGCATTGATAGTGGAGGGAGTTTTTTGTCTTGTCCTGAGGGAAGGGTTGGCGTGCGGGTTATTAATTATTACAAGACAGGGAGGTGATGGCTCGAGCAGGTCCCAGAGGGGAGGGGACTCAGTTTAGATTTGGGTATCAGCTGCAGTAACAACCTTGGAGGGCTGTAGCTGTCTTTGCATCTAGGAATGAAAAGAGAGGGGGCTGTCAATGACCTTAAAATTGAGAAATAGGGGCTGTCATTACCTGTGAAAAAGGTTCTAAGGATGAAAGGCACCTTCATTTGTCATCGCAGAATTGCTTAGCCCTTTTGAATCCCTGTGCTTCCCGTATAATACTATAGTACTGCTTCTGTGCAGTATAGGGAGTTAAAGGGTTAATATCATCCTTCATCCTAACCCACAGGCTGCTAAAACAGGGACTGTCATGTGACTCTTTGGGATATGAATTAGAGTAGATTTTTTTCAGTTTTTCAGGTACTGTCAAATTGTCTAAATAAGGGGGTTGTAGTTTTGCAGTTGGTACTACCATAAAAAGGTAAGTACCCCCCTCCCTTCCCTTAGAGCACCTCGATGGTGGTAGGAGGATCAGCTCATCTTGCCTTGCCTCCCACTGACTGTGGTTGTTCCTGTGGGTAGCTGTCATTACATCCTCCCCAGGTACTCACACAGCAGAGCTCAATGTACTTCTAATTAGTCCCTTAATCATTTTCTTAGTTTTCCATCAGCATGGTTCATATTACCTATTGAAGAAAATTGACTCTCCTTCTTGTCAACATAGCTTCTCCTGGTAACTATCTGTAAGGATATGCTTTTGCTAATAAGACGTGTTATGATATTGCACTTTGGTTACATTGTCCATTGAAATCACCATTCTTTGTGGAGAATTTATTCTTGGGTCACGGGGGGGCGCACCCACTCTTTTTTTGTCTATAAAGGTAACGGTTTATGAATTTATTCTGGGGTCATACTTTTTAAAAATGGGTGTACCCCCTCCTCTTTGGCCTCGCCTCTCCTTTCGAGCCTCGCCCATCCTTCTTTTCAAATCCTGGATCTGCCACTGATTCTCAGTACATTTTTCAGTTGATTAATGGTGAATAATTTCTGTCCACATCAGACACACCCCAATCGGTCAATTAGAAGTTTATGAATAGTGTGATGCTATGACTCCCTTATACTGGCTCACAGAATCTGGTAATGTCAACTGAAGCTGAATTTGTACCATTTACCCTAAAGGCAGACTGTTTTAACCACCTAGATCCCATCTCTCAGCAGCCTTAAGGTTAACAGGGAAAGAGGAGGAAGAGAAAGTGGCCAGCAATTACCAGAATCAATATGGAGAGAGGCCAGGGGAGCTAATTGACAAAAAGGGCCGAGTGCACAACGGTGTGACCAGACTCAGGGCAATTAACTCTTTTAAGAGAGCATGCTATTTAATTGTATAGATCCTTGCCTTTTGGTGTTTATGATGCAGCTAAGGGGAGTTATCCACCAGGGCTACTCTGCACGGTGCATCATGCTGACCCGATAGGAGAGTTACCCACCAAGGCTACTCTGCACGGCGCATCATGCTGACCCGATAGGAGAGTTATCCACCAGAGCTACTCTGCACGGTGCATCATGCTGACCTGATAGGAGAGTAATCCACCAGGGCTACTCTGCACGGTGCATCATGCTGACCTGATGGGAGAGTTATCCACCAGGGCTACTCTGCACGGTGCATCATGCTGACCCAATAGGAGAGTTATCCACCAGGGCTACTCTGCATGGCACATCATGCTGACCTGATAGGAGAGTTATCCACCAGAGCTACTCTGCACGGTGCATCATGCTGACCTGATAGGAGAGTTATCCACCAGGGCTACTCTGCACGGTGCATTATGCTGACCCAATAGGAGAGTTATCCACCAGGGCTACTCTGCATGGCGCATCATGCTGACCTGAAAGGAGAGTTATCCACCAGGGCTACTCTGCATGGCGCATCATGCTGACCCAATAGGAGAGTTATCCACCAGGGCTACTCTGCATGGCGCATCATGCTGACCTGATAGGAGAGTTATCTACCAGGGCTACACTGCATGGCGCATCATGCTGACCCGATAGGAGAGTTATCCACCAGGGCTACTCTGCACGGCGCATCATGCTGACTGATAGGAGAGTTATCCACTAGGGCTACTCTGCATGGCGCATCATGCTGACCTGATAGGAGAGTTATCCATGAGGGCTACTCTGCACGGCGCATCATGCTGACCCGATAGGAGAGTTATTCACCAGGGCTACTCTGCATGGCGCATCATGCTGACCCGATAGGAGAGTTATCCACCAGGGCTACTCTGCACGGCGCATCATGTTGACCCGATAGGAGAGGGTAGATTAACTCTTAATGGTTAGGCACTGATGCAAGACTGGCAGATTGACCAGCCAGTGGTGAATTGATGCTGATGACAAAGGGGCATTAACATCATGCAGAACTCTTATCTATTGTCCGCAAATGCATTAATACATCATGCCCATTGATCCTCATTATGCATGAATATAGCCCTGTAAGTCAACATTTCTACACTAATGTTTTAGCAGACATGAGAGGGCTGACGTATCCCTGCAGGGTTGTCATAATGTACATGTGAAACCGTGACAAGAATATTTGAAAGAAAAATTGCTACAATGCTGCACATCTATACTACAATTTAGCAAAATTCTTTTGTTGCAGTATGATCCTTGTGATTGTGCAGTGAGTTGGTGATCGTACAACGTTCTAAAATAGACCCCAGCAGCATCAAATGGGGAATTCGATGGCAGAGCAGGAATAATGGGTGACCGGCGGTAGGAACAAGTGGCCGCGCTCCGCCATTAGGCTGGCCACCAGAAACCACTTAGGCCACGCTCTCCACCGCCCCGACCCAGCTGATCGAAAGTCTGCACAGGATCTGTGACGTTTTGGTGTGGGGGTTAACCCTTTGATGGCCGCATGATGCCTCCTCAATAGCCATGTATCCTAATCATCATGATGCACTAATTCTACAGAACTGCACCATGCTAATCCTTCAGGCGAATAACAACCCTGGAGGTTCTGTATGTGGCATTAATGCATCACTGGCCACCAGTGGGTTTCATTGGGGTCTAGAGAGGTATATCAAGGATTGTACAATATCTAAACTTCTTGGAGATGTTGTAGACAAATGGAATAATTCCCTTGATTCTCTGTGGAGTTCTTAAGGTGCAACTGATACCCATCCATCGTGATGTCTGCTATCAAACCTTATCTAGCCAGAGTCAGTACCAGCTTCCGCAATGGACACTCACACTGGGCAATGTAGGAGAGACCTATACACTGCTATAGCCCATTGAAGAACCAGGCGGACGTCAAAGAGCAGAGGGCGGGGTTGCAGGTAGGGGGTTAGAGAGAGAGTGGGCGAGGCAGGACAGACTTCACGCTGCAGCGGTCAAGGCCACTTGAACAACTCCTACACACCACTCCAGCCACAAAGCACGTGGTGTAGTCGGGTCTAACTACCATGAACATGAAGGTGCCCCTTTCGGTATGTCTGCTATAAAAGACCCTTCATACTAAACTATGATAATTATGTCATGGATTTAGAATTCAGTGCTATTGGTCTGATTCATTCCTGTCATACATGGGTTACCCCTCTTGAATATAAGTATTAATAACATGATAGTAAAACCAATAATGATATTCTCTATCAGTGATTGAGATAGAAGTTCTTTATGAGCATTAAGAACGATAAGGCAAATGAACGCATTTCTTTTTTCTTTCTGTACTCAATATGGCTGCTTACAGAGAGACGACAAAGACAGAGATTGAGACAGAGAGACAGACAGACAGAGACAGCGAGAGTGAGACAGACAGACAGAGACAGAGACGGAGAGGGAGAGGGAGAGGAAGAGGAAGAGAGGGAGAGGGAGATCCTAATAAGGCCAAAAAAGGTGTGTTTCCACTCGGTAGGTCTTTTTTTTATTTTATTTTTTTTCTTGTTGTTTTTCTTTTTTTTTGGGGGGGGATGGAAGAGGAGCCTTTCTCCTGTCCAATATAGGCATGTCATATATCAAAAGAAACATTATTTCAAGGTGAATCCGCGAGAGGATATGTAGCCACAATAGTCCGACATTATATAAGGGAGTGGTCTTTATTTATTAACAGGGTGAGACCCGGTAGCGGTTTTCCCCCTCACCCCTCCTCAGAGATGCGGTCATTCATCTCATAGATTCGTCATCCCTAGATGCAGTCACTTCTGTGATGGACAAGCAGCATATAAATACCTGTCTAGCTGTATGTACAAGCAGCTTTTAAATACCTGTCCAAACTGTGAAAGAAAGGACTAAATGTCCAATCAAACCTGAGTAATTCTCATAAAATACCGCGACGTAAAACTATTGAATCAATTAATCAATATCAGCGTAAAAATTTTGACCTCTCTTGAGGGAGGGCATAAAAAGTTTAGTCTCTTTTTAGCAAAAACGACTGCATGCTACTACCAGTAATATGAACACTGGAATATTGGCTTAATCAGTGGATAGAGATCTTTCCAAAAAGTAGTCTGCCATCTGCCCTGTTTTGCTAGGGTCGGTCGGGTAACTGGAAACAAACCTTTTTTGGCCTAATTACATATTAGGATAACTTATTCTTAACTCCCTTTGTAAGCACCTTCTCATGATAGGCAGACTGTAACTGAAAGCTATTCTTAATCCAACAGGGTGATATGAATTCTTGATGTGAGATGAAGATCGCACAATAGCTCCACATTAAATGGCAAAGTTGTGTAGGCGATGTGCGCTGAATAAAATGACATCCAGAGACAAATCATCTGCGTCTCAAATTGAGGCTAAATGAAACATCCATTCGGTGGATAAAATGAAAAATAATTATTTGCTGCCTCAAACAGAGTGCCAACCACGGGGGATAACGTAAATATTTTATACGCGTCCTAGTGAGGAAAGGAGGTGCAGGGTATTCATATCTGTTATAAAACTAGGCCTATGTACATATATGGATGAAATTAAGTATAATGGATTTTTTTAATGATCGCTTTAAATATCTGCACATAAGAATCCACTATTCATAGCCCTCCCAGTCCAATGAGAGTATACCCTCCCATCAGCGTCCTAAGTACATGCCGCGTACACACACAATAGCTCTTGTGCACCACCATATAATGAGATGAGAAAAATGGCCAAGGCTTGCCTTACAAAAACCAAAGTGCTTAAGTGGCCTAAACGTTGCATGTCGGCCATAAGGCTATATAGCAGTGTGTAAGCTGGTGGTCTGATATATGTGCGTGTGGTGTGGATATAAACGCATAGAATGCCTAGCAATGATATAACTACTCCATAGCTATGTAATCACATCATAATATCCAGGCTGCAGCAATTTGTCCCCCACAGGCTCGGCTTCAGCCGGTATTCCATCCATTCCCTGCCATCCCCAAGTCATACATAGCTGCATACGATGGTAGGGACTAATTATGCATTGAAATCACCCCTGCATATAACTGATGCCGTAACGGTAAAGCCTACAGCCTCCACTCCCCCCTTAATACACTTGTACAACCACTATCTATGTAAACGACCGCTATCTGTAGGCTACATACAAAGGCTGATCTGTGTAAAAATGGACGCTACCCATAGTACCCTTTCAACCGTTATAAAGCTTTCTGAAAAACGTCTCCATCAAAATGCCAAAACATAAAAGTAATGTTGATACATTAAACGCACAGCGGAATCTGACACGTAATTGCACAGGGGGAAATCTGGTGTGCTTTGATGCAGATAATGGTCTTGTGAGTTTGAGTTTAACAAGTTTTTATTTGGCAAATATCATATGTACATACGCTTTTCAGAACAGCCAAACACCGAACAAGAAAAAAAATAAACAAGAATAATGTCACTTGATAAGATATAGCTAGCATCGATTCTACATTAAAAGCAAATGGATGGGTAACCTCCAACTGTAGTATTACATATAGTGGCTCTTCTCATAGATAGTGGTTGAACATGTCTCTTGCCAATGGAGGAGCACCACACACCTCCTCCACGGTCTTAACACTACAGATGACGCCACCCACCGACCTCCAGGCCCGTCCCAGTGCCGCCTCTAGACAGCACAGAGGGGCCAGCTATGTTCCAACATGACTGATATGTTTTTAATTAAGTGACTAGTTCGCCGCCGCTATTGTCAATGGCGGCTGGGGTCCATGCATCAAACCTGTCAGGCTGGCAAACAGTGGAGCCCACAATCCTGGGAATAAATCTCAGCCCATAGAAACCTGCTGAAAAACAGCCCCACCCTTTGCTGACCCCCGCGGTAGACAAGGGTCGCGCGGCGCGCCGGCTACTGATTATAATCAGACAGTTATTAATCCAAATTGAGAGGTATGTGAATTAGAGGGGGGATTAATGGCGGGAGCGCTCACAGGGGGGAGCTGCTCGGGTGTGCGGATCAAGTCTTGTCTGAGCAGCTACGAGTGGCTGCTGGTTGTAATCTCACACCTCGAGCTGACGTGTGAGCAAACCTAGAGCTCTGCTCATCCTGTCGCTGCTGGGGATGCTCACAAGCAAGAGTGAGCAACAGCCCTAACGCTTCAACAGCTTTAGGTCCTTTGAAGGCCGCCAGTGCATCAATGCTCCATGCATCATGCCGACCCAACGGGGTTAGTACATACCCGGAGGGTCGACATGATGCACCAATGAAGTGCACGCAAGTAGGAGTCATGCTTACCTATGGACATGATGCACTCCTGCATTAGCGGCCGCATGGTGCTTCAATGTATCTTCTTTTCTTTTTTTTCTGTGTTGTTTTTCCATAATGAACCTTGGCAGCAATGCAGATACTGCACTGAAGCATCTGGTATATCTAACATTAGAAGTGGTTAAGAGCTGACCCACACCGTGCAGTAGGTAGAGGACAATGGCCTATGGATACACGTTTAGTATGAGTGTGTGGTTCTGTGAGTGAACAGCTGTGGGAGTGGAAGTAGAGGGACCAGCTCTTGATTTCTCACCAGGTGAGTGAACGCCGTACTGCTGAGCTACCCCTGGAAAACCTTCCCCTTTTACTCCTTAAAGGATACACGATGTCTCCAGGTCCATGTCCCTGTCACAGTGGCTCACGGTCCATGGGTCTCTATCACCATTTAGGCAGTACTTAAGGGTGAGTGTGCATACTTCAGCACTGCCATCGGTGCATCATGCTCAGGCTTCAGGAGTGCATTAATCCCATGTGGTTGCCATGATGCGTAGGGTAACTCGCCAGGGCTATGCTAATGCAACATAATTGCCAAATGGCATAAGCATGGTGTATGAAAGCATTATTCAGAAGAAATGACAGAGTGCATTTAGACATTAATGATTAGAGCCAATGGCAGTGCATTAAGGCATTATGTAAAAAAATATCATAGTACAATATAGCATTATACCGAGAGAATGACGTAATTATTGCATTAAACACACAATATAGAACTTAAAGGGTTAACTGCCCTGCCTGCCCTACTCGTGTAATGCCAGTCATGTCTATAAGCCTGGGGACGTACAGGGTCAAGACCATCTGCCATCAATGGTGCTGCACCCCTGTCACGTCCTGCCGACACCTAGATCTACACTCTAATACACCCAACATGAGCTGCTCCCCCACACCTCTACAACCATGAGCTGCTCCCCTCAAACGCCCTCACCGTGAGCTGCTCTGCTCCCAGGACCTCAGTCACTCAGTTATAGGGCTGCTGAAAACACCTCCCACCAGCATCATAGAAAAGAGGACGTTATATATACCCAGCATTGGTTGTACATGGAGTAAAATCTTTAAGGGTAGTAGTCCTTTTGTCGGCATGATGCATCAATACCCTGGTGATTAGATAGCTACATTGCATCATGCACACGCCATCCCTCCAGGGTTGGTACGCTCCTGGAGGGCCAGTATTACGTGCCAATGCATTGCTCGCAAGTAGACTAGGCACATAGATGCATTATGCCAAGCAACATGATGCTGGATGTATTACACGACTGAAAAGTTAAGGATTCATAATATATGTATGTATGGTATCATTTCTTTTAACGACACGGAATTCAAAATCCTGACAATCCAGTCTAGATGGCAGATTGTTTGTGTCACATCTGGTTTTCGTTTCTATACATGATGGCCTGTTGATTCACAAACAGAAATTACAATCAATAAAAATAGATCAACAGCAATTGGACATGAAAGTATTCGAATTAGAATTAACTGCAATGTGATAATGGCACAGCAAAAACGATGCTAAACCAAAGATAAAATATTGAGCAATATCAACAAAATAAACATGTATGATTGAATTTCCACTCTGGATGTGATATTTGAATATTGCGACCTTTATTGACCAGAGCCTGAGATGTGTCAAACATTCGGTGAGATTACATCAACAGGTGCACAGAGTCCCTCATACAAAAGAATCCATCTTGTTCGCCACTTCAGGGCATCTAATGCAGGAGTGCATCATGCCCATAGGTCGTCATGATGCACCAATGAAGTGTTGGCGAGTCTGCTCGCCAGCACTTCATTGGTGCATCATGCCGACCCTACAGGTATATATCAGCCCCGTAGGGGTTGCATGATGCTTGAATGCAGCCCTGGCGAGTTACTCACCAGGGCTGCATTCAAGCATCATGACGACCAATGGGTATGATGCATTAATGGATCAGCTACCTTTAAAGGGTTCAAAATCACCAAGGTGAAATGGGTGTACATCTATCGATTGCCGGCACGGTGTACGCTCGTGGGAAAGTGGACCGTACCATGACAGGTGCCTTGGTAAAATACCTCCCTCTATGCACTATAAAAAAGCCTACATGGCCATTTGCATCAACGCATGGCTCCTCTTGTAGTGGTTTTTATTTGTTATACTACATGGTGTTCTATGACACAAAGGGAAGGAACCTTTTATGGGCAAAAAGGTGATGAAATATATATGGACAAGTGTAAATATAGGTTTAAGGATAGCAGATTGAAATTAGACTCCAAGTATTTGTCATCACCTACAAATGTGTTTTGCACATACTAAAACACCCTATTGGAATTGCCCATGGATCGAGTGTCATCATTGCATGTCTAGGCCTCATCCTATGTTAACCATTTACAGATCGCATACAGCATTGATGCTAGATTTCCATCTGTTGTGATGGTGTATGAATTCAGACCTCTGCATGGGGAGCTTATTTGTTATAAGTTCTAAGTCCATCCTGATCTTTTGTGTTTGATACAATCCGGAAGGATCGGCATGATACCCTAATGCACTGCTGGCGAGTAGTATTAGTGCATCGTGACGACAAGGAAACATACACTCGAAGGCATTATACCGACCTGAAAGATTAAACAATATAGGTAGGGTGGTGCAAACAAAGAAATGAGCTTCCTTTCACGGACAAATCTAGCGCTCTCAATGTATATATTCAGTGGCATTGCATGCCTGTCACTGTTTCTGACCACAGCACCTTTATGATACATATATATGGCGGCTGGAGTGCCTCAGGGTGTGTGTCTTATCGGAGATCGGCCACTTTACAATGGACTGAATTCCTTCCTCGTAGCACATTCAAGGGCCACCGCTGGGGCACTTAGGAGCATTGGGCAGGGTGCTTGGTGGGAGTGGGCAGTGTCTAGTATACAATGAAAGACAGATGTAGATGATGTTGTGATTCATTCACTGGCTACCCCTTCACGCCGTTATTGGCATTCAGTTCAGGCATCGCCCACTGCTACCCCCTGTTTCTGTACGATCAAAATAGGCCGCCCTTTGCCGGCCACAAATTAGAGGGGGCCTGGTGTACACGACCCGACTGTGAGATGTCTCAGGACTTTGGCAGGCTGTGTGAGGGAGCAGGGGGAGGGGGGTAAGGTAAGGTAGGAACTGGTACCTTAAGGTCACCTCTAGAAGCCAAGACTCTTTCTGTCTGGACAAGAAGGCATTGCTGTTTCTGCATTTTGTATACAGACGGTGTGCAGTGCTGATGTGGATATAAGGAGAGAGGGAAGGGTAGAAGGAGGGAGGGTAGAAGGAAGGAGGGAGAAATTAAGGAATTGAAATGATATTGTAATCATATTAACGGCATCGTGCAATTGATCAGCAGTTCAGGGCTATAGCTACTGATCTGCTTGCAGAGACAGAGGATAAAACCAATGAGATAGAATGAGGCAGAACGAGAGAGAAAGGGAGAGAGAGAAACAGACAGACAGACAGACAGGCAGACAGAGACAGACAGACAGAGACAGACAAAGACAGACAGACAAATAGGCAGACAGAGACACTCATACAGACACAGAAAGAGAGAGAAAAAAAGGCAGAGAGAGAGAGAGAGAGAGAGAGAGAGAGAGAGAGAGAGAGAGAGAAGAGACTGACAGATAGATATACTAAGGCGGAGAGAGGCAGGCAGGGTGAAACAGAGGGATAGCGAGGGACAAACTGACAGACAGGTGGAGGCGGAGAAACAGAGAATCCGTTTCAAAGCGTACAGCATTCAGATCTATGGATATAGAGATACAAGCCCATTGACTGAAAGCTCAGGGTGGGTATACATACAGGTTACTGTACAAAGAGACCCATCAGCAAATGTAAGGTGATGAGATGTCTGATATAGGCATGACACATAAAGACATACAGACCAGGGAGCAAGGCACGCGACCAAAGCACCAGATTGGAGGCCTCAGACAGGTGCATGCACCAACACAAAAGGATGGAGACAAAACGGTAGGAGTAGATGGCAGAATGAGAGAAAGGGTGGATTGGATAGAAAAGAGAGCCATTGGGCAAACACAGGAGGGACTGAGCAGGAGAATCGTGACAGGGGATGTTGCTGCTGTGCGCGCCCTCTGCCGTGCAGCAGCAGTGAGCAGCACTATACACTTAAGGGCACCTACAGGAGTATATGGCATACTTAAACGCCTGCTGAGGTCAATGGAGTCTGCACAGCAGCATCAAAAGGCAATGGTTGGCAAACACTGGAGCAACATATAACCTCCCGCCCCTTAATCCACCCTCCACTGCTCTACACTGTAAAGGAATCCCTGCCAAAACAACGATTCCTTTTCCAGGCAACCTTGGGACAAAGCTTCCACCGTTTCTCTCACAAATATTCCTTGTAACACACAGCCTCACTCTACTGCTTTCTGTGGCTTTATAATTGAAAATACACTGCTTCACTGGATTGAAATTACTGTGGTTCACTGCTTAATCTACGAGAATACATGTTAGGTTCAGCAGGTATTTCTTAGAGTGTGCACTGCCCTATGGTGCACAGAACCGTCAATGTATCCCTCTAAACCCACAGGAGCAAAATGATGCTGAGAGCTTCTTTCTATGTTCATGATATTTTACCCCCTTTTAAGAATCCATTCCAGACTTGAGTGGAGGGAATTCAGCCATGGGCCGTCTCCATTCAGGTTCTGATGTTTCCAATTCCGAAAATAATTAGCCTCAGAAAGATCCAGTCCTACCCGCCTTGAACTTCCCAAATAGAACCTGAGCGAATAAGAAATTAATTGAGAGATGGATACAGGGAAATTCCTTCTTAAACACGTCTCGGACGTAATGGAAGTCGCAGCCTCCGACGTGCCAGCTTGGATAGTCCGATGCCTGGTGAGCCGGGTAAAACAACGGAAGAGCCTATGAAGATTTTATGCGACACTTTGTTAGAGACCGGATGCTGTCAAAGGAAGGCCCCTTCCAACAGGATAAATAAACAGACGCTGCAGCTGGTAGGTAGAGAGGGGGTTGGGTGTATTTATCATAGATCCAAACCAAGGGCAAGATGTATATGACTTGCTAAGCTACCTGAGAAAGGTCAAAGACTAATAAGAGCCGCTCTCCCTATCTAGTTTCAGATGGTGTGGTATCAGTTGACCAAGTAGCCGCCAAAGGGCAGGAGTGGCTGAAGACGCAGGTTCTAGATACAATACAGTAGCCTTAATAATAGGATAATGAGGGCAGCATCTTAAAGGGAGTTGTCTTGAAGTACTATAGATGTGGGTAACCTGAGTTATTGGACATTCAAATCGTCGAAGCTTGACCTGCCTTCGATATTCAGCAATGAAGTGAGTTTTATTTGTACAGCTGAATTATTATTCACGGGGACAATGGAATGACATTTCCTCACCTACTCCTCATTAAGGTCATGTTCTCATTGCAAAGGTTGACATACACTTTGCGCAACCTAGCGATCCCAGTAATATAGGGTTAACTACGGGCAATGGCGTTCTGCCATCTCTTTCAGCTATTATGACCATGATCATGCCTCTACAAGAGCCCTTCTGGGATTTTAGTCCCGTCAACATAGTAGAGACACTGGAGGCTCGTAAAATAGATTCATGTTACCTCATTCCTAAATGGCCAAAAATGACCAATGCTTCAAGCATTTGCAGTCTTATTTAGTCCTTTACCCAGATAACTTTTAAGCCACATATAGAATGTGCCATAGAAGGAAACAGTCAAAATCAGACTTACACTGTAAAGGGAATCAAGTCAAATTAACAGTGGTTCACTGGTAAATTCGGGACAAAGCATTCACTGTTGTTTTACCAGGATTCCTTGTAACACAATGCTTAACTGTGCTGCCACCTGGGGCTTCATTGTATGAACAACACTGCTTCACTGCATTACAATTATGCTGGTTCACCGTTCAATTTTATGAGGATCCTGGTAGATTAAACATTAATTCTCAGAGTGTGCCATACCGATCGAGAGACAGGGGTAGGAGGTGGTGAAGGAGTGAGTCTAAAAGAGCCATTACTGAGTACGAGTGGATGACTTGGGGTTGTCCACTGTCTAATTACCCGGTGTCTCCATTCGTCATGTGGCGGAAGTCGTGTGACAGAGTGTAATTCCAATATTATATGGTCATAGCCTGCAGTTCCCATAACTAACAGCTGGGCCCCAGAGTCTAGGCCACCCTCCTCTCCTCCCCTTTACTATACATACTGACATTCCTGGTTAACCGGTGGAGACGCCATTGCTTGATCTGATACTGCGCAAGATAAGCACAATTATATAAAAGCCATCATAATGGGGAGCAGGTGTTATGTAATGCCTACTAAAAGTCTACAGTGAATCAAGGGATTTTTCTTATTGATTGTTAATGCATTCCACAACCTCCATACCTAACGTACTATATATATATATATATATATATATATATATATATATATATATATATATATATATATATATATATCCATCTACCAGGCAGCATAATCTTGAAATGCGTCCCTATCTTGATGTCATATTTTTTACAACCAGCCCCTCATGACTAGTTGTACTCTTGAGCCCCTTCATGAAAAAGAGAGAAAATAAAAGAGAATAGTGAATCCCTTGACTTTACTCTACATCTCAACATATATCCAATATATCATTGCGTGTGCCTAATCTATGCTATGAGAATGCTTTGACCCTCCTTCTCTATATCGTGTATGCATGCGCCATCTTATTCTGTCCTAACAGTAGTTCATCAGTGATTACCTTATCCCTACCTTAAATTGGTTATTTCCTGGTCTAATTGTCTTCTAGTTAACATTATATTGCACCCGCTTCCAAACACTATTGCCTGTTTCTGCTTTAAAAACTGCTTAATGTTTGACTCTCTATCACATTAGCCTATAAAATACACAAACCCCTAAATTTCCCCCACCCAATTTCGCCCAACTATAACCCTCATGCTCCCTCTTCCACCTTCACCAATTTCATTTCTCCAACTTTCCATATACCCCCCCTCTCCTACCCTTCCCTGCCTTATTAGATAACAGCCCGGCTGTGGGCTGAGCAGTGCCTGTCTGTCCTGAAGGCATAAGCCGACAGCTGCCGGGGGTGGGTGGGAGGGAGCCTGCAGTGGGACTGGAGGCAGTGCTGTGATGATTGTGTAACGCACAGTAAAGGTCCATGCATTATAGAGCCGTTATTACTGTGTCCTGTCTAACCCATTGAAGGCCACATATATGCCTTAAGGTCCACACTCCATTGTGCCCATGCTGCAGTATACAGTTTGTTGATGATTAAATTCGCCAGCACAACATTGGTGCATCATGCAGACACATCAGGGGCAGGGTGTTTCACTTACATAGCCAGGAGAGTTGCTCACATGGCCACAATAATGCAGGGCGTAGGAAGCAAATTTTTTATATAGGTTTATATAGGGAACCTCCTCATTATTGGGGGGGGGGGCAGGCCCCCCTGCCCCCCTCCTTTTCCTACGCCCCTGCAATGCATTATGATAACCAAAGCCTCTATATATAGGCAGCT
The DNA here is from genome assembly GCA_949317995.1 of Acholoe squamosa. Classification (NCBI taxonomy): domain Eukaryota; kingdom Metazoa; phylum Annelida; class Polychaeta; order Phyllodocida; family Polynoidae; genus Acholoe; species Acholoe squamosa. The sequence goes on from OX439039.1 coordinate 11,794,501, forward strand.
GAAGGGTCGAATTATCACTAAATGGGATAGTTCCCTGCATTCACTGCAGAATCCTTAGGGTGCAACTGGTACCCATCGACCCAACTGTTTTCAGTGCTTATCTCGCTTGTATAGTACTAGACCAATCAATGCCGCTGCATTCTGGGCAATGTGAAAGAGGGGACTAGTCTAATGAAAAAAACTATAATATAATTATAGCCCTTAAAGGACTCGCCCCCCTCCACGTCAGCCCTGCCATCCCATGCCATCCATGCCGACAGGTCTCATCATAAAGTGACGCAACCGCTCGTCAACGTACAGACTTTGATGCCTTGTATTTGATTAGCAAGTGTATCCTTATTATAACTCTTGTTCAGTCTAGATTTTAATGTCTAAGAGATATTCTTCTCTTAGACATTAAAATCACATAAAAGCCAATATACTAATTGATGCTCAAAGCTCAGCTGATCGCCTTCATTTGCACAGGAAATGATCCAAATTTATTGGACCCTTATTCTTCCATTCAAAGAGGAACATAATTATAACTTCTGTAGAGCCCCCCTTTGAGGACAGGTAATTGAATTGGTCAGGTTTGTGGTCTATAAATCCCACGTTCGCGCTGACCAGCTCTGAATTATGCATAGGCTCGGCATATGGTCTAGTAATACCCGTAACGGTCATGGCCCAGCTCTTATGGCTATAGTGCTGGTAGTCAGCCCAGGGTGGTATTGATATCGTGGTAATAAAACTAGTAATTCCTGTAGCAGAAGCAGGCAGAATCCAGAAAATGCATAATTCAATTGGAGGAATTTGGTCTGATTATTTTATTTAGAAGTCAACAGGAATAAGCCACTATAATGGATGACGGTCTCATTTCCATATTCAGCAGTTCTGCCTCAGTCCAGGCCACAGACATGACCTTTGAAATTATTTCCAAATATAGCAGACATATATTGCAAATCATATAGCATCTCATATAATTCCACTTTATGTGGGCAGCTTTTTGACCTGAAGAACATACTCGGGAAAGATGTACTGGAATAAAGTAATTCATGAAAATGATTGTAAGCATTGCACCGAGAGTTTTACACAGCGGTTAAATTGTACTGGAGAGGAGTCCATAACCAGTACGGAATCCATTGCAAATTGTGTTACTCTTCATATCACTTTTCAAATATGACAGATTAACTTATCAATATTTTAGTAGATCCTCAGACCATCATGCCAATTTGATACTCGTGTACTCCTATGTTTTCTTATCAATTCCTTATCGATGGCAGCCAAAGGAATTAGAAATGATACGATAGTTAGTGATTTGAGTCAATTGCTAATGATAGCAAACACCTGCTGCCAGCGGTTTAAATGTTTTTCTTTGGTTTGGCAAGTCATGATGTTAGATCACCAATATTGAAAACATTATAATTTCATTAACATAGGCAATCACGGATCGTGTTGTATTTATTTCTATTACAGGGTACACACATAATGAGAGAACATGAAATGCGAATTTAAAGGTAGTCCAGCAAATATTCCATAGAAAGTTTACAAATATACATGTACGACCATGAGTAATTGAGTGCAATCACCTACTAAAATGATATAAAATAAACTCAGTTCTTGATTCTATCACATTTCACAGAGGTTACCAGGTATGTGTTTTGTGATAAGGATAGCCAATGCACCCTCCCAGACTCTCCCTTTTCTGCGTCAAGTCAGCTCACATATTACCAGTATTGGTGGTTCCAAAAATCTATATATAGCAATAGAGTATAGATCCATATTTCACTAGGTTGCTTTGACTGGGGATCTATAATCCAGTAGGCGGTGGTGTCTGTGATGCCCAATGCCCAGGTGTGGGGTATATGTGTATGTGTGTGTGTGTGGGGGGGGGAAGAGGGCAGGTTGGCAACGAGGGCGTGGCTGCGGCCATTATTAAAGGGGTTAAATGATCCATCTATGATCTCGAACCATGATCCGTATTAGCCTCCAGGCCAGCGGCAGTGGGCATTAAACCACCATAGACAGGACCGAGCTAGGGGCCCTCTCTCATTAAAACCCATAACATTAATACGCAGTGGCCTGCCTGTCGGCGTCTCCACCCCTAATGTCGCTACGTCGTGATCTATGACGTACCGTCATTACTGCGTCACGTCGCGCATGTCTGCTAATGCCTTCCGGTCCGTTCCAGACAATAGTCACTCACTAGGGTTACCTCTAGTGTTTTGGGCCTTCAATTAGGGCACCCGCGGGCAGAATAACTTAATAGCAGGCATTAGTTAAACAGATAACTTTCAATGAGAAAATATTAGCCACAAGCACGTCGCTCTCTGAGCTTTGATCATTCAAGAAGAACCAAGCACTATAATTAGTATCTATCTATGGAGGTTAGAGGCGAAATAACCCTCTTCTTCATTTCTTAGTTTAGTAACATGTTAAATATATTATTAAGCACCACAATTGATTGATGCATTGAAAGGTTGGCGATAACATGATGAGAATATGATTTGACCTTGGACTAATCTGACCTTATCATTGGAGCTATGAGAATTTAGGTATTTGTCTAGAATTACTCACCAGGTGGAGTATGCTTACAATTCATTGATCACTCTAAAATGTTTATCGGTCTCTTTGGTCTTTCACGTCACCTCACTTCATTCCTTGACTTGGTCTCTAAGACAAAGTCTTGTCCGACCCCAACTATGCATTCTCAACATTGTCCGTTTTAGAGATTCGAAGTAGGTAACAATGCATGTATGCTGTGGATACAAACTTATCCTACAATAGTGAGCACAAGATATTGACACAGATCGAAATATTTATGTTTATACCACGATTTCGGGACTTCCGGTGGGTTTATATGCAGTTTAGCCGTGCATTATTCTGCATATACCACACATGTGCATTTTTGAAATTTTTGGTATATACTTTTTCGGGGTCAAGTTGGACTTATTTTTGGAAATGCTGGCGGACATACAAAGTCAGTCTAGCCATTGTTTTAACGTGAAAAATCGTATGAGGATTGAACCCCGGCCGCAGTGGTGGTAGGCAAAGGCCTTAGCCATAGCGCCACACTGAACGGTGATAAACTCCAAAGCGAAAATAAATAAGACCTTGACCGGAGAGGTACCGCATTTTCACACTCACTTTTCGTATGGAATCCAACCATGACATGTTATAATATCAAAGTTCCAAGAAGTATTCGATCCATAGACGAGGAATGCGTGCTATTTTTCTCCATTTTCTTCAATATAAATAAGAATCCATTGATTTTCCCAATGTACGGGAGTCACGGTCCAGCCATTCCCACCCGCCTCCTTGTCCGGCGAAAGTGTGTCAGTGGCCCGGATGTAGATATAGGTCAACTGCTCGTCGTACGAGGAAGACGCCGAAAATTTCGGACCATTTTGGAAAATCAATGGATTCTTATTTATTTTGAATATAGCGGACATATCAAGCATGGAGTACTCGTCTAGAATGTCTAAGGATATGTATGTTTTAATTTGAGAACTTGTCATGGTTGGATTCAATACGAAAAGTGACTGTATACACAGTGGTTCATCTCTCGGCAAGGAACAAAAACAATGGCTTCGCGCAGAGCGGTGACCCAGGCCAGATCGCTTGCTTTTACAAAATATTTTCTCCTGGCTATATTCTGTGGATATCAGGTAAGAAATTAATACAAAATGGAGGAAATGATGGTATAAACCTACTAGGTGATGGATATCGGGGCCCACGGGCTGTATATGCTGTATATAGCCTCGCCGCTGCGCGGCTCGGGTATATACAGCATATACAGCCCTAGGGCCCCGATATCCATCATCTATTAGCTTAATAGATGTCTCTTCCATGATGTATACTTCGATAGCCTTGGATCAGTAGAAGTACATGCACTGATACTTCTTCAGCAACATGCTATACTAATGCATACCTATATACTACACAGCAACACACAACAAATAGACCTTAATAGGAAAAGATACCAAGAGAGGCGCAGATAAAAGGTTCCACTGGAGATAGCAACCACGCAACAAAACCCTGTTGTCTTTGTCTGATATCCTTTTTCCCATTTCTTTTTGTCGACATGACATTCTATACCAGCAGTATCTATTCTCCTGTCTAACTGCATACAATGCTGGTTTTAACTGATATATAAGTGGGAGTGCCCTAATTTAAATGTATACGACATTGAATTATTAAGATCAGGTCTAGTCTATTTCACTGATTCAGTGTGTAAGACTGCAGTCGTTGTGTTTTTAGCCTAATTCCTATTGTAGGTGCAATTTGCCTGAGGCTGGGTACACTCGGTAAGAGAGTAGTGGGTTTGGATAAAGATGGCGATGTTTACTCACACCATAGGCAAACTTGTATTACAGCCCCAGCCTACCCGCCTACCAAGGGGCGTCTCAATGGTTTCTGTCATTGCAGTTTATTCTAGTGTTTCTTAGCAGAACAGAGCTCTCTGTTTCCTGGCAGATTTAGACAGGGGCGCATGGGCCTGCGCCTCCTTTTTGCCAGTTGTAAAGGATATGTTTGGTCATTCTTGACCCCAAAGCTGTTCAAAAATAGGGGGCAAACGTACCTTCCCTTTACAAATCCTTGATGTGCCAATGCACTACACAAAGTCAAAATGGAGCTGTAAGACTGATATTTATTGTAAGATCACTAACTAGGCGTGGTACCTTTTGAAATGTACCCCAGAGTAGAGTCGGTTAACATCAAAGGGCGGAGCAGGCTTACTGAAAGACCTGCTCGTGATACAGTGTATAGAGCAGTGTTAGACCCAGACCAAGGGGCACTTACTCAGCTTTACTAACACCTTGTACATATATAACTGTCTTATATCAAACGGCCTTGATATTCTTTGTGTTTGCCTATATATCATACTCCTGATCAATGCATAGGAGTCCGGCAAAAACGAAAATAATTTTCCTTAGATAACCCCGTGTGGCATAAATAAATTCATGAATGATTTTGATATTATTAATTGACTTGAAAAAAATTAACCAACTCGGTCTCGTGAATCTTTTTTTTTTTTTCATTCTGTGAATCTCAATGCTCACATTTGGTATATCTGACCTGCAGGGTTGTGGTATTTATCTTGCCTTTATAGTACCTGTAGGTGTACGAATACGCTTAGACATGTACAGGTAGACGTATCATTTTACATTTACCTAATATTAAAAAACACATTCTTAGATCTTCAATGCAAAATGTCAAAAAGGATGATAATAATCTGGCTGGGCAAGTGCAGGAGGGACGGAGTTAAAGGAGACCATTCCCATGCATAAGAACAAGACTGTTTAAGACTGCCTCCAGGCTTTGTTTGGCGATTGTAATTTGATCCGGTGTTTTAAGCCATAGGCTGCCGGTGCTTGAGACAAGGAGTGGCCGCTCTGAGACTCCAATGTGGAAGTGGCAGGGGCAGTTAATACTCTGTCAATATTTGCACTGTCGTTTGATCATCCCCCAACCGGCCCATGAACCTTTTCTCCAGAAGTCGTCTATGATCTACAAGTCCCAAGGCCAAACTTGGCGATGGTAATCATAATAATGGAATGGACTTCCAATGCCTGATCATATCAGGATGGCCATCAATTCTCTTATTGGAGATAGGAGGAAGGGAGTGAGTTGCTCATTCATGGTGGAGCACTGACTTTGGACCCAGTCTTGCATAAACCGATTTTTAGGATTTTGACCAAAATTTACAACAATAAAAAGCTTGGAGTGTGTACTTTATAAACAACAACCGGGCAAACGTTGGAACACATCTCTGTATAGGGAATGCTATTAAAATAAGGATGGTTCTCCTACGACATCCGGACAACACGTTCATCCTTTCTTTCCTTATCGAACTGTTTTCTGGAGCTTCATTTCAGATTTTTTACTGCTTCAAGATATCATAAATACAGTGTTTTTCTGAACTGTCTATGGGGATGCCTGGGAATTTCAACAGTCATTTTCACTGTGAAACTATTTGGTCATTTCATTCAGTCCAAACAGTGTTGCCACTACTTTTTGTGGAACTGATGTCGACAAAAATACCAAAATTGTGCCAAATCTGTGAAAACAGATAAAACCTGTTCCTCTAGTGGTGGCATTTGGTGAGAGTTATCAGGGAGGTTTTTTGCACTGATGGGGGTCAGGCCCAGTGTCAACGACAAAAGGAACGCCTGGAAATCTGCTAATAGAGTCGGGTATTAGCGGGGAATGCCGCACCTCGCGACAACTGCTCAGGGAGGAATGGGCTGTCATGGCCGTGGGTGGGGAGTCACTCAACAGTCCTCCATCTTGTGCTAATGAGCTAATGCAGATGCACATCACTCCGAACTCCAGATGTGGCCCCGGGATGTGCCGCAAGAAATGTGAAGTTACCCACAGACTTGTATGTGGATTGAGTGAATCAAGTCCTTGACGACAGATAGTAAAAGGTTGACAGTGTCAGGAGGAAAGAGACAGAGACAGACAGACAGAGACAGAAACAGGCAGACAGATACAGACAGACAGAGACATATAGAGAGACAGACAGAGACGGAGACAGACAGACAGCCAGTGTGACAGAGTAGGAGAGAGGGAGAGAGAGGGAGAGAGAGAGAGAGAGAGAGAGAGAGAGACAGACAGACAGACAGACAGACAGACAGACAGACAGACCTTTGTAAGTTAAGATAGGGAACATTGGGATAGCCAGGGAGAAAGAGGGACGACGGAGATGGAGAGAGGGCATTGATAGTTAGGTCAGACAAATAGCTAAGTCAGGCAAACTTGTAATTGGTCTTGATAACACAATGGGATTACTGTTAATTACTACCAAGTCTAGCAACATGTCCTACAGAGTCCAATCCTTAAAGCCCATAGTTCCGCTCTGCATGTTGCTAACGAGTGTAAGACCCATATAGTCTTTATGTTCAGCCCTTACTTACTTCTTCTACTTCCAAGGCATTCTGCCGGATCTAGCCTCCTGCATATTTCATCATAGGCAAAGCCTCGGCAGACCCTGTCCACAGATCCCCGGCCGGACACAGGCACCCCACCTAGCGGTTTAATTATACATCAATGCTGCTGTTCCACCACCTCCTCATGTTGATGTCTTTGTCTTGGTGGTGTTTGCATTATGGAGGCGGCACAAGCATAAACTTTGTCATACAAAATAGTTTATACTGTTTGAGATTTTTTCTTTTCGATTGATGTTTTGACTTAAGTTTCGTTCCTTTCATATAGATCTACTGAACGACGCTTCAGTCTCCAGTTTTGAGACTGGAGTGTCTCAATGACAATGTTAGAAACCTTGAAAAGGATGTTGAATATATTCTATTTTCTTTAACAAAACATGGAAAACATTCCTTACTAAGACCTAATCCTCCTTTCAGAATATTGACATGTCATAGTTGAAATTATGAAAACAGGGTTCATACGCTGAAAGCGAATTCCAATTGCTTAATGAGCAGATTTCAATGAGCAATGGAAGGAAAGCTTTACCCAAATCATAACTTTAAAAAGAATATGATTAAAATTAAAATAAAAAGTAGCCACAGGTCTTTGCGGATTGGGTCCAAAACACCAAATGAACCTTTTAAATTTGAAGTTCGGAAGTGTTTGATCTTTGTGTTTTTCTTTTTAATTGTATTTACTTCTTTGTATGGCAAGAGGAGTTGTGAGGCAGAAAGTTGTACTTACCCATAATAGATGCACTGGTTATGACCACCTCCTATGGACCAGTCCTCTTGCATTAACTTACCTAGAAAGGGAATAAGATATAAGGGGGTTATTAAAAAGCAGATGTAAATGTCAAAATATTGGTGGTAAAATTAATGTAAGAATACTGTTGATAGTATTCTGCAATGCTTGGTTCTTGCGAGATCCCTAGAAAATGCGTGTATCAAAGTCTCTGAAAGTGTTAGGAACTACATAAAATATCTTTTCATAGAAGTCATGCATCATCGTTAATCAGTGTTTCATTGGAAAAGAAAATAGATAGCTGTAGTGCCATACTCTGCAGATAGGGAGCTTTTCAATGTTAACCTTTACCGTCCGTGTTACTTGATTTAAGCATTCCTTTTCTGACAAATCGTGGTCAAAATCCTGGATATTGACTCACTGCAGCCAAACCTGACCACAGAATATTTTGTACTGTCCCCATCTGTGTCCAATTACTGTGTGGGCTGACAGGCAGCTTCAACCGAACCAAAAAGCAAGGAATTATTTTGGCCTTTTGTAAGACCTTTAAGGGACCAACACGTTTCTTTCAGAGAGCTATATGTTCTAACATTGAAACCATAGTCCTTTGTGATTTTATTTAAATGACCTCATAGTAGAAGCTTTGCTTTGATATTGGACTGCCTTGTGTGTGGGAATAGTTGATAGAACATGGGACACGTTGGTCAGGGAAACCAATGCCCGTTTTAAACGTTCATTTCAGTATACTACTTCACCTTTGTAATACACGCTGCCTAGTGACAGACTGATGCTGCACCTGCTGCCATTTTCGCATTATTAACATTAATACGATAGGATTAAGGGCTAAAAATAAAGCTAAAAGGTGTTTGGGGAGATTCTAAGACCTGGTGGTATACGGCATGGGGTCGGGGGTGGGGATAACTATCGGAACACGAGGAGAAGACCAAGGGTTCAGTACATCAACAGGGTACATGTGATATCCAGTCTGAAGGAAAAGGACATGCCTCTGTACAATATTGCGTTTTGAATTTGGAGTATGTGTTGCTGTGAAAGGAATGTCTAGATTGTACCTATATGCTTCTCGGGGCTATAGCCCTGAAATGTCAGTAATGCGCAGAAATAAACGATGCTGCTATGAATTGACCAAACCTGAGAAACCTTACATTATAGTGTCCAGGGTTAACACAGTAACTATGTTGTACTGATGAGGAGACAATTCTTGTCACTTCTAGCAGCATTATGGAGAAAGGTGTACAACATATGCTGGTTTTAACTAAACTGAAAAACCTGGGTACCTGGATTACATGAACAATAAGGGAGCGCGTAAAGGCCACCTCTTCATCCTCAATCTATTCTTTTTACCTAGGGTTTATTTCTCAAGATCGGTTTATTTCTCAAGATCGGACGAATTGGATGCCTCACGCCAGCACAGTCAATACGGGCTCCGATTCGGGAGGTTGGATTCCTTTGTGTAAACTTTAGAAATAATTTCAAAAAGAAAAAAGGAGGGCAATCTGGAATTCATCCATAGTAAATTCAGGTACCTGTGTACCACACAATATGTGGGAAATATCAGAGCAATATCTAAGGCTTGGTACACAGAGTGATGATAAAAACATGAACCAGTCTTGTCTAAGGATCCAGCTAGGCGTGAGGCCGGGTGCTGCTATAAAAACGCCCCCACCCTTTGTCACCTCTGGGGTCGGCATGGACACATTAGTCGGACGACGAGCGTGATTACATTGACTGGGCTGGCGTGAGGCGACAGGGCATCTACACAGTTTGTGCCCAATCGGAATGTGCTTGATGCAATTAGGGCCGGCGCGGGAGAGTTTTGGTGGCGGCCAGGGGCGACAAAAACTGACACACGACTCACTCAATCATGGCTCCCAATGTCAAGGCTGGAGAGTCTGGGCTTAAAACGTCGCCCCTGCCATGTCTCCACAAGTAGGGTCAGTGTGGTAGAGGGAGGAGGAGGAGGGGGTATGGATGGAAGCTGTTATAGATGGCTGTATAGTGGATTGGGACTGATAATGTAAAGTGGATGTTGTACCGCTGTTCAGCTTTTATGACTCTAGCTTTGCAAGAATGCCTTGGGTATATCGTGTTCTGGCTACCTATATGCATTAGTTTTATATTCAAGGTAATGGTCGAACTATGATCTATTCATACATGCACAGTATATTTACTGAAAAGAGAAATTTTATATATAATCCCCTACTTGAACAGTCTTGAAATATTTTTTTCCTCAGTGCAAGAGTGCTGTAACTGCAGTTAATTACGATAGCAGTTACGACCTTCTTGCACTGAGGCGGCGAAAGGATCTTTGGGCTTTATTGCAATAGTTATAAGTCAGTCCAAGACATAAGCCTGGGAAAATTAAAAAATAAATACCTTGTGGGAAAATACCCTTCACTCAAAATATATGGTACCTGATAAACTAAGCAAGTTCCTAATGTACCCAAGCCGATGATATCTATTGGTTCCTAAGTGTATTGTTAGGTGCAGTGCCCATATGTGATAGGTAACAAGACGGGAAATATCTCGTAAAACAGCACTTAATTGATTTTCTTTTTCTTTTACATATAGTTATATTGGTTCTAAAATATAGGGGTTTCCAGTCACTTCCAACCTCTGTGGGATTCTCCTCCCTATGTTGAGTAACATAATTGAGATATGCCATCCAGATTTACTGTTCAATTTTGGTAATATATTTTGGTTCAATGTTATCTTATTTGATAATGTGGCGTTGGCTGTGAGCTGACAGCCATACTATGTTTTATTTTGTTGTTGGTTAAAAGAACTTTTGCTAAAGGTCAATGTCATCAAAGCTTTTAAGTATTTACTTGCTTTTACTTTGTCCTTCGCCGTGGAATTGTACCTGTAAATGTCACCCTTTATCAAAAATACATATTTGATACAGGATCCCATGGATATGATAGTATCCTCTCTCATGTCCCCTCTAAAGCAGTTTAAACAGGGTTAAATTCCCCAACAAGACCTTTTTTGTTTATATCATCCAAAACACTGAATACAAAATGCTATGCCGTCCTCTCACCAGCCCTGTAATCATCAACTTTACATTTTCATGATGGTGGCTATAGCAATATGACAGGTTCAGAAGACAACTTTGACGAGTGCAATATTTGACTTTCTGCTTTCCACAGGTGCGATATTGAACTTTCTGCCATTACGTTTGGGGGTTGGTACCTAGAAAGACGGACTACAAAGCAGGTCTGGGATCTGGCCTGGGTGGTAGCCATTCTTTATTTAGCCCCAAAGGTCAAGGACAGGCAAAGCAACTCTCTGCAGCAAAGCTATTGTTCTGGTTCCGATTGGCTAACATCAAATACGGATTGAACTCATTAAAATCATCAAAGACTTCAGATATATCAAGTTGATAAAATGTTGAAATATCATAACGATCAATGTACAAGACCTACGTAGTACATCAATAGATTAGCTCCATCTTTAGGCATATTGCATGAATACAGCCTTGGGCAGTATGGACATGGTTTTGGACATTGGTTTATCATACGACCCTTAAAGGTTGCGGCTCTTAACCATTTAAGGACAAGAAATTGCTAAAGGCCTCAAGCTCATTGGTCATCATGATATATAATTGCAGGTCTGACAAATGACTAACCAGTGCTTCCTCCATGCATCATTTATGTGTGCATGTACTCCTCCAAACGCAAGAAGTGGGTAGAAGTAATGCATGTATGTAGCTCTGATGATACATTGACATATTGGCTGCCTTTAAAGTGCTGAAAGACCGATTGCCTGTAGGCGACTGGCTATAAATATAGCATCAGTGTATAGTAACACTATGATATATAAAGCACTGTCATTATAGAGATATAAAGTGTGTTGAAAGTGTGCTATGTGTGTAGGTAGGTGCTGCTTGTATGGATGGCTATACCCTTCAAGGGGCGATAGTGCATCAATGCAGCATGCCCATGAGTTATCATGATGCATGAATACAGCCCTGGCGAGTAACTCAAAAGGGCTAAAATCAAACATCATACCATCCCTATAAGGTTGCAAAACCCCTGAATGCTGGCATGATACTTTAATGAAGTGTTGGTGAGCAGACTCGCCAGCACTTTATTGGTGCTTTTAATTTATGCAGGCCTTAGCGCTTTAAACAGTGCATTAATGCAGCATGCCCATCCTACGGGGCTGGCGAACAGACTCGCCAGCACTGCATGGGTGCATCATGGTGACCAATTGGCATGATACACTCCTGTTTAAGTGGCCCTTTGAGGGTTAAAGGTTTGAGATTGTGGAGGGTAGAATAAGCCTGATGGAGAAGGGCTGTACAGCTTTACTATCAGCCGATCATCCATTATCTGTCTACCAAAGCCTACACTATACATGCATATCTAATCAACCTGTTCCACGGCGCCACAAGATTCACATTCTGCAATATAAAGGGAAAAAAGTATCCGTCAAAATAACGAAGAAATCCCTGTCCCAATGTCGCCAGAGATCTATCGTGGGTTTTTTCTTCACAGAGATTCCATTCTTCCACCATACTGCCACCTGGGGCTTCATTGTAGAAACTACACTGTTTCACTGGTGACTACGGAGGTTCGCTGTTCAGTTGTAAAATGATTCCTGGTAGATTCAATAGTTATATTTTTTAGAGTGTGGGTGTATGCGTAACTGCCTAATGTGTAGAATCAAGCAGCTATTCCATTGTTTTATCTGTTTGTAAATTATTAATAATCTGTGACTACATATTACATATTTGACGTTCTTCATTAGCCTTTGATAAGAGGCGTAGACTGTTGGAAATAAAAGACATACTCAACCCATGTGCCAAAGGAACATTCATTAACCTTTGGCCAAGGTCGCAGGTTTTGTAGAATAACTACTTTATCTACGTTTTCCGCCTTGCTTTTGATATGGAGTTTTGGTAGAAAAAGAAGCGCAATGGTTTGTGGAACCATCCTCCATTTATTCAGATGTACCACCATTTTGAGCTAGCTAACAGAAAATGTCTTGATATCCCCTTGCTTGGTTTATTGACACTTGATTCCTGCCTAAATTCAGTCTTACACATGGATATTCAGTAAGGACACTTCATTCAGTAGATACTAGGCATCATTTCAGACACCCTACTTACACTATAAGAGTGCTATGATCCATTTTCCCAAATGTTGGTATAGCCAGACCTCATCACTATCCTATTCCCTTTGTATACACCATATCCCTTTTCTCTGGATTTCTGAGGCGATGATGTATTGAGTCACTTTGCCCTTTGATACAGGGATGAAGGTATCTCCTCTCACGTCAACTCTTTCCCAACCTGAATCTAAAATAAATTAAGAAGCATCCAGATATTATACCAGCCATTCCCAAGACCCTCATTCGTATGAGATATCATATAAGGTTGTGAATAGAAGTGCTGGCGTTTGAATATGAAGTAACTGTGGGGATAAATGGGGAAACTATCTGTCTATCCTCCAAAAGGATTAGAGGCACAAAGGGTCATTCAGCACACCCCTTTTACCCTTTCTACACTACAGCCTGTGGAGAGGTGTTATCCTAGTTCTAACATTCTACACTAGGGGGAGGTAGGGTGCATTGGCTTGTGCTGGAACTGGGAGACGCTGAAGACTGTACAGCCCCCTGGAGGAAGTCCCAAACAACAGGGGATACCTGTAAGCAGGCACATGCAGAGACTGAGAGAGGGGATAGCCGGTGCATCCTCTCATGGGCTCTCCTGTCTGCATTCTTGCTATGCAATGTTGAGAATGGGGTTTGGGTACTCTTTATCATGTTCAGCATCGCCTCTGGTGAGTGTATAGTGTTGTGTGAATGCTTTATTGGACATTATATTCCCATACAATCCTCTTTTTAAGACAGGAAGGGGGGAAACATATTAAAATACCCACACCACCTACGTGGGTGTCGTTCATTTAATTTGGTGATGAATTGCTTTTAGATTGTTTTGGGAGGAGTCATGCAGTTTACATTTTGGAAAGCATATACCAAATGAGAAATGCTGAACATGCATTGGGTAAATACCTGTCGTGAAGTAAACCTGCAAACGCAGCATCAGCGGTTTGAGTTACTTTCAACTATGTCGGATATGTGACTCAATGAATACTGGTTCATCCTTTTGCCACTGGTGGCAGCACCAGCCGGCCCTACATGGCTGTATTGTTATCACTCGGAGCTTCCAAACTGTGCGCGGCCCTCACAATAGTTCATGTGGATTTTGGCAATCAACAACAACCTCTTCTTCCCTCCTTTACATCAATATACTCTCAATAATTAAACCTACATAGAGATGTAGAACATTCAATCAGTATTACATTAACAGCAAGCCAGTTGCAATGAAAGTGAGAAGAAAAAACAAGTTCACATCAACAATGTCTAGACTCCTGAGGCAATTCAGAAATGGACTGAGGTGAAAGTTGCGTAATTCTAACATGTTGTCCAACCAATTAATACCATAGCTCTGGGACAGGCAGATATTGGTGTAACTCAGAAACTTGTCACGTGTAACACAAGTAGCAAAGTTCACTCCCATCCACCCTGAAGCATCCCTAACAGCAGGAGCAGCAGGAGCTAGTGGAGGAGAGCAGCTCCCCTCAACTTGTCTAACGACGTGTGAGTTGGTGAGAGTAGCGAAGGCCCTTTAAGGGCCGCTAATGCAGGCGTTCTTCATGCCGAGCCACAAATGAAGTGTTGGCGAGAATGCTCACCGGGACTTCATTGGAGCAACATGCCAACCCCCAGGAGTGCAGCAGTGCTGCAGGGTCGGCATAATGCGTGAATGTAGCCCTGGTGACTGCACTCATGCATCATGACGACCAATGGGCAGTAGTTACCCTTAAATGGCTACTGTCACATGAGTTGCTACTAGGAGCGGTTCTAGAGGGTGTCTATTAGGAGCCGTAAGGTAAAACCCTGATTATCTCAGAGAAAACACGACAACCAGGCAGCGAATTAATTGAGCCATCTGTAAACATTATTTCTGAATTTAGTCGCTCATGCAGGGAAACATCATATCACATTGGTCCTTGTGGTGCAGCAATGAACTGCTGTTGAGTCTGCTCACCAGCACTTCATACGTGCATCATGCCGAATTACAAGAGTGTAACAGCCCTGTAGGGTTGGCATGATACATGGATGTATCCCTGGGGAATTATGAAAACCAAAAGGCTTGATGCATCAATGTTTTAGCAGCTCTTAAAGAGTTAAAATGATGGGGTGAGTTGTCACGTAGTGCCAGCTCTTGTTGAGTTGTGTTGAGTTGCTCCCCTCCTCTGCCTGGAGCAGCTCCACACTCTGCACTTCGAGCTGCTCTCCCATGACTAGCTGCGCCACTACTGCCACCTAGTGGTTCGCTATGAAACTAAACATTGGGTACTACATGTCGAGGGATAAAAAGCTGCAAGGAGCCCAAGCCGTATCATAGGCACGAAAGATAAAATGTGATAGTTTCTGGTTCAATTTCAGTGTTATTGCATCACACAATTCGTGATATCGGATAGTGTTGCAATTATTTACTTAGTAGTTTTGTATACAATGTACACTTCACTTAATCAACTAGAAATATAATTCATTTCATATAGGACAATGAAAAGTCAAATCATTTCTCATGGGCTTAAATACTTTTAAATGTCATCTTTGAAATTTAAGTTAGTTGGTTTTAGTGGCTATTAAAGCTATGGTAATTTTACCATGTTGAATAAGAACCCTAATGGAGATAGTCAATCAAAAACTGTTGTAAACGCAACACGATAATGTCAGAGCTTTTCCATCTGCATCTTTCAAGTTTAGCAAAATGCCAGTTTTATTAGGTTGTTATTTGATGTGCTTTCAAACATTATGTTACCCTATCCCACTCAACACTCCATGCCACGCTGTCTGAAATATCAGACCTTTTAGCAAGGAGAGAAATGCCAAACTTCAATGTTCAAATGCGTTTTGAATTGCTCCATGTCTGAGGAAACCAAACCAATTTGTATGACTTTGTACAGAAATGCAGGTATCTCACACAAGGAAGCAGCACCATACAGAGAGATCACATGGTCATCCTCAGTTATTTAATATATACCAAATATCCCGCTAGTTCCTTCCGGGTTCTCCCAGCTGTGCTAAGCTGGGAAACCAAGATGTGTACCAAAGTGATTTGGGTTTCCTTATATATGTAGCACACGAAAATACTGCTGCTTTTAGTGGACAACCTGGCACTAAAATACCTCAGGGCCATTGGATCATAATATGGTGTGGTTGTAGCACAAGCTATCATATATGGGGCGTGCTACAACAGTATGGGTAACTACTGTAACTTAGGGAAATAATCCCATTAAGATGATCCATGGTTCAGCGATAAAAGGGGCTTAAGGTAATATACATTTTTTCTACATCAATATTACAAATCCACCGGGAATACCATTGGATGCGGCCTAGTAATTCCATCCCGGCCTACCTCCATCCATCTACCCACCTTAGATCATGCCCCCCTTTTCCACCCATCCAACAATCCCCTTATACTTACTCACCGTTTCTTACATTGCAAAAGATAACTGTTCAATCAACCAGGGACCTCGTGAAACTGAACAGTGGACCACCGATATTGTATAGCATTGAACCGATGTAGCTTTGCAAGCAGTCCCCGGTGGCAGTACGGTGGTACACAAATGTACAAGAAATCTCTGTGAAAACAATGAAGCATCTCAAGATTACAACTTTGGGACGAGGATTGCTCCGTTCTTTTGACAACATTTTTGTATGGCTTACCCTTCCCCCACCCCCCGTCTTAGCTCAACGCCACAACTTCCCCATCAGTTTCTGCCCACCTCCTGGCCCCCACCGCTCCCTTTACCAGCACTTGGGTCCTCTAATACAGCAGCGATGCGTCCATCACTCAGTCTCCTCTCCATTCATATTCAATTTACACCAGGGCCGAGGTTCTGGCCCCGGTGTGAGCGCCCCACCAACGCCTCCCAACGAATCCCCAGATGCTCGTCCAGGAGCACCTCCGTACCGCGCCGTGTGGGGGCGCCAGGGGCCAGGCATCACCAGTCATACCCCCATAGAGGCTTCATGGGCGGCTATTCACATTCACTGCGGCTCTTCGCTCCTCCAACCGAAAAAAGGGGGTGGAATAAAGGAGATGCCGGACCAGGCAGTCCGGATGCAGTCTATCCCTTTGTCATGTTAATTTAAGCCGACTTTACCCCGGTCCCCTGACGATTTCAGGTGGGGGATCGGAGGCCAGGGTCACCTTTTGTAACCCTTTAAAAGCTGCTGATGCATTTTATGGGCATGATGCACTCCTGCATCAGCCGCCATGCCATTAAAGGGATACGTTCTGGTCTTGTTGTCGTGGAAGTCGTGTTCTCATGTGTCTGACGCCTTCTTTTCTGCCAGCAGAAAACAACAAAAAACCGTGCCCTCCTGATTTTGGCGCGAAAAGGAGACACAAATGTCGTCTGATTTTGGACTTGTCTTCTGCCAAAACACACCTTTTGTGTTTGGCCTCTGGAATGGCAGCTGATTGAAATGTCAGGTCATGTATTTATGCATCATGACGAATGCAGCACCGGCAATTAACTAGCCATTGATGCATTCATGCATCTTACATCACGCCAAGCATGCATCTCAAGCATAGAAATTCTTTCGCCGATTAGATAACAACAATACCTTTAAAATCCACTGAATCAGATAGCTTTGTGACTGCAATGTTTGAATTTTGTTGACGATGAACTTAGACTTCTGGGGCAGTGGTAAACCTTTTCTGTATTTTGTAAAATGTGACATATTTGCCTCGCCAAGGACACACTTGAATTTAGATTTCAAATGGCCTTGAACATCTCATGCGTTGTATAGAAGGCTTCAGAAGAACAGGAGTAAGATATGGACTACAGGTAATATTGAGATAGGCCTATTGTGTGGTTGGGAGGAACGAAGATGGAGTAGATTTTGAGAGGTATGGAAAGTGTGCACGGGGAAGTTCAAAAGTAATGGCTTTCAAGTCAGACAGAGGCAAGAAGATATGGCTTCATTTTGTGTGTGTTTCTTTATGATTACCTTCTATTTGTAATCAGACGAAGGAGGAGAGCTGACTGGAGTTCTTCACAGTGATTCACTGATTTTCCATAATGAGTAACGTTTTCCTGACAGCATCCAAATACAGGTAGTTTCCTTCCTTCATTTCTGACAGGTTATTAGCATTTTAAAACACACTCTTATGAATCCATGTTAGTGGGATTTCACACATAAAGCTGATATTGTAAAATGTAGGCCCAATCTATGACAGAAAGATCAGACATTAGGCTTAAATTCTGCTGATGGCCCGAGAATTAAAGAGCGAGAGCAAGGGATTGTAAAAAACAACAGCCCTATTTGTAGATCTGGAAATACTCCATCCGGGGAAAATCATCAGCTAACAAGGGCCAGTGCGCTCGGGGTTCAATTAACATCTATAAAAGTTGTGATATTGGGTAGTCTGGCCCACTTTGCTAAGGAGGGGCTCCTACTTTTTGTGCCAGGAGTTCTGGAGCTGCTCCCCGGCGAATCCCATATAACTCGGTGGGTGGTGGTAAACAGCGCCAATGAGGACCTCTAGCGGTTGTCATATGTACTGAGCCATAGCCCTCTATGTATATAGTTTAAAAAGAGGGAGCCATTACCCAGGGAACAGCAGAACTGCTACTATCACTGATTGTAGTTAAAGCTAGAGGATGCTGTCTGGAATCAATGTGATACCCTTCCAGATAAGTACCCAGATACTGATTTGTAGTGCTAAGATAAGCAGCCAGCTCATCCTATCTTATCACCTCCCCTCTCACCACCCCCTCCCTAGCGATCGATTGTCTGAATTAAGACGGATCGATTCTGCCTTCTGGCTATTGCAATTAACATCCCATTAGGAAACCTGAGATCCAGATCAAAGACGTAGCTTCACCTTTTTTAATTGATAATTTCCGCCCTGGATGAGTAGGCCTGTGATCAGGACTCTGGTCGTTTAATCAGAGGAGGGGTGTGTAAGCGGTGTATGGTGGTAGGGAGGTCTGTCAATCTTTTACCGTCTATTCCTCCGGGGCTTGTCTAGCTGTAGGGCTCTTATGTATGAGATATTGTCTAGCTGTAGGGCTCTTATATATGAGATATATGTCAACATGTGTGGCGGTCTGTGTAGTAGATCCTACTTGATCATCTAGCATCGCTTCTATTTATATTTTATACAGTTGTGTACTATAGAAGCAACTCAAATGATCCTTTCCTTTTCTGTTTCATGAAAAAGATTTTTACCCATTGGAAAAAAAAACGAACAGGGCCACTTCTTTCATATTGCTTTATTTTCTACATGGTCTTCCGGCTGTCATTAAAACGCCCGTCGACGTCTAAGGGCCTTTCTCCACTAGGTGGCTATTTGTCGGTACCTATGTGAATATATATGAGAGGGGGTGGGGTACCTCTACAGTAGACCTCTCGGTACCCACATCGGTCTGAAAAAAAGTCAAACATGTCAGTCTCAAGGTGAATATCGTTACAGATACGTGCATCGGTCACGATCATCGGATAGTGGAGACAGGCCCTAAAGGTCAAAGAGTTACCCATCATTAGGAGTTTTATCGCCGTAGCATTTATGAATAAAATAGTTGGTTATAAACTGCATTTATAGTCAGAGTATATCAGCAAAATGATAGCATCTATTATGAGGTTGTGGACACAAAACACTACCTGTACTTTTACAACTTATTCTCTCCCAGACCCGCTTGTTATAAATGATACGCAATAAGCCTTAAACAGGAATGGGCGAAAGACATAACTGCAATCTATGAATAATATGTGACATGTACTGGGAGAAGGGGTCTTAAAGCCCTCTGCACTAAGCCCCCTTCTTGCAGATCGTGTCACATATTGTATGATCCATAGTGAGTGGGCTATAGTAAGCTCACTCTTAGTACAGCATGATTATGATTTGTATAGTGTAGTACTCATCTCACCGACTGCTGAATATTTATTGTGCCAATTGATGTTTCCCTCCTAACACTCCAACAACAAAACGATCATTTCTCATTTCACAGGTCCATGCGCCGTGATAATTGACCGAAATGGAACCTGAA
Source organism: Acholoe squamosa (assembly GCA_949317995.1). NCBI lineage: Eukaryota > Metazoa > Annelida > Polychaeta > Phyllodocida > Polynoidae > Acholoe > Acholoe squamosa. The sequence goes on from OX439039.1 coordinate 11,814,249, forward strand.
GTCCGCGTCCCTCCTAAGGCTCTTTCAACTGCTCCTGGGTCTGGATAATAAATGTGTCCTCCCCTCAGAACATCGAAATTAATAGCTGCTCCCTTGAGCGGGCTTTGGCTGGCGGTTTGGTGCCTGATTGCCATGTAATATTTTCTCAATGCGGAGTCAGTGATGCGTGGTGCGTGTGTCGCCGGTCTCTTCTTATCGCCGCCCAGCGCAATGCTCGCCTCTTCAGCACTGACAAAATGTGTTCGATCAACTGAGAATTACAACTTAATTTCATTTGGCTTTATATAATGGTGGCATCGGGGGAGGGGGGGGGGGTGTACCCAGTGGCTGGGGGAGGTGATGGGGGTTTTACTTTTGTGGCAGGATGCTCTCGGATATAAATATAAATGACCATGTATCTGTGTGCTTATTGGCTTTTTCGTACACGTGAGTTGGGTCAGACGTACCTTGGGGTGGGAGGCTGGAGAAATATTTAGGATGGTTGTATCGTGATTCTGGGAGGAGGTTTATAAGGCTGGGGATGTGAGGGGGGGGGGGGTGACTGCCATTACAGACGCCTCATCCTATGGCCGGCCCAGTGCCGTCGGGCAAAGCCGACACTTCCGTTACCGGCGTGGTGGGCAGTGCGGAGGAGAGGCGTTTGGGAGAGGAGAGGGTGAGAGAGGGAGGGAATGGGGAGGGAGAGGTGGGGTCTATGAAAAAGATGGGGAGGGAGGGCCCTGCGAGGGGGGGCTGGAAGAGGAGGAGGGGGGATGGGGTGGGGTCAGTGGAGGGGAAGGCGCTGGCATTGAGGTTTTTAATTAACTCCCTACCTGATAGGTGGGTGCCTCCATGGCCCGCCGGTTACTGTGTAATTAACATGTCCTAAGAAGGAGGGGCGGGCTCGGCGCCTGGAGGCGGCACTGGCAGTCTGGAGGGGGCTGTGTGAAGGGGTGAGATGCACTGTCCATAGGTGCCAGTTCTATCATAAGCCCTTTGGTCGACATGATGTACCATTGAAATGCTGGCAATCCTGCTCACCAGCACTTCATTGGAGCATCAAGCCGACCCTCCGGGTGTATTTCAGCCATGTAGAGTTTGAGTTTTGAGTTTGAATAGTTTTATTTGACAAAAGATCAATTCAGTTACAAATAGCTGTTTGTCTGTGCCAAAAAAGGTCAACAAATAGCATTGAACATAGCATCAATACAAATATGTCAAAAATAAATCAAGGTACATACATTAGTATCATGTCAGCATCGAGTGATTCATTGGGACTTTCATATGTGGCCACCCAGTTAGAGTCAGTGTTATTTTGTCCTGTATTTTATACATGGCATTGAAAGTCTGTCTATTGCCTAGATGCTAAGTTTCAGCTTCAAGTGCTGCCCAGTGCTTTTCACCTCTATATAGTGGGCCTTTTTCGTATAAGGCACTATGAGCTTTACTGACTTTGATTTTGATTTTCGCATTAGCCTGCAATACATGCACAGGTTCTATGATACTGTTTGGGTCTCTGCTTAGATCATACATAAGCATCAACAACACTTTCTTGTGGCGTTCACATATTTTTTTACAATCAGCTCTTGCTAGCAATTTGACCCTGCTTATGTCTGTTGCCGATCGTATTAACAGGCAGCAACGCAACCAATGGTTCTGAATTGTCTCTTGTTTTTTTCTGCTTTGTTGCATTGGCACCATCCATCACACAACTACCATGATCAAATGTAGGTAGCACCATTGTTTTGTAGGTGCATATAGCTAACGCCCTTGTCATCCAACGCTTTAGTTCTCTTAGTCTATATAGCTGGACCAAGGCTGCATCTCGTTTTTTGTTGCAGAACACCCCGAACGATAGATATTTATCAATATCTACTCCGAGGTAACAGTAGGGTTGACATGATGCATGAATGAAGCTCTGGTGAGTTACCTGCCAGGACTGCATTCATGCATCATGACGACCAATGGGCATGATGCATCAATGCATCAGCCGCCCTAAAAGGGCCAGCCAACATTTTGGGCATAGTCCATAGATGCTAGTTATGGGTGCCACCGATTAGTGCAATTTAAGAGGGTAGCTTTAGATACAAATAAAATATTATTTAACTCAATCTAAATGGACATGACATAACCAGTCCTGTAGACCGTGTCTTAATCAACAAACTTCCTTATGAATTGCTGTAGAAATGTAGAAATGATGTTATCTACTTAATGTGTTCAATAGACTTCGATGGATGTGAAGAGGTGCTGCGCAGGAAGTGATCTCGACTGCTTTTGGGAAATGAACAACATTGACCATTCAAAAGTTGATGGTAATGGCCGTGTTCATGACAACATGAACATACTGCCTGATGAAAATCCCCATTCCGCTATTCCACGTTAGCGGATTCCTTAGTTGGCTGACCCCTGCTGAAGCTGATACCTTGCAAGATAAGGACTGATAACAGCGAGCTGATGGGTACCAGGTTTTACGTAATCCACCCTGAAAGGTCTGCACTGAATGAAAGGAATTTTCTCATTGGTCAATAATGTATTCCGCTAGGTCGGAATACTACTCACGTGCTGTTCCGAGGTAGCAGGTTGTCCTATGGGCACGGCCATTGCTGGAGCTTATTACCAGCGAGTTCTACTGATAAGACCTATCAGATGGGTAAGAGCTGGTCCCCGAGAGAGCCGCAGTGAATAGTTGGGGATCATCTCATTGGCTAATAATTAATCCTGCTAAGTCCGTATACACCAGAGCACAGTCACACTTCCATGTAATACATGTACTACGTATGTCCACTATTGGATATGCCGTATTATATAAGGCACGTCTCGGGTATAAGGCGCACCCTTGATTGAAGGAGATGATATAAGGCGCACATGGAGCTTGATTTCGAGAAGCTATTCCCTTTTTTAGTATTATATAATCGCCTGTAAGGCACATACCAATTGTTTATGGTGCACCAGAATTCTGTTCCCTCGTATAGCTTTATAAGCAGTGTGATGTACCACGGTAATAAGGATGTCAAAAGAAGATAAAGTGTTTTGCCTTGCGTATAGATCAGCTATGGAATCCCATTAGTTTAGTATATTTTCTGTCACGCCATCACCTAAACATGTCTTGGTAATTAAATGAAGTACTGTGAAGTAATGTATCCATGTATGGTATCTAGGATAAATGCAGCGCACAGAGTTTCAAAGAACCATGCAAACCTTACAGTATCATCTGACACTAAGACAAAGAAAGGCTTCTCCCACCCTAATTTAAATATTTAAACAATCAGCCTAATGGTCAGGAATGACATGCTCACTTCCAAAATGCACGATTTAGATATCAAATGAATCACTTTTAAGCGATGATCATTTCTGAGAAAATGTTTATCCTGAATGATTTTGAATTATTTTCTGTGTGAAATTCAATCGAAATGCCTCCTGCGTGTCAGGAGATAATATTGGAAATGGCTGTATAGTGTGACCAGAGTCGTATGCCTTTAATTCATTTTTTTTCCTGAATCAATCAACTTAATAGCGTTGATCTTTTAAATGAAGCCTTAATGGAGGAGACCTAGCGGCGTAAAGATATGGATAGCTTGGAAAATTGCATACAGCAAGACTAGCGAAGCACACGTTGAAACTCAATTTCCATAAAAATTGATATACAAAATTCAAGCCTGAATTGAGTGATCAGTAATACATTCAGTACTGCCTCTAGATATTTTAAGAGGCTTTCGTGACTAGTTCATGTCTATTAACTGACAAAGGAGGAATGGAGGTAGAGGAACAATAGAGACAATGTGGTAATGAATTCATTATATGTCAAGGCAGCTGAATGTATATGTGGTTCTTAAGTACCGCTTCACTATATAGCATTAATAAGGAGGACAGGTGTTTGCAATTATTAATTATCAATGAAAATTAAGATTTCTATTAATGACACTTTCATCTGTTATAAAGTCACAGTATGTATTAAGATGATAGTAGGCCCTAGGATACGGTACATGTGTTTAGGCCAAGAAAAATAAAAGCTGAATAACATAGCTCAAAGAGCTATGGTCGGTAGGTCGGATTTTTTATTTATTTTTTTTTTTACAGGAAATGTTAGGGCACATATCAATGGATGTATCAAATTCTTTGATTTCATTGTAAAATAAAGATGGGAAAATGACAACTGTAAGAGAGTGGAATAACACGAAAAGGATAGAGGAAAAATCCTCAAAAAGTAATGAAAAATATCTTTAAAATATGAAAAAATGAGACAAAATTCTTCAAAATCATAAAAAAAAGGTTTTTTTCCCCCCTGTTTTACTAGGGTCGGTCGGGTTACTGATAACAAACCTCTTTTTTTATTTGGCCTTATCTTTGATACCGTGAGAAGACAAAGGAGGGGCTTTTCTTTTGGCAAACAATACAGTGCATGCTTAATATGGGAAACAGAAATATCAACATAAAGTTTACGGTCCATTAAAAACCTATCCCCTTTCTCTTGTTTCAAGCTAAGTTTATTACAGAATACAACATAGTTACATATTCAAAAGCTAAGAGGTAACATGGTATCAGTGGGTATGCATGGAGAAGAAATATGAAATACTTAAGGCCTAAGCACAGGAAAAGCTACTTTATTTCATGTTGATATGCCCGAGATACTGACAGCCCATAGGCTTAACATTGCAGCTCCGTATCTCACACCCCCCCCATGAGATAGCCCATCCTTATATCTCACGGCCACTAAAACCACCAGGAAATGACCATAAAACATGTTAATATTTATCTTTTATGCAATTTGAAAAAAAGTTTTTACCACTCGGCTTCGGCTTGTGAGATAACCCTCAGTCAGACCCACTTTCAGTGAACGTTTGTCTATGTAATTTAGAAGTATATGTGCGTTACTATGGTGTGGTTTACTCTATGTCACTGTTAAACTAGGGTTATATCATACTTTATTGGGCAACACTACCTAATACTCCAAAAACCAAACTGTCTTGGGGATCTATATTCAAGCATTTACCCTTCATTGCCCTTCAGTTGGGGTAGACAGACCATTTCTAACTGCATCGTAGGCCTTAGTAAAAGAGAGAATCACAGGTATTTTCAGCTGAACAAAATGTATTAAGCATAAGACTACTTAAAGACAACAAAACAGCTGTTCTCCCATGCATCCCTACAGTACGGCAGTGCTCCTTGGACATGCTTCATTTTTCTAGGTATCCATACCTTCATAAACATGTATACGAGTAGGTAAAGCCACCAGAGCTATTGTCCTCTAGCATAATGGAGCCGGGACTAGGCCGCCCCATTTACATACCCACCAAGTGGGGTTAATTTGTAATGATGGCAGTCGTTTAATTAATCGATCAAGATAAGATCACATTGTTTGGAGGTGGATCCAGGAGCAGGTGCGTGTTGTTATGCATACTGAAGCAGACACCCTCTGGTCGGCAAGAATCCATCATGGCGGATGTGGAGCTCAGTTTTAAAGTAGGAAGACGCCGTCTTTGTACTTAGACATACACCTACCAAACCTGCTTGGTGGGCTATGGGATAGACCAATGCTTGGATTAAGTGAATTTCTATTTTCGTTCTTTTTCTTTTTGCTCTTGCGAGAGGCCAGTGGGTGTGAAGGGGTAGGGCAGGGTGAAAATATGGAATAGTTAATCATTTATCGACAATTTGCTTCAATAATCTTGTGATGTATATAGTTTTACAGGTTTTTTCTTGCAGGAGGTCTACAGTTGTGGTGGGAACTGCTGAGCTGAAGCTGACAGCACAAGTGCTAAAACCATGTTGTGAGCAACCGCAGAGCCCACGGTGGCTTCAGAGAGAATTGTATGTACATAGATTGGCTTCAGGGTAGGCTTATCATACATAGTTTATTAACTTGTACATCAAACTCTTCATGGTTTAATCCATGTTCCTCATGTTCTGAGAGTTCAATCTACGTTCTTTCAACCTCTGTGAGGTTCTATGGTGTAGTAGCCAAATAGCCAGTTGGTGAGATGGTGTGTGCCAATAGTGTTGGCTGTTATGGTGGGAGGATTTCTGGCGAGCCTGTGTACTACATAGTACTGGAGATTAATGAGGGTGAAGGTTCCCTGGGGAGGTCCTCCTCCTGCTGCTGTGTCATGTCAGGCTATGGTCAGTGTACAGACGAGGTACAAGGTTAGGAATGGTGATCAAAAGCTGTGATTGTCTAACTACCCACGCGCATAGAAAGACAGGGGTAGAGAGTAAAGGGAGCCTAGGAACCAAAATCACCAAGGCAAGGGGTGTGCCTGAATATATAATATATCTCTGGGCCCAAAATGCTTGGCAGAACTTCACGATAAGATATATAACAACACAAAACATGAGTTTTATGGTGGCCTCGGTAAAATCAGGTATGAAAATTCTCATGGGAATAGTACTGACAGTCGATGTGCCGTGTGCCTACCTTACAGTTCATATTTATCGTAACAAACTAAATGTCTTGTGGTCCTCGCCCTAGTATTTGACACTCCTTCGCCCTCACCTTCCATTCAAACTCTCCACACCCCCACACTCCCATCCCTCTACACACACACTCTTACACACGGTAAAACTGCACCTTTTTGCCGTCATCTAATTTTCGGTAACCGATCTCCTCCCATGTGACACAGCTTCCAACGGACCTGCGCAGAGGCATCCCTGCTGTCACATCCGGTTTGAAAGGGAATCCTCCACCAGGCCCTACTTCGGCGCCTGCGCACTAATCGTCCCCATGGTTTTATATGAAGGTGTTGATAGGCGACGGGAAGACGACCTGGAAATGGTGGGAAGTTTGGAAGAAGAGGGGGAGTGCATCTCCCTGGACGCACGCCTCAGTTTTCAGGCTATGAAAAACATAACGATTCTCTGACATGACTGGCAAGTATGTGGGGGGGGGGAGTGGAGGGTTGTAAGTATGGAGGTGGTAGCGGGCGGGGGGGGGGAGGGTAACAGGGAAGGGGGAGGCTGTCCCATGGGTGAGGATCAAAGAAGCAACGAGGCATCTTGGGCGGCGGGCTTCGCCCATCTCACAGACAACTTTTTCACGGGTTTGCATAATAAAGTAACTAGCGGTCGCCTGCAAACCCCTGTCCCCCTCAAGGCTCAAAACGATTCTACATAATCCTGTCTTAATCCTAAATGCAAGAAATATTGCTGTAAGTCAACAAAGATCAGATGTCTTTCCTGGCATCTTAACCATAGCCTATTGTCCTATCTAAGCTAGGGTACAGATCCGATGGACGTGCCAGTTTAGTCCTTGCTTGTTTATCATTTGTAATAGTTATATGTGTGGGTAAGCCATACCATTTCGGTATTGATGTAGTTTGCGGAACACTCCTCCCGGAATTGCAACTGTCTACTTGGTACATACCTTTCAAAAGTCTGAATACTGTTGTAAGATATGTTTTTCTTCAATGTTGTACATTGTGTTGCCATCTAATGGATAACGTTCAAATGACATTTGGATGTCCGGTACATGATTTGTACAACTTAGTCTGAACATGCATGCTTGTGAGCAGCTCATCTGAATGCTGAGCTGCTCAGCCACCATTAATTAGCAGCTCAGAATGGTCCTGGAGGTGATTGATATAGGTCTGTTGTTTGACACCCGGCCGCTGATCCAATTAGGTCAAAGATGTCCATTCTTGTACATCCATCACTACACTATCACCCCCCCCCCCAACCACCACCATGCATAGTTCACACAGAGCACGTGAATCATGTCCCAGCCAATACTGGGTAAACACACATATCATGTTTGGTTAGGTCACTGTAATAGATGCTGGGGGCCACCCAGTGGCAGATTAAGTCTAAGCATTATTTGCTTTTATTTTGACACCAAATGAGCCCCAGGACTGGTAGGTGTGCCCCTTCCTTAGGGGCTACGTCCCCTTTTCTTTCATATCCTGGATCTGTCACTGCAGTTTCAATAATACTCTGGAGGCAATTTCTTAAGGCACTACGATCACAATGAGCCTTACGCATGGGAATTCTAGTGCTATTCTTATGATCATGTTGGTACGACTTGATGGATGTTGTCGTATTATGTTAAAAAACAACCTCCCAAGTGTTTCTTATAGGCATGAGTGGGCCGAATCTCCAGAAGGACCAGAAAGCATCAGAAAGCTGTGACAAGTTGCACCCCTGAATTTATGGATAAAACTAATTCAAGCCAATTTTGAGGATAAATGCCATTCCATCATGTCAGGTCTCAGGTCTCATTTATTGACTTTGAAACTGGTTATAATGATGTACATTGAACCTCCTTTGAGGCTTCTCCAGTGGTTAAGATATGTAGGTAGGTTGCTTGGGAGCTGAAAGTACCCTTCCCTACTTCTTCACATACCTACCCCTCCAAGTCCTCAAAGCTCACCCATAGTCTCTTACTTCTCACCAACACCCAACACTCCGAGTTATCAACTTAATCATTGATTTATCGACAGTGGGCCCGTTGCGGCCGTTGCTCTCCAAACCCCGGCGCTGCCAGGCCCGATGAGAGGTAATGAACGCCGCCGACAAATCTGTCTTGATGGGGGCTCATTTGAAGGCCTCTCTCCGCACACCAATCACTTTTCATTCTGAGTCAAGGCGTAGCTTACGGGTGCCGATCATCCATCGTTTGCATACAGATGCCACGCTGGGGAGCTGGGGCTATGCAGGGAGGTGCGGCACGGTCGACGTAAACGTACCCATTTGTTTCCATTACCCACGGCACGCGCCCGACCAGTATCTAATCTGCACCGGGGCAATCTTCATTCTAACACGGCACGCCGACCACAGGGGCGGGATAATAAGAAGCTCTGTTGTTTCTAATTACAGCCTATGGCTTGTCCTTGTAGGCCTTGACCATAGTTTCACTATGATGGTGCCTGTGTCCATATGGGTTGCAAACGGGACTGGTGCTGGTTTTGGCGATATGCACTAATAAGAACTGATAAGATTGGAACCAGCATGTCCCTGAAAGTGGATATTATCGCACATGATTATCGAGGGGCAAGGTAACCATCATTACAAGTCTTATCAGTGTGTTTTCCTACCTTTGACACACTCTGAGATATTCAAAATGGTGGACCCACTGGGTATGGGTTAAGACCCCCATATACCATCACCCCCTCTTCTATGACCCCCAGGCACCCCTGGGACTGCCATCATTTACTGCAGGGACTAGTCTATTACCGTCACAAGTCACCTATGTTTACCACGTGTTGGTAGGACAAGGATCTAACATCCCACTTCATTACTGCCGTGTATTACCTGAGGACATCTCAATTACTGCACGGAAACACCTCAATTGAGCATATTATCTCACTAAGGGGGGTATGCCAACATGGCAACGTCAGGACAAAATACAAAATATTATTATTCAGGGGTACACCTACACAAAGCAGTTCCTTTAGAGGGAACAGAATTGATGTAAAGGTGTATATCATTGTTAGATATTAGAAAAGACTGACACGTGCATATACAAATCAGAGGACATGACTTAGGAAAAGCCTGCATATATATAAAAGCGTCATTGTTAAGGAACGGCAAATCCTCTAGAAAGACTGCATGGATATTAAATGACCTTGACTAACAAGGTCATGATTTCTTGGCACACTAATGTGAAAAGATGCACCATACAATTGCCCCTGGGCAGCATTCATGCAGTCCTACACATGCAGAGTCTAAGACGGAAAGAGGAGGCAAACAAACATCCGGAAGTGCTGCTCTGTGCCGGAAGTTCCCCAAACGAGGGGCCAATCAGAAAGCCACCGGAAACGGAAGTAGATGAAGCCTGTAGCGGGAATCTCCTACGCATGTGGGAGAAGACTAATCCGTCTGACAGAAATATGCCTAGCGTCCGCCTATACTTCCGCCCCTGTCAGTCACTGCCTTTCCACTCTGTATTTTTTCTTATCCCATCCTTCGATTTACTATTCTCATACTTCAGTATATTTTTCTCTTTTCAGTTTTTATTTTCTTTACAAAAAAAATGTATGCAGTGTATCCATACACCGAAGTTTTTCTTTTGATTGCCAGGTCGTGTTGGAACTATGAATACTACCTGCCTCGTCTTCACCAGATCTCTCTTTTCAGGCAATAAGCTAAGGAAAAGAATCTCATTCAGGCAATATGGTACCATGTATATTCATTGATTTTGCCCAATGTGCTATTATTATGCTTGAATAACCATGTCCAGTAAATTCCTAGTGTTGCACCCACGCACAATGCCAAGCCTGGAGAATAAATGTACCTGCAAAAGTCTGTAAGATTTAAAAGTAGAGTACTGAAGAGAGTAATGAACCAGACAACCCAATAATAAGAGTGAAGAGTCCATTGCAATATATAAATATTCAGGAAACAAGTTATGTACTTCCCCATTTACAGCACCTCCCTCATGTCACCAAAGTTCATATACACACCTATACCTTCATACTGACTGGTTTAAACAGTTATTTGAGAAGAGGATTAGTCCCCACTCAGCAGCCCACACTAAGGTGTGGGCTCAGTGGGACAGGTAAAGCCTCCAATTAGTATAGATGAATGTTGGGGATATGCGGGACAGTGTTTCATTAAGAATTAGGTTTGAAACAGAATCAAAGCAATTCTACCCTCTCTCTTCATCGGTCACTCCCATTAACTGCTTCTGTTGACTGGGTATACATATATCTTACAGTGTGAAACAAGGCAGAACCACAAGAGCAATACACCTCTGTGCACCTTTTATATTTTATTTTCTAATTTCACTTTTTGTAACACCCCCGGGGGGAACGTGAGTTTCTCTCAAAGTAACATAGAAAGTGGCCACATCAGGTGTTGGGTGGAAAAGAAGGTATGTGGAGGCATTGTACTACATATTCAGACAGTGAAGTGATAGTGACCAGAAGGGTTCATGTTCCTTCAGAAACTCTTCTTATTTCCGTCCGCTTAAATTAAGTATTCTCTAACACCACACACTGGTGAAATGAACTCACTTACTATTCCTAAGGCGTCTTATGGTTGCTATGTGTTCCCACGTTCCTGAAGTATTTTTGTCCTAGTTGCTGTACACTTCATGTATATATGTAGCCTTTATTTATTAAGATGATGTAATTTATTCATGTAGTAAGCCTGTTCCGACCTAATAGCTGAAATAAATAACGTGTATGAATTGATTGCTTGAGGTTGCTTATACTCTACATAAAGTATGAACAGTAGCAAAGTTCACAAAAGTCTAATATTTTCTAGTCAAGTCAAATCCTTGCATTTCGAATTAACTAGGCAATTTGATTAGGAAGATATTTCAAAACAGTAATGAATTACATTATTTTGAAATAACCTTTAGATGTCACAAAGTAACTCACATACACTGAGTGATGAGCCCGGTCCTTAGACGGGCCATCGCGGTACATACTTGTGGCTACATCTGTACGTACATTTTGTATCAGGTTACAAATAGCCCTGACTCAGCCAACACCACCACATATAAGCCTACATGCTTGTGGCTATATTGCTAAATATAGTGGCATGAGGACATCGGTTAGATCATTAAGACGCTGCAGCATGAACGATGTTGGCGAGTGACCAATAATGATGCTGGTGCATGGAGGAGCCCACTTATCACACAGCAGGGGACATGGAATGGCTCATTGCTGGTTAGCCCCCGGGGTGAATAATTGGGACTGTCACAAGTCGATAGGACGCGCATTCGTCACTGTTCGCGTCGGGCATGGACGTCTTTCCCGCTAAAGGCCCCATGCTGGAGTGGCCCACTTCCCGCCTGGCCTAAAAACCCACGCAAACCTTTGTTTGGTGCTTTTTGAATCTGCGTCATATTCTGAATAAAAAGATGGCAAGTTAAACCCCTTTAGGAGACCCTTACTGCACAAATTATGCCCAAGAACCTCAGGTTGTCACAGGATAGGTTATGCGGATGTATTCGTGGTATTAAAGTATCCCTCCACGCTTACATTCAGACATCCTGCTCATTAAACGGATTGATACACTCCAAATCACCTATGATACACTATTTCAGAACTGGCGAGTTACTCGCTACGACTGCTTTTAAGGATCAAGATGAAACAGAACCATGGACTTTGAAGTCTCACGCCGTCCTTTTTCCTGACATAGCTGCATGCATGCATCATGACGCCAAATGGGCATGATGCAAAAATACATTAGTGGTCCCTAAAGGGTTAATGAGTTAGAGGGACCTCGACCAATAACCGTATTTATGACTAGCCCTAGGGGATGGCAGTGCATAGTCCTCCAGGGGAGGTGGGAATAGCAACTATGGGTGTCGGCGTACAGGAGGGATGTAGTGTAGATGGGGTGAAATTGAAGTGGGTGCTAGAAATAGGCAGCCCATTATGAAACAAGAGAGCTGTTAGTCCTATACATATTGCCCCCAACACGCAGCAAAGACATTAAGTTATGTTAACCCCTTAAGGACAACTAGTGCATTGATAAATGTATCATATATTCATTGGTCGTCATGTTGCTTGATTGCAACCCTAGTTAATACTAGGGCTTCATTCATGCATCATGCCAATCCAACATGATACACTCACAGAAGGTCGGTCCCATAGGGTCGGCGTGATGCTCCAATGAAGTGCTGGCGAGCAATATTGCCAGCACTTCATTGGTACATCATGCCGACCAAAGATCATGGTGCACTAATACAATAGCAGTCTTTAAAGGGTTGATGGAAAAGCGCCATAACACAGAGATCCCGTTTCCAACATGCATCCTTTTGTCATAGAGTACTGAATGATATACAAGGGTCATGGGCAAAATATATGTACATACAATGTCCAACAAAGTAGCAGAAGAGTGAGAGTTTTTTCATCTATCCCATGAGTCTGGTGAAAGTGTGTATTGTATGGTGATACATTTAACACGCAGCCTGTGGCCTGAAGGCAGATAGGTATATATATATATATATATATATATATATATATATATATATATATATATATATATATATATATCACACACACATATTTATATATATATATATATATATATATATATATATATATATATATATATATATATTCTTATATCTGCATAAGCAATGTGGAACATCTATATGTGTAGACCTACTACTATATGTGAGCACTCTCAGTTACTTTATGACTTATAAAATGGATAACTTTCCTCTATGTTATAGCACGTATTTCATATGTTATGACTTTCCACCCCAGGAATTACATTTGGTGGTAATTTCCAACACTCCCCATTGCAGTTACAGAGTAATGATTTTGCCATTCCCACTTATGACAACATCCAGGGAAGCCATGTGGCTTCTGGTTGAATATAGAATGGGTGAGCACATCGTGGTACAGTCGTGCTAAAAAACTCCTAAAAGTTTTAGAGCCTCTTTAGAATAAGCGAGAGTCAGATGTCGACGACTCCATAGTCATAATTCCATAATCGACCTTGTAGACTGGGTGGCGGAGAGCAGCTCGGCTAGGCAGGTGTGTGTGTCTGGGGGGGAGTAGCTCGGCTCTGACATGGAGTTGGCTGCTTCCGCCCCACGTTATGCACCAGGCCTGACCCGACAAAATCGCACATTAATCTCGTGTGGACGGGGCGGGGGGAAGAGGTGAGAGTGAGGCCGTCGGCGGCCGGCATATATCACAATAGGCCTCATGTCGGTGACAGGTTGCCTTGCCTACCGCCATGGCATCCCACGCTGAACCAATGAGAGGCAATGGCGACCCGCTGTAAATTATGGGATCTCTGAGGGCTATGGCCACGTGATCTATGAGGGACGCTCAACAGGCTGGTTCCTCCCTGCTGTCTGTGTTATCTTTGATGTCCGCTAGAGGGCGAGTCCAGCGTGGGACGCTGCTGGTAGAAGCCAATAGGGGTCATCCAACAGGTTTCAAGATTCACACAACATTGCTGCAGCTTTCACACACCAGTATCAAGGAGCTGCTCTCCGCCGCAAATAGCTCACTATCTTCACTGACATAGGAAAGGTTAGAATACAATATGGTATTTCTTAACATCCTACACTGCTCAGAAAGTTTTACCAACATCGCCATAGAAACAGCACTATACTTTGCGGTCGTTGGACTGTGTGCGATCGTGATGCCTTA